>CM060344.1:18251292-18266292 GCA_030674155.1 Stramonita haemastoma
ATTCGTTTAATTCCTTCCTTCATGTTCATTCCTTCCATTCATTCATTCATTCATTCATTCCTTTTAAATCTGATGCCTTTCTCTTCCTTCAGAGGGTGGTCTTAAGCCTGGCCATCACGGTGATGACCTTGACCTTTCTGACCTACCTCCACCGCCACCTCATCTCCCCCTCCCCTCCTCCTCCTCCTCCTCCCTCTCCTCCTCCTCCTCCTCCTCCTCCTCCTCCATCTCCCACCGGAGACTTCCCGACCTCGTCCTCCCTCACCCCCACCCCTACCCTCACCTCCCTCCCATCACCCCCCGCCCTCCTCCCGCCATCACCCCCTCCCCCAACAAAAAACCAGCTGCGGGGGCAGGCCTAGTGCCTCCTCCTCCTTCCTCCTCCTCCTCCTCCTCCAGGAAGAGAAGAAAGAAGATGGTATATGTCTGCCTCGGGGAGTGCGGAGGGTGGGCAGACCGGCAGAAAGGGATCGTAGGAGCTTACGTGCTGGCGTCCATGCTGGGTCGGGATTTCGGCGTGCACGTGTCGTTCCCCTGTGACCTGAACCGTCTGCTGGGCCCCGGAAAGGTGAAGTGGAAGGTGGACCCCGGACAGGTCCTGGGCTGGAGCAGCCAGGTGAAGAGTTACAAGGAGCTGGACGGCGCCGCTGTGAATTTCACGCGGAGGTTCTTGGCGCAGGACGACGTGGACGCCTTTTTCCCCCACAACATCTCCACCTTCACGTGGAACATGGAGGTGGTGCAGTTCCTTCAGAAGCATCGCCTGGCGTCTGGGATCGACTGGCTGGCCGGGAGACCCTTCCCCGAGGTGTACAAGCGAGCTCTGGAGACCTCTTCGTCCTCAAGCCCGACTTGCAGAAACAGCTGGACCAGTTGCAGAGCTCCAGACCTCCAGGCACCAAGCTGGTCTGCGCGCAGGTGAGGCTGGGAAAACACAACGGTTCTTTCCCGGACGTGGAGTCCTGGCACACTTTTCAGGATTTTGCCGTCCTGGTGAAGTTCCTGACCAAGTATAACGACACGAGGAAATACCGCATCTTCTTCGCCTCGGATTCGGTGGAGATTATTCGTCGGGCCAAGGCGAAGTTCCCTGAAGTGTTTTTGAACATTCCGGGGCCCATCACCCACACGGACAAGTCTCAAGGGGCTGACGCCTGCCAGGGCTTTCAGAAGGCGATTGTGGACGAGTACGCTCTGGCCTCGTGTGATGTGCTGGTGATTTCGGAGAGCGGTTGGGCAAGATTGCTTCTTTCTTGCGGGGCTCGGATAAAGAGCTGTATCTGTTTCATTGGAACCACGTGGAACCTTTCACCCGTTTGGGCGGCTTTCCTAACAAGTTAGGGTGGTAGGTGTGGTGGTTGTGGTGGTGTTGGTGTGTGTGTGTGGGGGGGGGGGAGGTGGTGAATGTGTGTGTGTGTGTGTGTGTGTGTGTGTGTGTGGTGTGTGTGTGTGTGTGTGTGTGTGGTGTGGTGTGGTGTGGTGTGGTGTTGTGTGTGTGAGTGTGGTGTGGTGTGGTGTGGTGTGTGGTGTGGTGTGTGTGTGTGTGTGTGTGTGTGTGTGTGTGTGTGTGTGTGTGTGTGTACATACAGCACCTTTTTTGTTTGTTGAGATAAAAAATATATTTATATTGGATGCATGGGTAACCTTTGTTTAAGTATAAAGAAATATCGTATATTGGATGCATGGGTAGCCTTTGTTTAAGGTAAATATAAGTATTATATATTGGGTGCATGGGTAGCCTTTGGTTAAGTGTTAAAGAAACTAAGTAATTAATATATATTGGATGCATGGGTAGGCTTTGTTTAAGGTAAAATAAGTATTATATATTGGATGCTAGGGTAGGCTTTGTTTAAGGTAAATATAAGTATTATATATGGATGCACGTAGCCTTTTAGGATGTTAGGATGGGCAGCCTTTGTTCGTGAAGTTAAAAAGAAATATTAGAAGCATGGGTAGACCCTCTAGTGCGGTGTTTATGTAGCTAAATCCCCCCCCCCCCCCCTTTTTTTTTAATCATAAACCAAACTGTTTATTTGCCTTTTTTCTCATTTCCTAAAGTTTTCAGATTAGTATAGGAACATGTTCAGTATCTTAATTTGATATGCTACCAATTTTCTGATGTTGTTTTGCTACAAATATAACGCATGTATCACTTTAATTTACAACACAGATATGGGGTAGGATAGCCTAGTGGTTAGAGTGTTACGCTCATGCATATGACGGCCCGGGATCGAGTCACCCCTGAGGCACCTACCTGTTCAAAGGGATTTTCCCCCTGGAGTTGTAGGTACCAACTCTACTCGGATTCCCCGAAAAGCCCCTTTAGGTGAGACTGTTAACGAAAGTCCCGGTGTGAACGCACGCAGAATATCTTCCGCACACGTTAACACCTGTTTCACCTTTCAGGAAGAGTAGGTCATTGAATGGTGGTAGGAACGGATGACAAAATTTAAAAAGAACGCTCCCTCCCCCCTCCCCCCTCCCCCCCCCCCCCCCACTCCAAGCAAGCACAGTGGTGTCGTGCTTAGACATTATCGCTCGAAGTCAGAGTGTGGCTACCTTAATAATTGTGGGCAGTAATAAAAAAAAAATATAAAAAAATTAACAAATTAAAAAGCAGTCGCTTAGCAGAATCTCACCATTTGTAAAACCTACCGAGAAACAAGAAAACACACACAACACACACACACACACACACACACCACACACACACACAACACACACACACACCACACACAAACACACACACACACACACATATATATATATATATATAGATATATATATATATATAGATATATAATATATACACACACACACATGCACACATACACACACACACAACACCACACACACACACACACACCACACACACACACACACACACACACCACACACACACACACACACACACACCACACACACACACACAACACACACACACACACACACACATACTCACACACACCACAGACTGCACACGACCCCGAATACATAATTATGTATCATACAGTCTCCCTGCGTGGCTGTGTAATCCAAGTATGAAAGACAGAAAAGAAAGGCAAGATGTTGGGGTTTTTTTTTTTTCCTTTCTTCTTTTTTTCCTCTCCTTAGACCCCCAGGGTAGATTTCATAAGGATAGTGATTTTTTTTTCCCATCTACGCAGATCCTTGAACACAATAAAAGCTATTCATGTTTCAATACCCCTGAAGTCAGCCTTGATATGACGTCACTGGCAATACCTATACCCCCCCCCCCCCCCACCACCACCAGAAAATAAAATATCCACACAAAAAAAATTCACAGGTTGTTTTTTTTTTTTAAGTTGATTTCAAGGATGTCAGCTTTTTTTTCCCCAGGATTTTTCTCTCTTTTTTTTTTTTTTTTTGGGGGGGGGGGGGGGAGTGTCTTTGTAAGGTTTTGGTTTTGTGGGGTTTTTTGTTTTTCGTTTATTTGTTGCGGTTTTTTTTTAAATATTAATTTCATGACATAACAATATATTTTAACGTTGGAACAGAGTGGCTGAAGTGAGCAGTATGTGAAACTAGATCTGTATCAATGTTTGCACGCGCCATTTGCAGGATCTCTCTCTCTCTCTCTCTCTCCTCTCTCTCTCTCTCTCTCTCTCTCTCTCTCTCTCTCTTCTCTCCTCTCTCTCTCTTTGTTGTTTTTATGATGACCTGGTGTAAAGAAGCCTCTGGCTTATCCATATTTCCTCAATAAAACATTCGAGTTCAAACATTCGAGTTTTCTCTCTCTCTCTCTCTCCTCTCTCTCTCTCCTCTCTCTCTCTCTCTCTCCCTCTCTCTCATCTCTCTCTCCTCCTCCCCCCCCCCCCCCCCACGATCCATTGTTGGCACACAATAATGTTGACGTTAACGATGAGCCCCCCTCAGACCCCCCCCCCCCCCCCCCTTGTAAAACTGGTTCTAAAAGTGGACCGCTTCAAATAAGCCTCTCGTGCAGAGTGAAGCTTATTCTGGGGGGGTATGTATAGCCTACTCAAAGCCGACATGCATTTCTTAAGGGATTTGTTGTACATCTACTCTCTCTCTCTCTCTCTCTCTCTCTCTCTCTCTCTCTCTCTCTCTCTCTCTCTCTCTCTCTCTCTCTCTCTCTCTCTTCTCTGTTGTTTTTTATGATGACCTGGTGTAAAGAAGCCTCTGGCTTATCCATATTTCCTCAATAAAACATTCGAGTTCAAACATTCGAGTTCCCCTCTCTCTCCTCTCTCTCTCTCTCTCTCTCTCTCTCTCTCTCTCTCTCTCTCTCTCTCTCTCTCTCTCCTCTCTCTCTCTCTCTACTCTCCAGTCTGGTATTTAAATTTGTATTCCTAATATATTCTTTGTTTTGATTTGTTTTCGTATTCTTTAAAAAAAAAAAAAAAAAAAAAGAAACTGTTCGTTGTTTGGTTGAGAGGTTTTTTGTTGGTTATTTGTGTTCTTTTATACCCATAGGGCTGGTTGTAAAAAAAGCAGGTTTGCTTATGCCATTACCCTCTTCAAATAAAACTATTAAATTCAATTCAATTCATCACCTTTTAATGATAGCTTTTGGAGATCACAGAGCTATTAATTTCACGAGAAGCAAATACACACTCCTAAAGGGTTGGGGTTTTTTTTCTTCTTCTTCTTGTCACTTTTTTTTTTCCTTTTGTTTCTTTCTTTTTTTTTCTGTCATCATCTTTTTCGTGGCAGTTTTGGAAGCTTTTCAAACCCACAGAATGATAATCAGGATTGATTAATTCTTTTAAATCCAGTTTCAAGCCACATTTGTTTCTTACCTGAGAGAAAGTGTTCAAGAAGGGTTTATTGGTCCATACTGTTACAAAGTCTCCAAGCAGCTGTTAAGCAGAATCTTTAGGAGGAGGAATGCTGGCACAAAAAAAGTATTACATTTAAAATGCGTTCGCGTTATGGCTGTATGGCGTCATCCTTTTATTGCGTCATTGCTTCATTTGCGTCATCAAGTGTCGGCAAGAAAAACCTCCGCCCAGCGAACTTATGCAGGAAATTTGCTCAATTTAGATTTAAAGAAAAAAAAAAAGCTGGCTCACAAATGTAAAACTTTGGAGGAAATGTTTGAATTTGAAGTGTGTGTGTGTGTGTGTGTGTGTGTGGTGTGTGTGTGTGTGTGTGATTATTACAGACACTGCCCCGGATGTACTTTTGTCAAGATCTCGCAGAATATGTGTACCTTTTAGATAATTATCGTCAAGATGCAAAGATATGCATGATTTGTCATCAATTATTATGCGTGTGGCGTGTTGGCGTGTGGTTGTTTTCAGTTTCTAGACTTTTGACTTTGAACAAAATAATGCAACAGTGCCATTCGATTCTAAGGATTTTTTTTTTGGTGGCAGTCTCGAATGAAATGAAGGAATCATTTGTTTATTCTTTTTTTTTTTTCGTTTGTATATCTTTATGCTTAAAATTTCAGTGGGTTCGGGCTTTTTGTTGTTTTATGTTTGGGGGGGGGGGGGGGGGGGGGGGGGCGTCATTTTGTTCCGTCACTTATCGTGTGAGCTTATAGTGTCAACGCTATTTTTTTTGTTTTTGAAATTTTGTTTTTTTTAATTTGTGTTTATTTTGTTGGTTGGTGGGTTTTGTTTGGGTTTTTTTGTTTTGTTAAGTGGCTTATTTTTGTTGTTGTTTTGTTGGTTGGTTGGTTTGGTTTTGTGGGGTTTTTTTGTTTGGGGTTTTTTGGGTTGTTGTTTTTTGTTGTTTTTTTTTTGGGGGGATAGTTTGAATTGCGCTACTTTCTTTATTTTCATTTGTTTGCTATTTATCATCTATGCAATGGAATTTCTACGTTTGTATCCGTGTACTCCGGGCACGCGCATTTTTCTGTGTTATTCACACGGGGGTTTTGTTGAGTTTTTCTTTGTTTTGTTTGCATTTGTCCATTTTGTATCATCGATATTTTTTCGGATATTATCTTATTCATTCAAACAGAGGGTATACATCTTTTTTCCCATGTTGACGATAATTATGTAACTGACATACCTATTTGTCCTTAAAGACTTTGAGCACGTTTGGACGCACACATTTCTGTGCCACTTTTGAAAGATTACTACTGAAAACCAGGATGTCGGTTTTAAAAATGTTGCCATATTATATTGTATCAGAAATCATGTACTTTTGTCACTGCTTTTCATTGACTCCAATTGTATTATCGTCATTGTTGAACAATCAATCAGTTTATTGATTATTGTGGGGTTGTTATTGATTAGGATATTTTTTTTTGTTTCTTTGTTACCTAGATAGTCTTTATCAATGAATGGCCGGCAATAACTTACAATGTAAAGGTGACACATTAAAGGATTCTTGATTCTACATATTTCATGCCAACTGACTTGTTACTTTGAAAATTTGCATATATATATATATATATATATATATATATATATATATATATATATATATATATATATATATATATATATATATATATATATATATATATGTGTGTGTGTGTGTGTGTGTGTGTGTGTGTGTGTGTGTGTGTGTGTGTGTGTGTGTGCATACAAAAGGCAAATGTAAAGGTGTCCCATAACCTATGTGGTCGTAGGGGAGCGAGGCATCAGAGAACTCAGCTTCCCTAGGGGCCAGCATATCGAGGGCAGCGCCCATCTCCTCTCCCTCGCTGCTTTACCTTCCCTGACTCTCAAGAGGGCAGATACCCATGTACAGCTGGGTGAACTTGGGAGACTGTACTGTAGCCAAGGCGCGCAAACGGTCACCCATCCAACTGGTAACCACGCTTAACACTGCCTAACCTTGGCTGGGGGAAAGCGAGCGCTCTGACCACTGAGCTAGCCCGTCCCCAATGTATGTGCATGCATACATAAACATAACATACATACATACATACATACATACAATACATACATACATACATACATACATACATACATACATACATACATACAATACACACACCAGCGGGGGGGGGGGGGGGGGGCATGCTCTCTCTCTCTCTCTCTCTCTCTCTCTCTCTCTTCTCTCTCTCTCTCTCTCTCTCTCTCTCCTCTCTCTCTCTCTCTTCTCATCTCTCTATCTATCTATCTATCTATCTATCTATCTATCTCTATCTCTGTGTCTCGCTCTCTCTCCTCCCATTTCTGCTTTATGATAAATACCACCCCCACCCCCACCCCTCCGAATCCTCCTCCCAACTACTATCGCCCTCAACAAAAGAAAGAAAAAGAAAAGAAAAAAAGAAAACCATGATGCTATCTTTTTTTTTTCTTTTTGTATGAAATAATTGCACATCTGGTGTCAGTGGCCGGGTCCTATAAAAAAGATAAAAGATATCGATCATCCATCTTCGTCACAAGGCTTTCTCCCTTGGTCTGTTTTCTTCTCCTCTGTTGTTATTGTTGTGATTGTGTTAATTACGTCTCTCAGCACAGGATATAGATCTTCCCTTCTCTGCGTTCCTTTTTCTTTTTTTTTTTATTGCGTGGGATGTGTAGTGCTTGGCCTTCTCCTGTACTTGCGCTTCTTCCTGTGCTTGGTCTTCTCCTGTGCCTTTTTTCTTTTTATTATTATTATTCTGTACTGGTCTTCTACTGCGTTTGGTTTTCTCCTATGCTTGGTTTTCTCCTGTTTTTCTGGTTTTCTCCTATGCTTGGTTTTCTCCTATGCTTGGTTTTTCTCCTGTTTTTCTGGGTTTTTCTCCTATCTTGGTTTTCTCCTATGCTTGGTTTTCTCTGTTTTTTCTGGGTTTTCTCCTATGCTTGGTTTTTCTCCTGTTTTTCTGGGTTTATCCTATGCTTGGTTTTCTCCTATGCTTGGTTTTCTCCTGTGCTTGGTTTTCTCCTGTTTTTCTTGGTTTTTTCTCCTATGCTTGGTTTTCTCCTGTTTTTCTGGGTTTTCTCCTATGCTTGGTTTTCTCTATGCTTGGTTTTCTCCTGTTTTTCTGGTTTTTTCTCCTATGCTTGGTTTTCTCCTATGCTTGGTTTTCTCCTGTTTTTTCTGGGTTTTCTCCTATGTTTGGTTTTCTCCTGTGCCTCGGTTTCTCTTGTGCTCGTTTTCTCCTATGCTTGATTTTTCCTACGTTTTTTTTCTCCTATGCTTGATTTTTTTCCTACGTTTGTTTTTCTCCTATGCTTGGTTTTCTCATGTGCTTGATTTTCTCATGTGCTTGATTTTCTCATGTGCTTGATTTTCTCCTGTGCTTGGTTTTCTCCCATGTTTGGTTTTCTCCTGTGCTTGGTTTTGTCCTGTGCTGGTCTTCTCTTGTGCTTAGTCTACCCCTGTGTTTGGTCTTCTGTGCTGGTCTTCTCCTGTGCTTGGTTTTCTCTCCCCTGCTCTCTCTCCTGTGACCCTCCTGTGCTTGTCTTCTCCTGTGCATGGTTTTCTCCTGTGCTCTCTCTTTTCCTGTGCTCTCTCTTCTCCTGTGCTCTCTCTTCTCCTGTGCTCTCTCTTCTCCTGTGCTCTCTCTTCTCCTGTGCTCTCTCTCCTGTGCTCTCTCTTCTCCTGTGCTTGGTTTTCTCCTGTGCTTGGTTTTCTCCTGTGCTTGGTTTTCTCCTGTGCTTGGTATTTTCCTGTGCTCTCTCTTCTCCTGTGCTCTCTCTTCTCCTGTGCTTGTCTTCTCCTGTGCTTGTAAATCTCAGTCTGTCTGCTGGCATCAGCCGACACATCGGACTTACAGAGCAGCTCGTTTCTTTGGCACAGGATGCATGCTGCGTGCGTGGGTGTTTTTTGCAACCCATCTAACGCTGATTTGAACTGCTGGGTCTTTAGCGTGCGTATTTGATCGTTTGCATGCATGTATGTATGTATGTATGTATGTTATGTATATGTATGTATGTATGTATGTATGTATGTATGTATGTATGTATGTATGTATGTATGTATGTATGTATGTATGTTTGTATGTATGTATGTTTGTATGTATGTATGTTTGTATGTATGTATGTATGTATGTATGTATGTATATATGTATGTATGTATTGTATATATATATATATGTGTGTGTGTGTGTGTGTTGTGTGTGTGTGTGTGTGTGTGTGTGTGTGTGTGTGTGTGTGTGTGTGTGTGTGTGTGTGTGGAGAGGGAGAGAGAGAGAGAGAGAGAGAGAGAGAGAGACAGACAGACAGACAGACAGACAGACAGACAGACAGACAGACAGACAGACAGACAGACAGACAGAGACAGAGAGAGAGAGAGAGAGAGAGAGAGAGAGAGAGAGAGAGAGAGCAAGTCTGCACTTTATATGTTGACTTTGGAGATTGTACAAAACCCCCATCCTAACTCACCTGGCATCGCTGCTGCTGCTGAGATATGAACCCACAGCCCCAAGAGCCCACAGGATTGAAGTCCAACAGGGGATGGGAACTGTAGCCTGGTGGTTAGTGTTGCGATTACGATCTGACGGCTCCGGGTTGAGCCCGGGTTCGAGTACGCCACTACCGAGACCCCAGTTCGAGAGGATTTTTTTCTCCCTGGAGTTACCATCAGTACTGAGTCTACTTCCCCAAAAGTCTTCGGCTGAGACTAAAAACCGAGGCCCCGTGTGCGAACGCACACAGAATATCTTGCGCACACGTTAAAACCTGTTCCGCCTTTCGAAAGAGAAGGTCATTCGTACAGGAAGGAAAAGATGACCAAAATTAGTCCTTCTAAGAACGCATGTACACTGGTTTCGTGTTCAGACATCGTCCCCAAATGAAGGAATGCAGCTACCTTCATGGTGGGCTAAAACAGTCCTATACGCAAAAATCTCATCATTGGTGAACTCCAGAGCTCTTGTTGAGGAACACCTCTTCCCCCCCCCCCCCCCTCCCCTCCAAAAAAAAAAAAGGAAAACAAACAAACCAACTACACTACACTACACGACACGACACGACACGACACACGACACGACATGACACGACACACGACACGACACGACACTACACTACACTACACTACACTACACTACACTACACTACACTACACTACACTACACTACACTACACTACACTACACTACACTACACTACACTACACTACACCACTGCATACCACTCCACTCCACACCACACCACAGCGCACCTCACCACACTACCTACCCTACCCTACCTACATACACTACACTACACTACACTACACTACACTACACTACACTACACTACACTACACTACACTACACTACACTACACTACACCACTGCATACCACTCCACTCCACACCACACCACAGCGCACCTCACCACTACTACCTACCCTACCCTACACTACACTACACTACACTACACTACACTACACTAACACTACACCACACCACACTACACCACAATACAACACAATACGATGTCCAAAATTGCAATCCAGTGCAATATCATACAACGGACTGCAATAGAGTAGGCCTACATGCAATACTAATACACAACAACGCAATGCTCCCCCCCCCCAAAAAAAAAAATAAATAAATAAATAAATAAAAAAGAAGAAAAAAACAAACAACAAAAACAACCAAAACAACAAAAAACCCACAACACACAATACTACACAATAATACAATGCAACACAATATAACACAAAACAATACAACACAAAACAATACAATACAATGCAACTCAACACAATACAAATTATGCAATACAATAAATCCCAATCAGGGAAAAGCCTCAAACCACAGCTCCTTTTTTTATATTTTATTTTCGTTCCCCTTCTCCTCCTCCTTCTCCTTCTTCTTCCCCTTCTCCTCCTCCTTCTCCCTCTTCTTCCCCTTCTTCCTCTCCTTCCCATTAGCATTATTATCATCTCGTGCGATCAGCATGTTCAATTGTATGCAAAAATGAACGTGAAGATGTCATACTGACATGATGTGGTTATCAACGAAGAAGATCTAAACCAAGGGAAAACAATTCACTCATCCGGCCTTGACATCAGAGGCTGTCTCTGTTGTTCGTTACTATCTTGTCAATGGCAATGCTCGTTGCTGACAAAAAAAACTGAATCAAAATGAACAGAACCCACAAGTAAACAATGCACTCCATATCTCCCTGTCACTTAGCCGAAGGAAGCTCAAAGTACAAAGCAAATATCGCTTAATCCTGCTTACCTACTTCATTTTAGTCAGCAAGTGACAGGGTTAAGGTTTTCGATGAGAGGTCGGGTAGTTCTGAATTAATTTGTAGGTTGTTATTCAAAAGACAATGAATAATACGTCTGGAAGGTTAATTTATTTATTTATTATTTATTTATTGATTCTTTTGTATCGAGGATAATGGAATAAGCACTCTTGTGCTTTTTTTTTTTACATCCTGTCCCCGTGTGTATGCAGTTTTGTAAATGTCATCTGTTCCCACCGGCACACGATGGCCTACTTTTACAAAAAGCGGAACAGGATTTAACGTGTGCGCAAGATGTTCTGCGTGCGTTAGCACACGGGGCCTCGGTTTAAAGTCTCATCCGAAGGAGAGAGAGAGAGAGAGAGAGAGAGAGAGAGAGAGAGAGAGAGAGAGAGAGAGAGAGAGAGAGAGAGAGAGAGAGAGGAGAGAGAGAGAGAGAGACAGACAGACAGACAGACAGACAGACAGATGTTTCGATACAGCCAGCAGCCAGCCAGCCAGACTTCTTTCTCACCAACCAATCATAAATTAAGAAGTCCGAGAATGACACAGAGGGCAGAAAGCAATCAATCAACAAAACAAAAACTAAAACAATCAATACCGTATATTTTCTTTTCTTTTTTTTCTTTTTTTTTTTTTTTTTTTGCGGGGGGGCGGGGTGTGACCCATGTGCAATTATAATGATCAGAAACACCACTCGAAACAAACAACACTAAAAGCAAAACAAAAAAAGTGAAAAAATCGAAACGGCAAAAAAACATTCTCGTATGCAAAACCTGTCAACAGCCGAACACGCTCTAAGAAAAAAAATCAGACTAAAAGAAAACTCCACATTAAAACAATTATGGTACACACGCATACACACATGCACCACCACACACACCAACACACACACACACACACACACACACACACACACACACACACACACACACACACACACACATTTGCGTCATCTTAAAAAAAGCCACTTGAAAATAGTGTTGTCACTCAAAACCCACACAAAAGTAGTAATGTCATGGGAAAACGGCCATAAAACAGTAATTTTGTAAAAAACCTCGGCAAACATAGAAATATCACTCAAAACCAAAGGAACAAGCAATAAGATTAACAACAAAGAAACAAAATTATCTTTTGCTTGGCCATACCGATTCTAGCCTTGAAAGTCTTGTAGACAGGAGCCATTCTTTTCTTTTACCATTTTTTTTTTAAAGCAGCCTAAAATGTCTCTTCATTTCCCACCCCTCTCCAGGTACAGTGTGCATGCTCGGTATGCTTGTGTTTCTAACCCACCAAACGTTGCGAATTACAGAATCTTTAACGTGCATAATTGATCTGCATATGTACAAGCACGAAAGGAGTAGAAGCACAAGTAGGCCTACCCTTTAAGTTGCTCGGGAGGTTGCAAAAACTCCAGATCTTAATTCGCAAGATGCCGTTACCAGGAATCGAACCCACGACTTCATGGAGCTACGGAATGGAAGTCAAAAGCTTTGTCCACTCAACAGTGTCATCCGTCAATAACAACAATATCAGAAACAGCTTCACAAACAAACACCACAGATGGCAACAAGATAGACAGTTATTGCGTATACAAGTAAAAAGCCATTTGAATTTACCCAATAGAACGAGTAAGCAATAAATTGGCAAGAATATTTCAGGACATTTCTTCTTCTTTTTTTTTAGATAGCATGCAATTCATTTCAAACCATCAAAATTTGCCACAACATTAAATAATCGCAATGACAATGGTAACAATGAAATGATATGGAAGAAAATGAAATAAAAATAAAACAAGATAAGATTTTCTCAAACAAGCACACTAAAGAACGCGTATTTCATGTCAGCGTTCGATGATTACGAAAATACGAACATTCTCAGTGTGCCACCCCAAAGTCTGAATGTGGCTACCTTCATGGTGGGTAAAAACGGTCGCATATGCAAAATCTCACCATTGGCGAGCATCAAAACTCCAGCCGATGAACGAAAAAAAAAACAAGTCATGACAAATGAAAACAGAAATTTTGGTCCAGCCCACAAAGTTGTAAGTTATTAATGCAAAGTGCCAAAGCCTACATCTAAATGCTGTTATACTTTTAATATGTCACATTATTGAGGAACAAGTAGTGAAGGAAGCCAAGTACAGGTAACCACTTCCAAATTCATCAGGTTAAAAAATGGTGCATGTAAAAAAAAAAATACATTGTGATTGATTTCCATCAAAGACGAGCTCTTAGCATAGCAACCTGTATTCTCCACTAAAGAAGAAAAATACTGTCTGAAGTCAGAATTATGGCTGCCTACAACCATGGCGAGGTATTTGAAAACAAACCATACACGCAAACTTCTCATCCTGTGTGTACTGTACTTAACAGTCTCACAGTGATTCCCAGTTGTGGTGAGTGAGACAGAACAGTGCATACTGTGGGTGACTGACTCCGAGGAGGTTCAGCTGGGGAACGCCCAACAACAACAATATAAAACAGATATTTACAAGCGACATGATTCGGCATGGATGGTTAGGATTGTCTGCACTGCATACCAGATACACACGAATAAGCGTAACATCCCAGTTTCTACAACAATCATTGAAGACACCATCTTCAACTACGAAGATAAATGTTTAGGATAGCTCTTTCCCCCAGGGTAATAATCTCCCAACTTGAGGTTACCCAGGATGTGCTTCAGTCCCTTTTTCACTTTGAGTTGCTTCGCTTCTCTGACGTCAGCTCTTAAACCAATCGTCTGCCGAGGAGTCGGGGGACTCCCTTCCATTTCCGGAAGAGGCGGAGGTTTCCGTTTGAGAAGCGGGAAATATGAGAAGTACACACCGTTGGGATGCTGCAGACTCTGGGCTTTCTTCTTCTGGAACATGGCTTTCAGTTTAGCATCGGCCAGAGCTAAATCATACGCTCTCTTATGCACGCTGGCATCCACACCAGGCGGGCGGTTTCTGTGTATAGAGAGCAGTTTCTCCCCCGCCTTGTCCTTGGCTTGTTTCGTTCTGGCCGTGACTGTATCCTGCTCTTGGCCTCCCTCAGCGCCAGAGTCCGGAAAGGTCTCCCACTGAGGGTAGACAACTTCCCCGTCTTGGTTGAAGCGGACGCGGTTACTGCTCGTCTCCCTTGTTAGCGTGGGCGCTGGCTGTGTTGACTGCTGGCGTTCTGAGGTCTTGGTAGGGGAGCAGTTCTGGTGCCGGTTCTTGCTGGGGCTTCCAGAGTGCGGAATGTTGCTGATCGTCATCCCCGACGCCGGAATCGTGCTGAAGGAAGACTTCCGCTCCATTTGGGAATACTTCCGTTTGAAGGCTTTGCCGCAACTCTGGCAGATGGTGTTGCGGGACACGCACCATTTTTCGTGATCTTTCACTCGGCGACATTCCCCGCAACGCGATTCGCTGCTTCGTGGATCCGGGCACTCGCACCAGCTGGCGGAGCGAAGCCGTGACAGGAAGTAGTCGGGAGAGTCCAACCCGCTGAGAGTGGTTTCCCTTGAAATGGTGATGGAACCCGAGAAACTGGGTGACGCACTTCCGTCGCGGCTTCTGGGTCGACGTTTCTTCTCTCGTTTTCTGCGTGAGGGTTTGCCTTGCTGGTCGACGAAAGCTTCTGAGGGAATTGTCCCCGGGGCTAGGTTATCTAGGGGGGTCTTGTGCACCACTTCACCGTCCTGGTTTCTGATGCTGACCATGATGGGTTGAGGAGGGGGGTCCGTTTTCTCCCGGGACAAATCTGTGTAAAGGATAGAACAGGGCGAGTAAACAAAACGATAAAAGAGGAAATGATTGTTTACTTTGAAAAGCATGTGAATGAATGAAATGAGTGAATAGTTGTATAAATAGCTGTGTAAATGAATGAATAAACGAATGAATGAATACCTTTCTCTTGATGTATTGTTGTCTGCTTACGATGTATGTATATTGAATAAACTATGTTT
>CM060344.1:18268792-18271292 GCA_030674155.1 Stramonita haemastoma
TTCCCCCGCCCTCCCTCTCCCCTTCCGTTGCCACGAGAGACCCTCGCTGATTGGACAGCCTGGGAAGATGAAGGTCACCTTCACTGGGGTCAGGGTCATCGCCTTGACCTTGACCTCGTTTGTTTGTGGAGAGGAAGGTGTTCTCGCTGATCATAGGGACCAGGCGGCTGGTTTTGGAGCCGCGCTTTTGTTGCGGGTGTTGTTGGCCGCCGTCTTTGGCGAATACGGGTGGAAGCGAGAATTTCCTGAGAAGATAAAAGCAAAGTTTTGATGTAGGTTACAACAGTTGTCAGTTAGAAACTGACAATAAAGGCAATTTAAAAAAATCAATGAATGAATATATGAATAGGTTTTTTTTTGTTGGGAAAAAATAAATAATGAATAGATGGATAGTAGTAGCAGCAACTGCAGTAGCAACAGTAACAGTAGTAATAGTAGTAATAGTAGTAGTAGTATAGTAGTAGTAGTAGTAGTAGGAGGAGGAGGAGGAGGAGGAGGAGGAGGAGGAGGAGTAGTAGTAGTAGTAGTAGTAGTAGTAGTAGTAGTAGTAGTAGTAGTAGTAGTACAAATATTAATACCACCACCATCACCACCACCCCCATCAGCCACAACTATATCCACCATCACCACCACCATCACTACCACCACCACCATCAATCTTAATTACCACCACCACCACCATCACCACCATTATTACCTCTACCACCACCACTACTAACCACAACCACCCCACCACCACCACTGCTCTCACCACCACTACTACTACCACTACCATCGCTATCACCACCATTACCCTCAACATCACTACTATCACCACCACTATTACCATCACCACCATCACTACTTCCATCACAACCAACATCATCACACCTCCCACCCCTTTCCCCCTCCCATTTTCTCCCCCACCACCACCATCACCACCACTATCACCACCCCTACTACCAATACCATTACTAACACCACCACCATCACCATCACCACCACCACCACCACCATCACCACCACTATCACCACCCCTACTACCAATACCATTACTAACACCACCACCACCACCACCACCACCACCACCACCATCACCACCACTATCACCACCCCTACTACCAATACCATTACTAACACCACCACCATCACCACAATCATCACCACTACTACCACCACCATCATCCCCACCACCACCACCACCATCACAACCACCATCACCCCCATCACCACCACCACAATCACCACCACCATCACACCCCCATATCCAACCCTTTCCCTCTCTCTCCAACCCCCCCCCCCACCCCACCCCCCCACACACACACACACCTTCTCACTCACCTCGGATCATTCTCATCCTCCTCCCTCAGTATGGAGGTATCAAACATCTCCCCGTCCTCACTTCCATCCCACGACCCCTCATCAAATCCGTCATCCCCCTCCTCCCCCTCCTCCCCCTGTTCACTGTCGATGAAGGTGGGGTGAGGGGCGTTAGGGGTGAGGTGGGGGCAGGGGCGGAGGAGGCCCTTGGAGAAGAGGTGCCGGTAGGGGTTGTTGAGGCCCCGCCCTCTCCCCCAAGGGTCCAGACGGCTGCAGACATAGCAGAAGTCCGCTGGGAGCCGTCTCCGACGCTTTCCCTGAAAGTAAAAAAAAATAATAATAAAAAAGAGGATAGATTGCAGTGATGTGTGTGGTCTACAGCGGGGTTTTATATGTTGTTATTCTTCGGTTTTAATGTTCTTCCACTAAATAGTGATGTCAGAATTTGACGAAGTGACAGCCCTGCTATTGCCTGTGTGGTCAGCGGGGTTATAAACAACATGGTTAGATTGGATTGAAATCAGACATATACGTGTTTTTTTCTTGGTTGAGACGGAGGTTTATTTTTCAGAAAAAGAAACTCATTGTACATAAAATCTTTTCGGAGCATGCAAGCAGCAAGATGATAGGTTGTAAGGCTTTATTCGTTATTTTTCTTTCTTCTCTAAGTTCCCTTATAGGATGGGATGCGCGGTTCCTGGTCTTCTCCTGTGCTTGTCACTCTGCAGGACATACGCCATCTGGTCTGCTCTGCAGACACATTCCGACTTCAGAGCAGCTCAATTTTGTGTGTGTGTGTGTGTGTGTGTGTGTGTGTGTGTGTGTGTGTGTGTGTGTGTGTGTGTGTGTGTGTGTGTGTGTGTGTGTGTGTGTGTGTGTGTGTGCGCGCGCGTGTGTGTGTGTGTGTATATATTGTGTGTGTGTGTGGTGTGTGTGTGCGCGCGCGCACACGATGCAAGCTGTGTGTTTTCGTGTTTCTGAAACCAGTCAGACATTGAAATGAATGAATGGGATTTTTAACATGTAGATTGGATCTTCTGCATGTGTACGTACACGATGGACATTAAGGCACTAGCAGGTTTGCATTTTAAGTTGATCCAAGAGGTCGTAAAAATCCCTATGCTTAATTAAGGTGGCACAGCTACCTAGATTTTAACCAGAAATAACTTCTTTTTTTTTCATTTAAAGTAGTGATCGACAT
>CM060344.1:18276292-18278792 GCA_030674155.1 Stramonita haemastoma
ATGAGTAGATTTTTTTCTGCTGGGATGTCTGGATGGATGGATGGATGGATGGATGGATGTTTGGATGTATGTCTGGATGTATGTTTTTATGTATGTATGTATGTATGTATGTATGTATGTATGTATGTATGTAGTATGTATGTATGTATGTATGTATGCATGTATGTTTGAAAGTATGTATGTATTTACGATATATATATATATATATATATATATATATATATATATATATATAATATATATATATATATAATGTGTGTGGCGTTATGTTTCAATATTTAATCATTTCATTTCTCTTGTCATACTCCTTTAGCTAGTTCAGCAAGTCATGCATTTCTTATCTATCATTTCTTATCTAGCTAGCTACCTAGCTATAAAGCTATCTGTCTATCTATCTATCTATCTATCTATCTATCTATCTATCTATCTATCTATCTATCTGTCTATCTATCTATCTATCTATCTATCTATCTCTCTCTCTCTCTCTCTATCGATCTATCTATCTACCTATCTGTCTATCTATCTATCTATCTGTCTGTCTATCTATCTATCTATCTATCTATCTATCTATCTATCTATCTATCTATCTATCTATCTATCTATCTGTCTATCTATCTATCTATCTATCTCTCTCTCTCTCTCTCTCTCTATCGATCTATCTATCTACCTATCTGTCTATCTATCTATCTATCTGTCTGTCTGTCTATCTATCTATCTATCTATCTATCTATCTATCTATCTATCTATCTAACAAAAAAGTAAACAGAACCCTCCCCCCCTCCCAGATAATTAGACATATTCTCTCTCTCTCTCTCTCTCTCTCTCTCTCTCTCTCTCTCTCTCTCTCTCTCTCTCTCCCCTCTCTCTCTCTCTCTCTCTCTCTCTCTCTCTCTCTGTTGTTTTAATCCGTTAGTCATCCATCTATAATTTGTTTGCTTGTTCGTTTATCATTTCATTGTGCTACATGTTTAATTTTGTCTTTTATGGAATGTAGAGTACTTGCGCGTGGTCGCGCGTGCGTGCGTGCGTGCGTGCCTGTGTGTGTGTGTGTGTGTGTGTGTGTGTGTGTGTGTGTGTGTGTGTGTGTGGTGTGTGGAGAGAGAGAGAGAGAGAGAGAGAGAGAGAGAGAGAGAGAGAAGTGATAGAAAGAATTAATTATGTACAGTACACGAAAAGACCTTGTGGTATTGACTAAGATAAAGAACTATAAATTCAAAAATTTGATTTGTTAGTAGTATATTGTAGAAAGAAATTACAACTGATTTAACATTTAAGGATTTTCTTTCACCTGTTTCTGAAAACAATTCATTATGTTTATCAAAAAACCACAACAGTGACATTAAGACTGACGTTTATAAGATCTTGTTAACAAAACAAAATATTCACCCCCTAATTTAAAACCATAATGCAAAATCACAAATTTCATAACACCAGATGGTTGCCGATTAGAATATTCAAGCAGGTTAAAATAACTATTTACAGAGATTTACTTTCGGTTTTCAATATCTGAAGCAATAACTCACAATGTTAGAAGTCCAGAAAATCTGTATATTTAAAATATGATATCTAAATTCATCAGAAATGCGTAGCTGTCTTTTTTTCTTTCTTTCTTTCTTTGTAAAAGTTTAACATGATTTACTTTGAGCTGTTGGAGAGCTTTCTAGAACCAAAACGTGATTTGGCATAATGATCGTTTTTGCGTCCTGTCTGTTGGGATTTCTATGTTTGAGATTGAACGCTCTCTCTCTCTCTCTCTCTCTCTCTCTCTCTCCTCTCTCTCTCTCTCTCTCTCTCTCTCCTCTCTCTCTCTCTCTCTCTCTCTCTCTCTGTCTGTCCTGTCTCTCTCCTCTCTCTCTCTCTCTCTCTCTCTCTCTCTCTCTCTCTCCTCTCTCTCTCTCTCTCTCTCTCTTCTCTCTCTCTCTCTCTCTCTCTCTCTCTCTCTCTCTCTTTTCTCTCTCTCTCTCTCTCTCTCTCTCTCTCTCTCTCTCTCTCTCTCTGTCTCTCTCTCTGTCTCTCTTCTGTCTGTCTGTCTCGTCTCTCTCTCTCTTCTCTCTCTCTCTCTCTCTCTCTCTCTCCTCTCTCTCTCTCCTCTCTCTCTCTCTCTCTCTCCTCTCTCTCCTTCTCTGCGTTTCCTTACCAGTTTGGGTGCATAGTGAATTCATACCAATATTTAACATGTCTTCACTTTACAATGATTTTTTCTTCGAACATCCTGAGAAACAGTAAATCATTTGCTCTATCATAACGTATGACAGCAACGAAAACTGAAGCATTGTGATTATGAAAACCAAAAAGTAGCCGACTGTCCTATGGGTCGATATTGTGTTCAGGCCTTTTCGTCTTAAAAAAAAAAAGTTCCAAAAACATGCAAGTACTTACCCCCCCCCCCCCCCCCCTCCCTAAAGAAAAACCAAAAAACCCCAAACAAACAATAAAAAAAAAATCCCACGAAATCACTGGTCACTGGCGTTAATGGCCAAAATTTGAATCATTCACTCTG
>CM060344.1:18291292-18293792 GCA_030674155.1 Stramonita haemastoma
TTTTGTTAATCTTTTTCTGTTTTTGCAGACATAATGTTTTTACTGAAGAGCATTTTTCCTCGACAAAATGTTGTATTTTCAAACCTGCAGTCAGGTTTATAATACCTAAGCACTGGATGTAATGTCTTTAAGAAATGAAGACTTTCGTTTCGGGTTTTTATTTTCGTTTTTGTGTTTTTTTCGTTTTGTTTTTCGAGGATTTCAGCTCTAACTTTTCATCACATCATCAGACATTTGCTGATGATATTATAATCTCACCTAGTTGATCTCAGGTGAATAAATGGCGAAAATTCTTGGCGGATAATTTAGTGTGAAGAGCTCATGTTGACCTTCCGCTGCCGAAAAGAAAAGTAGGTGACATTTAAGCGCAAGACCGTGTGTGTGTGTGTGTTGTGTGTGTGTGTGTGTGGTAATCGGGCAGGCCCACAAAAGGAATCGATTGGTTTCCCCTTTCGGTGGTGTTTCTGGATATAGGGTCCTTTAAGTTTGATGTGGTTTTGAAAACCAAGCTTTTCTTTTCTTTTTTCTCGTTCGTTAGTTGACTGAGACGGAGAGAGAGAGAGAGAGAGAGAGAGAGAGAGAGAGAGAGAGAGAGAGAGAGAGAGAGAGAGAGAGAGAAATACAGACAGACAGACAGACACACAGACACACAGACAGACACACAGACAAACGAAAGTAAGAACTGAATGAATGAATCAGCAAAAAATCAAGACTAAATGAAAGCATAGATCAGCCAATCAGACCATAAACAAAGTAAAAGATAATGAAAAAGCAAAGCCCTCCAATTTTCTTAACGTCTCAACCCCCACCATCCTTTAAAAAAAAAAAGAAAACCCTCCAAAAGTTTCGTCACAAACCAATTTCAAATTTATCACAATTTCTAAAACCACGAGACTTAAAACTCCCCACTTAACACACACACATCCTAAACAAAAACACACACCAGCAAACGTTTCCACACAATTTTAGAAATTTCTTGATACCACCCAAAAGGATTAAAAACACGCTCACAAAAACGCTTCTCCATAATTTCAAAATTCCTCGACACCAACCACAGGATTTTTAAAACACGCTCACAAAAACTCTTCAGTTCAAGTACTTTATCACATCCCACAAATAAAGATAATGTACACAATTCCAGAATTTCTCACACCCACAGGATTTTAACCACACTCACAAAACACCTCAACACAATGCCACACCATCTAACTAGTCATGTCCCGTAGTACACAAAAAAGCCACGAGCCACACACACACACATACACATACACATACACACACAATCGACATTCGACAATGAAGAAGGTACTACCTGTTCTGACCAAACGGATTTTACATGGTAGGGGGAGAGACAAAAAAAAAAAAAAAAAAAGCTTGGAGGACAGAAAAAGGATCATGATCTGTCATGCATGACCCCGGGGTGACTTTTGACAGTATCTCCTAACACCAACCCACCCGGGGGGTACTACTGTTTTAAGTCTCTGGGCAGCGGTGTGTTTTAAGGGGTAGGTCGCACTAGGTCTTTTCTGTGCTAAGGGGCCTCTCACACCTGTGAGCTGATTGTCAACGCGAAGAGAGAGAGAGAGAGAGAGTGAGAGAGTCAGGTCAAGTCAAGTCAAGTCAATTTCTTTTATTTCGAGGATAATGAATAAGTACTCGTGTGCTTTTTTTTTTTACATTCAGTCCCCGCCCTTTAGGGATTATATCATTGTAATAAAACACCTCTAACAAACAGCAACAATAATAAAGCAAATAACAAAAACAAGACAACAAGAACAGTAACAAACAGAAGACAAGAAGCAAGGACAGAAAACAATTATAAAAAAACAAAAGCGCAAACACAGAGAACTAAAATAAGAAATAAACAATCAAATGATCATTATGATAGAAAACAAAAACAAAACCAGAAAAACCGATAATAAGTAAGTAATAAAAAAAAATTTTAAGTTAGCAACTGAAAACATCATCCCACCACCATCTGTCAGCAAAATTAGTCATATAGATCATAATATTTGGTTAAAAGAGGGGGGGGGGGGGGGGGACTTAACCAATATTCTCATTGTGGGAAAAGTACTACTAATAACAAATTACATAAACGTATGTCCCAGATTTGAAAAAAAGGGGGGAAAAAAAGAAAAGAGAGACAGACAGACAGACAGACAGATAGACGGATGTATGAACGGACGGACGGATAGACAGACAGCTTGACAAACACTTAGTTCTAGCTTTAAAGCTGTTAAACCGATACCTGATGACTAACGCTTCTTCTCTGTCAGTCACTCTGTCGTGTACACACCCGGATTTCAAAAGTCATACATTGTAGACATTTGGTTTTACATGGTTTATCCCCCGTAGGTTCGTGTCAGTGTCTGTCTGTCTGTCTCTGTCTCTGTCTGCCTGTCTGTCTCTCTGTCTGTCTGTCTGTCTCTGTCTCTCTCTCTCTGTCTCTGTCTCTGTCTCTGTCTCTCTCTCTCTCTCTCTCTCTCTCTCTCTCTCTCTC
>CM060344.1:18298792-18302647 GCA_030674155.1 Stramonita haemastoma
ATGTGTGTGCTTATAGTCAGCAGCAAAACAGAAAGTTCATTGCAGATACAGCCACAGAACAGGATTTCAATGACCAGGAAAGGGTCATGTCCAAGGGAAACAAAAGACTTGGTGGGACTTGTCTCCCTAGTGAAGATGTGCATATGACAGGACAGAGGATCTTAGAAGACAAAACTGAAGACAGTGACAGGGATTATCCCGATGTAGCAGAGGACAATGAAGAAGACACTGACAAAGACGATACAATTACAGTAGAGGACAATGATGAATTCAGTGATAAGGATAATACAAATACAGGAGAGGACAATGAAGACATACCTGATAATTATGAGAGCAGTGTTGACATGTCTGACAAAGAAGGTGAAGGTGACACATTTAGCAGGAAAATAGACAAACAACATACAGGGACTGAGGAAGACATCATAACTGACACAAACAAAGCAGAAGATGGATCAAAGAAAGCAAATCTTTGCAGTGATGTAGCTGATGACAAGACAGTTGACGATACTTGTATCAAAAACAAAACAGAAAGTACAGACATTACTGAACCAAGCAAAGTGGTTACTAGTGACTGCAGACCTAATGCAGGCAACATGTCGAACAGTGATTTACACATGGGTTTATGCAACAAAGAATCCACTGACACAGGTAACACTGTTACAAGACCAAAGCAAACCACAAGACAGGAAAGACCATCTAGGTCCACTAAACAGGGTTTACGACCAAGACGAGACACAACCCAAAGTGTCTCCAGACAAAGAGGCCGCAAAATACCAGAAAGGTCAAAAAGTCAGTCCAGCATCTCTGATTCTTTTAGCAAACAACATTCTTGTTGTACCTCAAAAGAACATGCAAATTCCAACATGCATCCTCAGACTAAGTCCACAGGCAATGATGCCTCTAGTGGCAATAAATAGGGATTCGGCCAGGCCACAGTTTGTGAAAGTAATCCAGGTGATCACAGGCATAATATTGAATGCCCAACTACCAGGATGACAACAACCCATCTTAATGTAAAAAAGCTGTATATAAGTTTTCTCAACTATAATGTGCATGGCCTTTTGCCAAAACTGGAAAATAAAGAGTTTATTAATTTTCTTCTTGCATACGACATTATTTGTTTAACAGAAACTTTTATTGGGACTGAATTTGAGTCTCACATTTTTCATGATTACTCTATTTTTACTGCTAAAGCAAAAAAGTTATCTCATCAGGGGAGATACTCTGGTGGGGTAATTGTCATGGTTAAAAAGAAATTTATTTCATGTCTTGAAAAAATTCATGTTGAGACAGAAAATACTGTGGTTATAAAACTACACAAGAATTTACTTGGTACCACTAATGACACTATGTTAATTTGCATGTACATTCCACCTTCTGAATCTACTTTTTGGAAAACAACACAAGATATCTATGGCTTAGAAGTTTTGGAGCAGTGTATATTAGATCTTCAGAATGAATATGGTGATTTGGGATTGCTGATAATGGGGATTTTAATGCACGAACCGCTTGTGAAAATTACAGTTTAGATGATGACTATGTTAACTTCCAGAATTTACATCATTATCCAAATTCAAAAGTGCCCAGGAAGTCACATGATACGTGCACAAATGTTTTTGGTAATCAGCTGATTGAGATATGCAACATGTTTGACTGTGTCATATTGAATGGTCTTTGTGATCCAGGTTTTGATGAAAGCTATACATTTATAGGACCTGCAGGTTCAAGTGTTGTGGATTATTTCATTGCATCTCTGGGTTTATTTAGTTTGGTTAGAGTTCTCTCTTTGCTGGTTGAAAACTTAACAGAATCTGACCATTTGCCAGTTTGTATGGAGATAGAAACTAATAGCAGTAATACAGAAACAACATTTCAACAGAAATTGAACAAAAAAGTTTGTCAGAAAGTAGTGTGGGACGAAGCTAAGAAAAAAGATTTTGAAAGTGTACTAAATAGCAAAGACATTCAAGAAAAACTTACATTCGCCACAAATGCTTTGGAAGACAATATAGAAACTGCACTGGAAATATTTGTTACATGCTTAAAAGAGGCAAGCGCCTGCATGTCTAGAAAAGTATCCATGCACAAGACCATAAAATCAGAATGGTTTGACGATGAATGTAAAATAGCAAAAAAAGAAAGTAGAGCAAAGTTAAAATGTTTTAGAGTAACCAGAAATGAGGAAGACAGGTTGACTTACGTGGAAAAAAGGAAAGAGTATAAACAATTATTGAAAGCAAAAAAACAAAATTATAGGAAAAAGAAAACAGAACTTTTAGCTGAAAACATTGCAGACACTTCTCAGTTCTGGAAAGAAATTAAAAGGATGGGATATGGCAATAGGGACATAATTTACAACAACATCAGCAATGATGACTGGTTTAACACTTTAAAGAAGTTTTTTGTATGAATGAGGAGACTGGTGAGAGTGATGATGTCATTGTTGACGTTTTGGATGATGCGGATCATTTTTTGAACAAAGATATTTCTGAAGAAGAAGTTAGTTTGTGCAATTGTAAAACTCAAATTAAGAAAGGCAAGTGGGTTGGATGGTGTTTCTGGTGAAATGATAAAGAATGGGGGAAAGAGTGTGTTGGGGTTTCCTGGTAAAACTTTTTAATGCTGTCTTGCCTCAGGTGTATATCCGTCTGAATGGTCCAAAGCTATTATCATACCAATTTATAAAAAGGGAGATCCTGAAAAAACAGACAATTATAGAGGAGTATCTTTACTGAGTATAGTATCAAAGTGTTTACTACAGTGTTAAATACAAGATTATACAGTTGGTTGGAAGATAATGAAATGATTTCTGAGAGTCAGGCAGGTTTTCGTAGGGGTTATTCCACACTTGATCAAATATATAATTTATATGCAATTGTACAAAAGAGTATGCTAAAGAAAGGTAAGAAATTATACGTTGCTTTTGTGGATTTTCAAAAAAGCATTCGATTCTGTCCACCATGATAAACTTTTACAATGCATGAAAAACCAGGGGGTAAAGGGGAAATTTTTAGCATCTTTGAAATCTATGTATTCTTCATTGCTTTCATGTGTGCGTGTAAATTGGGAACTTACAGAATTCTTTGAATGCCCAGTTGGGGTAAGACAAGGCTGTGTCCTGTCCCCTACATTATTCTCTGTTTATATAAATCAGTTAGCAAACCACATAGATGCAGGGGGAAAACATGGCATACAGTTTTTTACCAGGTCTAATGGAAGTGTTCATCCTACTTTTTGCTGACGATGTAGCGTTGTTGTCAACAACAGTGGGTGGTTTACAAAATCAGCTTAATATCCTATACAAGTGTTGTAATGATATGAAACTAAATGTAAACACGGATAAAACAAAAGTAATGGTCTTTAGAAAGGGGGGATATTTAGGTCGACATGAGCAATGGTTTTTCAATGATAAAAAGCTAGATGTAGTTAATAGTTATTGCTATTTAGGTTTTCAGTTTACAACAATGCTTAGTATGAAGAGAGGCACAAAGCACTTAGTAACTAAAGGAAAGAAAGCAGTCGTGCAATTAAATAGAGCTTCCAAAAGTAAAAAAGAAATGACTGCTAATACTTTCTTCAAGATTTTTGATGCAAAAATGCAGCCTATTATGCTTTATTCATCTGAAATATGGGGGTTAACAAAATTAGATCATGTGGAAAAAGTTCATATGATGGCATGTAAAAGGTTCCTAGGCGTCCCAGTCAAAACACCAAATAAAATGGTCTATGGCGATTTGGGACGTTACCCTCTTTATGTGAATTCTTTTGTCTCTGTTCTAAGATATTGGTTTAGATTACTGCAAATGTGTACTGAAAGGTTGCCATACAAGGCATACCAAATGCTGCTTGAACTAG
>CM060344.1:18305247-18312747 GCA_030674155.1 Stramonita haemastoma
AGACTTTGATTTAATTTAATTTGATTTGATTTGATTTGATTTGATCTTCTCTCTCTCCTCTCTCTCTCTCTCTCTCTCTCTCTCTCTCTCTCTCTCTCTCTCTCTCTCTCTCTCTCTCTCTCTCTCTCTTTAGTTTACGTAAATGTAATCAATAAATCCATTCTTATGCTTAAGTCAGCTAAGAAGTATGCTTGTTGAATATGTGCACACGTATACTGTGCTGAGAGCATTACAAAAAAAAAAATATAGGTAGTATGTTAAAAGTTAGCTGTAAACAAATATGGTGCATGTATAGTGATTTTGGATTTTTGTTGTTGTTGATTTTTTTTAATCATAGCTTGGACTTTATATAGTGTAATTCCTAAACAGGAAAGGGCCAGGTGAAAAAAATATAAATGGTTGTCTGTAGCCCTTGAAAATAAAGATAATATATCAAATCTATTCGTTCATTCTCTCTCTCTCTCTCTCTCTCTCTCTCTCTCTTCTCTCTCTCTCTCTCTCTCTCTCTCTCTCTCTCTCTCTCTCTCTCCATCTATCTCTTTCTTTCTCTCCACCTCTCTTTCTCCATCCCTCTTTCTCTCTCTTCCCCTCTCCATTTCTCTCTCTTATATAAAAAAGAAAAAGAAAATATAAAAGAAAAATATAAAAGAATAAATCAAATCAAATTTCCCTCTCATCTCTCTCTCTCTCTCTCTCTCTCTCTCTCTCTCTCTCTCTCTCTCTCTCTCTCTCTCTCTCTCTCTCTCTCTCTCTCCTCTCTCTCTCTCTCTCTCTCTCAAAAGATATATAAGAGAAAAAAGCAGTCAACACACAGAGACAGAGAACAGAGAGAGAGAGAGAGAGAGAGAGAGAGAGAGAGAGAGAGAGAGAGAAGAGAAGAGAGAGAGAAGAGAGAGAGAAGAGAGAAGAGGACAGAAGACAGAGACAGACAGACAGAAGAGACAGACAGAGAGAGGTTGCATGTTTACTGACAAATCCATAAGGCAGGTGATGTTAATTGCTTCACATTGCTAAGTTATTCATACTGTCTTCCTTCTCTCTTTCCCCGCCCTGTCTCTCTGTATCACTCTCTGCCCTATTTTATGTGTCTGCGGCTATCTATTTATCAATCCGTCTGTCTGTCTGTCTGTCTGTCAGTATCTATCTATGTATCTCTATGTATCTTATGTATGTATGTATGTATGTATGTATGTATGTATGATGTATGTATGTATGTATGTATGTATGTATGTATGTATGTATGTATGTATGTATGTATCTCTCTATCTATCTATTATCTACCTACCTATATACCTACCTATCTACTACCTACCTACCTACCTGCTTGCCCTCTGCCTGCCTGCCTGCCTGCCTGCCCCTCTGCCTACCTGCCTGCCTGTCTGTCTGTCTGTCTGACTGTCTGTCTGTCTGCTTTCTCTAAGGATGGTTTTAAGGAGTAAGACAGGTGTTGAAAAAAGAAGATTTTGTAGTAATTTATCGTTATTGTTATTACTGGATAAGAGGTTAAACGTGTTTCCGCATTTTTTGAGGGCATTATGGACTCTCCGCGCGCGCGCGCGTGTGTGTATGTGCTTCCGCGGCGTGCGTGCGTGCGTGGGGGCGGTGTGGTGTGTGTGTGAGAGAGAGAGAAGATTTTGATATGAGTTTGCCTGTAATTACTTATAAAAATGCATTATATAGAACATGTTAAAAAAAAAAAGGTAGGCTAACAGGCGGAATACAAATGTTGAAAAAAACACGAATAAAACAGAGGAAAAGACTAATAAACAGGAGATAAGACAGAAAAAACAACAACAGAAAATTAAGGCAGATTAAAGAAGGAGTAAAAATTTGCACCCCCCCAAAAACAACAACAACAACAACAACAAAAAACTACCCAGCCAACCAACCCAACCACCCAGTCAAGTTAGCAATAAAGTACCCGAACACAAAATGAGTCTCTTAGTCCTCAACACGCCCACAAATTAAAAGCAACACTGATATATCTTAAACGAGAAATGAAAAGAAGGTAATAAAACAACAACAACAACAACACTATGCCGAGAGGCTGACACAACCACAACATCAAAGACTGGTTTAAAAAGGCAATAACAAAAAATTTTACTACTCATGTTCCCAGTCAGGGACCAAGAAAACAACAACAACAAAAACACCCCACGATCTAATCCTTCCACTTTTTAGGGTTCCCAGATGCAAAAACAACAACAACCAACAACAAAAAATAAAATAAAAGACTAAGCAAACAGTTATAAGCAATACACTATAATTATTAAGGATTCAAAACAAAACAAATCTCGCTTGAAATGATTTTTAAAAGAGAGTTTCTGGTCTGTCCGAGAAAGTTGTAAAAAAGGGCGTTTCTTTGTGGGAGGGATTAAAAGCGAAACACATATACCTACGCATGTGTAGTCGCATGCTCAAGCGCGCACGCGCGCGTGCACGTGCTCACGTACACACACACACAACACACACACACACACACGCGCGCGCGCGCGCGCGCGCGCGCACACATACAGCCTTCAGGCGTATACTTTTGATGAGCAAAATCGTTTTTCTTTCTGACTTTTTGTTTTGTTTCTTTGTCTGCCAGTCTGTCTGTCTATCTGTCTGTCTGTATGAATCTCTCTCTCTCTCTCTCTCTCTCTCTCTCTCTCTCTCTCTCTCTCTCTCTCTCTCTCTCTCTCTCTCTCTCTCTCTCTCTCTCTCTCACACACACACACCATTAAAATTTTATCATTTTCTTTTAGCCGTTATCAACAATAATGATAGAGAATAAGCTCAAAAGGGCAGACGGCGAACCTATTTTCATAATCTCTTTCCAAAATTGCAACTGACTTCAAAACTTTATGAAGGATTAACTTTTGATCTTTTATACCTCACATAGGTGGGGCAGTAGAGTCGATAGGCTGAATGACACATTGTGAATGTGATTTTAATGAATGTTCGAACGATCCCTACTATGGTGAAACTGTAGAATCAAAAGATGTGAGATACAGATTTGTCGTGGGAATATTACTTCTCTTTTGCAAGTAAAAGAATCGCTTTTATTCATCAAAGACAAATTGGTTTGCATTGCTTTGTTTTGCTTCAGCAAATCAAAACGAAAACAACAAAAACTACAAATTACATACACGAAAGAACTGCGCGCGCGCACGCGTACACACCACACACACACACACACACACACACACACACACACACACATCACAAACATATATATAATATATATATAATGACAGGCGAACTGTCAGCCAGCCAGCCAGCCAGCTAGCCAGCCAGCCAGCCAGACAACACACACATACACGCGCGCGCGCACACACACAATGTACATACACACACACACACACACACACACACACCCGCGCGCGCGCACACACACGCCACACACACACGAAAAACATATTATTCATGATTAATTACTGGAAACTATGAGTCCTTGTTTATTCTCTCCACCTCTATCTGTCTGTCTGTCTGTCTGTCTGTCCATCTGTCTGAAAGTACCTCTGGTTTTTCTGTCTCTATTTGTCTGCCTGTCTATGTGTCTGTCTGTTGCTGTCTCTCTCAATGTCTCTCACACTCTCTCCAGTAAATGATATTCTTTTTCGACAATCAAAAATGACGTTACAGTCTCATGGTTCTAATAGCTTACCATACCCTGGATTCAGTTCGTGAGAAAGTTTAAATTATTAGGAGAACTGTGTTATGTACAGGATTATATTTTTTCAATCAAAGTGTGAACTGGCCTTTAACAGTTGCGCTGTTGTATTTCCAGTTACTGTAATATGATTATGTGTTCTATTGAAAAGAAAGTATTTTGATCTACTCTTTGACTTGAATGAGCAAGAATGTTCGAGAACTTTGATGTATGTGAAGAAAGGAGGGGAGAAACGGGAAAGGGTGGTGGGGGTGGGGTGGGGGGTTAAAAGTGCGGAGAGGATACGTGTCACACAGATACACACATGCACACACACATACACACACAGAATATATATATATATATATATATTATATATATATATATCTGTGTGTGTGTGTGTGTGTGTGTGTGTGTGTGTGTGTGTGGAGAGAGAGAGAGAGAGAGAGAGAGAGAGAGAGAGAGAGAGAGAGAGAGAGAGAGAGAGAGAGAGAGAGAGAGAGAGAGAGAGAGAGAGAGAGAGAGAGAGAGAGAGAGAGAGAGAGAGACAGACAGATTGACAGACAAACAGACTGACAGACAGAAAGACTGATAGACACAGACTGACAGACAGACAGACACTCGGACAAACAGACTGACAGATAGACAAACAGACAGACTGATGACAGACAGAAAGACGACAGACACAGACAGACAGAAAGAAGGGACCGATGGTTAGTGCCCATACCATCCAAGAGTAGCAAAATAAACACTGGGCTTTTTGAACGTCTGCTCTTGCCTCCAGTTAGGTCCTAAGTATGGGAATTATATAATGAGAGGTTAGCTGAAATGACACCTACTTATGAGAGGTGGAGAGGGAGGGAGGAGGGAGGGAGAGAGAGAGAGAGAGAGAGAGAGAGAGAGAGAGAGAGAGAGAGAGAGAGAGAGAGAGAGAGAGAGAGAGAGACAGACAGACAGACAGACAGACAGACAGACAGACAGACAGACAGACAGACGAGAGAAAGAAACAACCGCACGTGGGCACGCACGCACGCACGCACACACACACACACACACACACACACAGAACACACACAACACACACACCACACACACACACACACAAACACACCGCGCGCCCACGCACGCACACACACACACACACACGCAGCAACACACGCACGCACGCACGCACGCACGCACGCACGCACGCACGCACGCACGCGACACGCACGCACGCACGCACGCACGCACCACACACACACACACACACACACACACACACACACACACACACACACACAAGGCTGTAAGATGGAATAAGCAGACGAGTCCAGCAGCACTGTAACATCAGTTAACAGAAAGCCTCTGTAATCCACACTACCTAGTTAGTCCAGAACGTCTAAGTCTGTGTCATTAGTCAATTACGTGAGACAATGATTGTCGTCTGCCGGCCTGTCTGTCTTTTCTGTATGTGTGTCTGTGTCTGTGTGTCTCTCCTGCGATGTGTAGGCACTCTTAAGCATGTACGTATGAGGATGCATACATAGGCAAACTCTTACATACATTCATGGGTAAGTATATATTACTAAAAACCCAACTGTGTTAAGCTGCATCACTTTTTAGTTTTTATTATCATCAGCAAATTTCCCCCTTCCCACCATATATATATATATATATATATATATATATATATATATATATATATATATATTATATATATATATATATAAAGAGAGGGACAGACAGGCAGGCAGACAGACTTAGAGCAGACAGACAAGACATACATACAGACAGATAGACAGACAGACAGACAGACAGACAGACAAAGAAGCCGACACATAAAGAGCTTCTAACACAGAAACTTGATTAGGTACCATTCAACTTATCAGACACATGTACAATCGCACAACCCAACACAAGCACAACACACACACACACACACACACACACACACAACACACACACACACACACATATATATATAATATATATATATACACACACACAACACACACACACACACACACACACACACACACACACACACACACACACACACACACACACACCTGTCTTATCACGTTAGTATGCATACCCACTCAAGATCCCAAACCGAGTCATGGCGTTGCGATGAGATTTCCAAAGAGAAGAGAGAGAGAGAAGAGAGAGACGAGAGAGAAGAGAGAGAGAGTGAGAGAGAGAGATAGAGAGAGAGAGAGAGAGAGAGAGAAGAGAGAGAGAGAGAGAGAGAGAGAGAGAGAGAGAGAGAGAGAGAGAGAGAGAGAGAGAGAGAGAGAGAGAGAGAGAGAGAGAGAGAGAGACAGACAGACAGACAGACAGACAGACAGACAGACAGACAGAGAGAGAAGAGAGAGAGAAGAGAGAGAGAGAGAGAGAGAGAAGAGAGAGAGAGAGAGAGAGAGAGAGAGAGTATGTGAATGTGTGTGTGTGTTAATGTGTGTGTGTTAGTCAGTGTGTGTGTGTGTGTGTGTGTGTTAGTCTGTTGTGTGTGTGTGTGTGTGTACGCGCGTGTGTGCGTGCGTGCGTGTGTTCGTGCGTGCGTATGTCAGTGTGTGTGTGAGCTCTTCTTGTCGGTATATTTCGCATGTGATAGTGTAATCGCAGTTTAACTCTTTGCTGATAACGGACTCAGGACTAGTTGGTTGTGAATAGGGCTGTCAGCCTCATCCTCCAGGTATCCAGAATCAAGCGTTGTTAGAGGCGGTATGTTGTATAGTATTTTCCTTTGATTTTGTGGTCATGTTAGGTGCGTTATTGTAATGTTGACCAGAGGAGAGAGAGAGTAGAGTAGAGAGAGAGAGAGAGAGAGAGAAGAGAGGAGAGAGAGAGAGAGAGAGAGAGAGAGAGAGAGAGAGAGAGACAGACAGAAGACAGACAGAAGACAGACGAGAGAGAGGAAGGAGAGAGAGAGAGAGAGAGAGAGAGAGAGAGAGAGAGAGAGAGAGAGAGAGAAGAGAGAGAGAGAGAGAGAGAGAGTAGAGAGAGAGAGAGAGAGAGAGAGAGAGAGAGAGAGAGAGAGAGAGAGAGAGAGAGAGAGAGAGAGAGAGAGAGAAGAGAGATGAGAGAGAGAGAGAGAGAGAGAGAGAGAGAGAGAGAGAGAGAGAGAGAGAGAGAGAGAGAGAGAGAGAGAGAGAGAGAGAGATTGATTTGATTTATTCTTATATATCGAAGATAATGGAATAAGCACTCTTGTGCTTTTTTGCATCCAGTCCCCGTGTGTATGCAGTTTTGTAAATGTCATCTATTCCCACCGGTACACGATGGCCTACTCTTACGAAAAGCGGAACAGGATTTAAACGTGTGCGCAAGATGTCCTGCGTGCGTTCGCACACGGGGCCTCGGTTTAAAGTCTCATCCGAAGGACTTTTGGGGAAAAAGAGAGAGAGAGAAGAGAGAGAGAGAGAGGAGAGAGAGAGAGAGAGAGAGAGAGAGAGAGAGAGGAGAGAGAGAGAGAGAGCTAGAAACTGGTATAGATAGACCGACCAAAAGAAACTGTGTTAAAGTCACAGATCGACCAACAAACTGGCACTCACACACACACACACACACACACACACACACACCACACACACACACACACACACACACACACACATATATATATATATATATATATATATATATATATATATATATATATATATTATATATATATTATTTGAGGGATTTTTCCACTCTCCCCAAAAGTCCTTCGGATGAGACCATAAACTGAGGCCCGTGTGCGAACGCACGCAGAACATCTTGCACACACGTTAAATCCTGTTCCGCTTTTCGCAAGAGTAGGCCATTGTGTGCCGGTGGGAACAGATGAAAAGATCTACAAAACTGCATAAACACAGGGACTGGATGTAAAAAGCACATGA
>CM060344.1:18333110-18335610 GCA_030674155.1 Stramonita haemastoma
TTGGTGGATTTGACACAGGAAATGTCACACGTACATGGCTACTATACTCTTGACTGATAGATCTGTACATTTAAGACTGAGAGACAGCCAAAGAAATGAACACTTCAGAAAAACTGTCCTACATTATTCAATGGTGAAGAGATTGTGACCTGTGAGTCTGACGACATTGTGATCCAGTACGCATGCCAATCAGACACTGAGTCCCAATGTGTGTACTGGTTTGTCAAACAGCAAGACAAAAAACCTGTTAAAGAGAATACTGACAACTTGGACCTGGCCATACATAGTGGGGCGTGAGCACTAACATGGGTTGTATGTCATCTTCTCTCTCTCTCTCTCTCTCTCCTCCCCTCTCTCTCTCCTCCTTCTCTCTCTCTCTCTCTCTCCCCTCTCCCTCTTTTTAAAAATACCCTTGTTCCTCGACTATAGAACTCCGAGATATTGCAATTGCAACTGTTTTGGCCCTATATTACGGTAGCTGCATTCCGACATCGGGTACGATGTCTAAACATTACACCATGTGCATGGGTAGGGAGGTTGTGGGGAGGAGGGGTATTTTGTTGTTATTGTTTTGGTCTTTTTTTTCTCTTCTAAAAAAAAATATTTTAACCAATCATTTGTCATCTGTTCCTTCTGGCTGCCTAGCCTACCTGGCCTACTCTTACGAAAGGTGGACGGGGTTTTTTGAGCATGTGTGCGTAAGATGCTCTGGCATACCTACGTTGGTTTGCATAATTAGGATGCCGGCAGAGGGAGTAGGTTGTTTGGTGCTTTCCCCCATGTGCGCACGGGGAAAAGGCCTCTCAAAGGGGCGGGGGGGGGGGGGGGGGGGGGTCTCTCGCTGGTAGACCAGGCTACCTCCCTGCAGCCTTCGCTCGGCTCTCAGACTGTCCTGCTCAACGCTCTAAACCTCTTGGCTAGGCTATCGCCGCACAGACTCTCCTCCCGCCCCCTCCCCTCTCCCCCTCCCTAAGCCCCCCACCCCCTCCCTTCCCTCCTGTATGTCATGCCATGCATGCCATGCCATGTCATGCCATGTTATGTCATGTCATGTCATGTCATGTCATGTCTGTTTTTCTGCTGGGCCGTGTACTTACCCATCATCATGCACATGCCAGCATCATTTTTCATGTAGCCCGGCTTGCACTTGCACCACCGTCCTGGCAAGACATCATCGCCATGGTACAGTCGGCGTCGGTGCTACAATTCACTTATGAAAATGACACAGGGAGATTGATCAGTTGATTGATTAATTGATCATCTCTATTCCCAAGGGTAGCAGAAAAGTACTAACATTGTTTTTTTTTTCATCTGACCCTTGCCCCCCCCCCCCCCTCCTCCCAGAAGGGACTTAAGATAATAATATGATGACTATCATCATCACAACTAATAATTTCAAGCAAACATAAACAATGCTATTTGGATGGATGGATGGAGACACACACACACAACACACACACACACACACACACACACACACACACACACCCACACAAACACAGAGGTATATATATATATATATATATATATATATATATATATATATATATAATATATATATATATATATATAAGGCAGACAGACAGTCAGAGAGAGAGAGAGAGAGAGAGAGAGAGAGAGAGAGAGAGAGAGAGAGAGAGAGAGAGAGAGAGAGAGAGTTGATTTGATTTATTCTTTTATATCGAGGATAATGGGATAAGCATTCTTGTGCCTACTCTTACGAAAAGAGAGAGAGAGAGAGAGAGAAGAGAGAGAGAGAGAGAGAGAGAGAGAGAGAGAGAGAGAGAGAGAGACAGACAGACAGACAGACAGACAGACAGACAGACAGACAGACAGACAGACAGACAGACAGACAGAGACAGAGACAGAAAGACACAGAGAAAACACAGAGAGAGACACAGAGAGAGAGATCAAATCAAATCAAATTCTTTTGAGAATAATGAATAAGCACTCGTGTGCTTTTTTACATCCAGTCCCCGCCCTAATTAGGGATTAAATCAATTTAAGAAACACCCTTAACTAACAACAATAATAAACCAAATAACAAGACCAAGACAACAAGACAGTATTAAACAAAAGACAAGATGTAAGGGCAGAAGATAAAAATAGAATAACAAAGGCGCAATACACGGTTACAATTATACAATGATTAGATACATGTTATTTTGCATAAGAAATATTACAGTGAAAATCATCCTTAAAATCAGTTACAACTACACAATGACATGATACTTGTAAACATTTAACAGAGAGAGAGAGAGAGAGAGAGAGAGAGAGAGAGAGAGAGAGAGAGAGAGAGAGAGAGAGAGAGAGAGAAGAGAGAGAGAGAAACTCGAACTGGAAAAATTTATTCACAGAAAGGCCATTGGCCCATACATGAAGGGGGTTGCCAAACTGCTTAGTATTTTGGTGGAATAAAAGACAACAGCAATGACAACAGCAGAATTGTATTGCAACAAAATCATAGCAAAAATATGACTTAAGATAATAAAGTATCTCT
>CM060344.1:18340610-18380610 GCA_030674155.1 Stramonita haemastoma
TTTTGAAAGGAGGGATATAATAGAGATTGGCCTATAATTGTGATGGATCTGAAGTGTCACCAGATTTGTGGATGGGGATTACTTTAGCAGTTTTGAAGGCATTGGGAAAATAGTTCTTTTCAAGACATTGGTTATATTAGGTAGGACCACTCATTTTTTCAGATGTCATAGAATTTGATGTTTGTTATCTCAAATGAAAGATAGTAGCAAGATCAAGAAGCATGCAAAATTTCATATCATTATCTTAGATGGTTTTTGAGATATACCACATTAAAATTTTTCAGATGGGATAAAAATGTCATTTCGTTATTTAAAGCCTTATTTGGACATCTCCCTCATGCTTATTATGAACCTGACAGTGCTGAAACTAGTTTTATATTGTTTTATGCTACTTTGAAGAAACAAATATCTAAAAAGCAGAAAAATAAGTCAAAGGAATCGAATGGAATTTTACATCAAAATCAGAGAAAAATTCTAAAAATAGCTCGCGAATTGAGCTGAAAGGGGTACTTTACCCTCCTGTAAAAATCTCAAGAATGCCTAAAAGTGTCTAAGATCTATATTACAGCTTGTACTTATTACTCAGATGCTATGTATTTTTTTTTAGAAGCTAAAAATCATGTAGAGGCAAACTGCAGTCATCCAAAAACACCCCTATGACAACAATTTGTGAAGCATAAAACCTGTCCAAATAATAACACAAAACCAGCCCATAGGCATATCATCATATCTCAGCTTCTAATTGACTGACAGAAATAGGTTCACCTATCAAAATGTTTGTCTTTAAACAGTGAGTCTTTTTAAAGGGCATTCGAAGTGATTCTGGTCCCCCCCTCCACGCCTCTTCCCCCCCCCCCCCCCCCCCCCCCCCCCCCCCCCCCCCCCCCCTCAATAGGCATTATCATCATATCTCAGCTTCTAATTGACTGAAAGAAATGGTACACCTATCAAAATATTTGTCTTGAAACAGTGAGTCTTTTTAAAGGGCATTCCAAGTGATTCTGGTTCCCCCCCCCCTCCACTTCTCTCCCCCCCCCCCCCCCCCAATAGGCATTAACATCATATCTCAGCTTCTAATTGACTGATAGAAATGGTACACCTATCAAAATATTTGTCTTTAAACAGTGAGTCTTTTTAAAGGGCATTCCAAAAGATTCTGGTTCCCCCCCCCCCCCTCCCTCCCCCCCCCCCCCCCCCCCTCAATAGGCATTAACATCATATCTCAGCTTCTAATTGACTGATAGAAATGGTACACCTATCAAAATATTTGTCTTGAAACAGTGAGTCTTTTTACAGAGCATTCCAAGTTTTTCTGGTCCCCCCCCCCCCCCCCCCACTCAGCCCCCCTCCCCCTCATAGGCATTAACATCATATATGTTTCTAATTGACTGACAAAAATGGTACACCTATCAAAATGTTTGTCTTGAAACAATGCGCATGTCTTTATAAGGCCATTCCAAGTGATTCTGTTTGTTTTTCCCCCTAACCCCCCCCCCCCCCCCCCCTTGTCTTGTCAAGCATCTTCTGTACAATATATCATAGGTGTACTCATGTGATCATCTGTGTTCTTTTATTAATTTTTTTTTTTTTAGGTTTCTGGTGAGCTTACATGTTGCATTGTGATGTTGCATGTATCCTTTTGTGCCCAGTGATTTTAACCTTTGCATAGTTTCTTCCTAAATATATCACAGACCTCCTATACCTCTGCTGAAATATCTTTCACTGTGTGACATACTGTTGCAATGCCTGTATGGTATAGACTTATTAGTGTTGTATTTTTTAACATTTTTCTTGTACAATTAAAAATGCAAATTTGGACATTTTTGTGAGTTGCCTAATCTGTGTGTATTCTTAGTGTCTGTACATTTTATTTAAGTGTGCATACATGCAAGTATGAATTGTAGAGGTATGAGTGGTGTGTGTGTGTGTGTGTGTGTGTGTGTGTGTGTGTGTGTGTGTGTGTGTGTGTGTGTGAATCTTGTGTGTGTGTGTGTGTGTGTGTGTGTGTGTGTGTGTGTGTGTGTGTGTAATATATATATATTGTATTTGTGTGTGTGTGTGACTTTGTGTGACTCTGTGTGTGTGTGTGTGTGTGTGTGTGTGTGTGTGTGTGTGTGTGTGTGTGTGTGTGTGATAAAATTAGTATTGAATAGGCTTGTTTGTGCACAATAAAATCATTACAAAGTTTTCAGTTTTTCTTGTGTTTTTTTTCTTTCTAACTACATGTTTGGTGAAACAAAACAACTTAATGAAAAAGAAGTGAAGAAAGTTCATGCACTGTTTAAAATGTGAAACCAACAGAGAGAACAAAGTTTTACTCAATTTGATTAGCACTTGTATGCTCTGATTTAAAAAAAAAAAAAGTTTTGTTTTGCATGAATTTAAATGGATGCATTCAGGAGTGATTTCTAATCGTTAAATCACTATTTCTGTTAAAAATGCGGTCTTACATGCACACAGACACAACAAACGGTAAACAAAATCGGCCAAATCTCTATTAGAAATTAGATCTAGGCAAGAGTTATCATTCTTGCATTTGTTTTCACGATGTTTCGTGGAACATTTCGGCACGATACAACAAAGTACAGATCCTAAGAAAAAAACAAACACTACTAGAATCTATTTAGAATAGAATCATCACCCTCATTTATTGTTATAATAGAAAAATTTCAGGCGAGCTCATAAATTCTGAGAGCACCCTTCGATGACCTAGTTCTTCGCTCCCTGCGATCCCAGTCCAGGATAAACTTGCGATCAACGATAAGTTTTTAAATCTAAAATCATCGAGATTCGATAGTAACTACGTACAAAATAAAAGCACAGCATTTACTTCTTTAGATGTGAGTGTAAATGCGCTGTACACATCGAAAATCTCTATCCACGTTCGCAAGTCTGAAGCATCTATGTGTAGACTCACTAAGGCCGCCATTTTGGTCAGTTAGAAGGGGGGTGCTGTATGCAAATGAGAATCAGACGTCATTTAACGGAAATAACCGATAAACTGAAATAAGGTTTTTGTTCTTGAAAAAACGAGCTTTTTAACGCTGTGTTGGATTTTTTTGTACGATTAATAGGGAAATTTCTACGACATCCGAAAAATGTAGGAATTTTTAAACGCATTATACTGCATTTAAAAAAAAACTTCACTAAAGTTTCTCTCATATAATCGGTTAGTGGAGAGTTTCTTCTTTCCAATGGTATGCGCTATGAATAGGTTTGTATAGTGAAGGGGTGACAGATCGTGTTGGAAGACGAAGCACGAAAATTCACCGAGTCGCGTTTTCAGCCAGTGAGGCTCCGGTAGCGGCGAGTTTTTAAGTTTATTACCGATATCAAATCATCGCTCGCACTTATCCAGTCATCATTCTTGCAAAATGATATTACAGACGTTAAGTTAATGCATTAAACTTTTTACTAGTATATTTTTTTCGAGCTTTCTTTTAGATTTGGATGGAGAAATTTGGGTGCAAAGTAGATCTAATTTGCCACTTTCCGCTAAGCTTTACTCAGCTGCCGTGGTCCTACCTAGTTATATATATATGTTAGGGTGTCTGTGATAACTGGAGCTGACAGTTTCAGAATTCTTCTGTCTATTCCATCGAGACCTCGTGTCCTTGATTGTTTGAGGTGAATTAAGTAATTATAGACCTCAAAAACTTAAATGAATGGTATGTGAAGTTTTGAGGGAATATGCTTGTCTTGGCAGTATTGTCTTAATGTGTTGAGGTTATTGGATTTTGAATCATCATTGTTAACAACGTTAGTTGAGACGTTTATGAAGTGATTGTTGAGTTGTTCAGCAGTAACATCTTTGATTACATTTGATTTGGAAGATGATTGTTTATTTGTTATTTGATTTATGGCCCTCCAAATAATTTTTGAGTTTTGTTTGGAAGATAGTAAATCTTGGAAATATTTCTTTTTTTCTCGACGTTTCTGTAAGTTTATGGCTTTTCGTAATCTTTTTGACTCTTCATGATATCTATGTTTTTTTAAATAAATCTCTAAGATACCATGCTTCTTCTAGTTCTTTTGTAATCCAAGGCGGTTTGGGGACATGTTTGACCCTTATGGTTTTAAGTGGAGCATGTTTGTTGTAGATTTCAGTGAAGGTTTTTATCCAGAATTCGATGGCCAAGTCTGGATCAGTAATGTTCAATGTTTCTGAGAGCATAGAGTTACTTAGATCGAGAAGGAAAAGCTGTTCATTAAATTTTGCAAAAGAACGATATGTTTTGTTTTTATGGCCAGGTTTGGGAATTTTTGCTCCTTTTTTTGACCATGTAGTACAGACTGGGTAGTGATCACTGCAGTTATAGACAGGGACACATGTTTCTATGTTTTTGGGATTTGATAGGTAGATGTGATCAATTATTGTGCTTGAATTTGGTGTGACTCTCGTGGGTAAACTAACTAGTTGGTGAAGGTTGAATGAATTAGTAATTTGCGTCCATATATTATTTACTTTTGTTAGATCAATATTAAAATCACCGAGCAGTATTACTTCCCTGGATTCTAAGAGAGAGAGAGAGAGAGAGAGAGAGAGAGAGAGAGAGAGAGAGAGAGAGAGAGAGAGAGAGAGAGAGAGAGAGAGAGAGAGAGAGAGAGAGCAAAAACAAACTAAAAGAAAGAAAAAAATGTACAGTAATGATTTCAGGAACACATCTACATGTTATAAACATCATCATCATCATCCTTTACACCCAGTGGTGAGTAGGACAGCTACAAAGTCTTTCCACCCCTGCCTATCCTGGCCCAGCCTGGCCAATGAACTCCCAAGAGTGCTGCATGGCTTCCATCTCACATTCCACTGTCCTCCTCCATGTTGTTCTTGGTCTTCCTCTCTTTCTCTTGCCGTCTGGTGTCAGTGTTGTTCTTGCGACAGATTATGTGTCTCTCCGGAGTACATGCCCAATCCATCTCCATCTTCGTTTTATAATGATGATGCCCATGTCAGTTTGGTTGCATTTCCTCAGTATATCTTCATGGGAAATCTTTTCTGGCCAAAAGATTCGGAGGATTCTCCAGAGGCAAGTGGTGTGGAAGGATATAAGTTTGGCAAGATCCGCCTCCGTCATCCTCCAACATTCAGATCCATACAGGAGTGTCGACACAACACAGCTCTGGTACAACTTCAGTTTGGTGTTGGTGCTGTACTGTGGAGATCTCCAGATGCTGTTCATCTTCCTGAACATATTCCTGGCCTTTCCCATTTTGCTGTGGATGTCTTCTTTGGTGCCGCCCTCAGGTCTGATGATGCTGCCCAGGTATTTATTTATTACATGGAATTTGTATAGCGCTATCTCTTGTAAGAACAAATCAAAGCGCTTGCATTTGACCTACAGAGCCACAGATCATGCTGCCACCAGGCGCAAAGATCAACGACGAACAACGATGATCAACTGTTGTTGTCTTGTTGCTGCTGTACACTTTAGAGCGCAAAGCCTGGGCTTTGCCATATACCTACAGCCCCGAGCCGCTCTGGGACTCCAACTCCCCGATTTTTCCTCAGGGATGGTGTCTAAACACTACACCTGTGTGCATGCTGGTTTGTTATAATTTTGTCATCCGCTCCTACCGGCACACGATGGCCTACTCTTCCGAAAGGTGGAACGGGGTTTTAACGTGTGCGCAAGATGTTCTGCGTGCATTCGCACACGGGGCCTCGGTTTCGAGTCTCATCCGAATGACTTTGACATTCAGTTCGATTTTTTCGTCAAACTGGGAAGAAAGGGCGAGGCTGGGTACGAACCCAGAAACTCACGATTTACATATTGGCAGGCGAACGTCTTAACCATTCTGCCACCGTCCTTCCGTAATACATGAATCTGTCCGCCTGGCGTAAGTCTGCTCCATTTACTTTCACAGGGGCTGGTGTTTTTACATTTAGCATCATTGTCTCTGTCTTCTTGGTGCTGATTCGTAGCCCCACCTGCCGTCCAAAGCTTTGAAGTCTGCTGGTCTTGTCCTGTGTATGCTGGTGTGTTTGGGATAGTAGCGCCAGGTCATCTGCAAAGTCTAAGTCATCAAGAGTTGAGAATAGGTTCCATCTGATCCCTCTTGGAGTGTCTTCTGTTGTCTTCCTCATGACCCAATCAATAACAAGATTGAAGAGAACTGCTGACATTACACATCCTTGTCTTACACCTGTCTTGACTTCAAAGAAGGTGTCACTACGGCCTATTGAGAATCTGAAGTTGTTATAGAAACTCTTAATCAGGCTTACAAGCTTGGATGGAATGCCATAATGTTGTAGGATGTTCTAAAGGTTGTCCCTGTGAATGCTGTCAAAGGCCTTTTCAAAATCAACGAAATTCACATATAGTTGCCTTTGCCACTCGGTGCACTGTTCAATGATGGTACGTAGTGCGAAGATCTGATCAGTACAACTTTTTTGTTTTCTGAACACTGCTTGTTCTTTTCTTAATGTCTTGTCTACAGCATCTGACATTCTTCTGATGATGACCTTGGCCAGTATTTTGCTTGGCACTGACAGAAGAGTGATTCCCCTCCAGCTGTTGCAGTCGTTCAGGGCTCCTTTCTTGGGGATCTTGACAATTACCCCTTTGGTCCAGTCATCAGCTACTTTTTCTCCCTCCCATACGGCTGTGAACAGTGGCTGAAGAATTGTCGCTGCTAGCTCAGGATCAGCCTTGAACAGTTCTGCATCAAGGTTGTCCTGGCCTGTCGACTTGCCATTTTTGAGTGTCTTGATCGGAGCCACTATTCCTTCTTTTGACGGAGGGTCAGTGTCAATGTCCAGGTCTTCTGCAGGTTCTGGAATGTCCGTTGTCTCTTCAGGAGATGGTCGATTGAGAACTTCCCTGAAGTGTTCGTCCATCTATTTTCTTGATCTTTCTCAGTTGTCAGCAGTTTTCCCTGTTTGTTCTTGACTGGGCCCCCTGTGCTCCCCTTGAACTTGCCACACACTTGCTTTGTGATACTGAAGACTCTTCCCTGCTCCCCTTTTGCTGCCGCTTCCTCCGCTTTAGCTGCAAGTTGGTCCATGGCATCTCCCTTATCGCGGTGTGTAAGTCTCCTCACTTTCTTGTTAGCCTCTCTATACATCTCTTCTTGTCTCTCTTGCAGTCGTGGGGATTTTTTCTGCAGCATTCTTTTCTTAATCTGTCTTCTCTCCTCAATGGCATCTAACGTCTCCTGCTGGATCCAGTCTTTATTTGTCTTCTTCTTTCGGTGGCCTATCTTCGACTTGCTGCTCTCGGTGTATAGCGTGGCAATATGCTTCCATGTTGGGTCTGTCCTGTTGATCTGTCAGGTCTTGTAAGATCTGGAATCTGTTCCTTAGGTCACAGACAAAGTCAGCCTTTATAGTGTTGTTTCTCAGTCGCTGGGTGTCAAAGCGCACCTGAGTGGCTGACCTGGCTTCAGTCTTCTTCAACTTTGTCTGGATGGTTGCTGTCACGAGGTGATGGTCACTTCCGACGTCCGCATTGCGCATGGTCTTCACGTCCAGAAGGGAGCGTCGCCATACACCGTTGATCATCAAATGGTCAATCTGGTTCCTGTCTCTTCCATTTGGCAAGTTCCAGGTCAGCTTGTGGATGTCACGGTATGTGAAGAGGGTCCCTCCTATCACCAGGTTGTTCATGGCACAGAACTCTACCAGTCTCTCTCCATTGTCATTCCTGGTCCCCATACCATGCTTCCCCATGACTCTTTCATAGTCGGTGTTGTCATTTCCAACCTCAGCGTTCAGATACCCCATGATGATTAGAAGATCATGCCGTGGGTTTTTTCCTGTCTCTGTCTGGAGCTGGCTGTAGAAATTGTCTTTGTCTTCTTTGTAACCGTCGTTGCTTGGCACTGAATGATGGAGATGTTGGTGTGCCTGCCCTTCAATCTGGCACTCATAAGTCTGTTGTTTACTGGCTTTCATTCTAACAGGCATCGCTCTACACCTTTCTCGAGGATGATGGCAACTCCCTCGTGGTGCATGTTGTCGTCTCTCCCAGAGTAGAGGACGGTTTCTCCAGTGGTGGTTTTTATCCTCCCAGAGTCAGTCCATCTGCTCTCACTCACACCTAGGACATGAAGCTTGAATCGTCTCATTTCTGATGTTACTTGTGCCAGCTTGCGTGTCTCATACATTGTTCTTACATTCCAATGTCCTAGTCTGATCTTGGTTTTGGTGGTGTTCAGGTCCATCCTTATCCTGCTGGCAACGTCCTCTCGGCTTTGGCCACCAGCATTCATTCGAGCCCCACTGGGCTCGGAAGGCCCCTCACACACAGATGTAGTAGTTTTCTCCGTTGCTGTTTCTGTAACATACTGTTTTTTACGAGATAGGGTTGTTGGCCCTGTGCCCAACCCCCAACCTGGAGGGCCAGCCCCCAACCTGGAGGACCAGGCTTTTTTCTGTTGGGGTGTGCTTCCCCCACATACGACAGGTAGTACCAGTTTAGCATGGATTACTGGTAGCAGGCAAGCCTGACCTGACAAGTGAGACCCTCCTTAGTCGCCTTTTACGACATGCCTGGCAGGGAACAGCAGTCCTATTCTCAGCTTGCTTAGCAAGCTTCCCGGGTACTGCACGGGGGATGTTATAAACTATACTGATTTTATTTTCGTTCCTTGGCTAGAGCTCCGAGGTTCACCAGTTGTGAGATTTTTGCGTATGCAAGAGTTTTTCCTTTTGAGATAGCCGCAGCCGCATACCGACTTCGGGGATACAGTTGCGAGTTGAACTTATCAAATTTGCCAAGACAGTCAGGAGGTACCTGTTTCAAGTGTCGTAGGTTCTTTTGATGTGCACAAGTCCGTAAGCACACGGGTCCAATTGGTTCAGAGTCTCTTCCGAAAGACTTGTCACTCAGTTCAATTTTCTCGTCAAACTGGGAAGAAAGGGCAAGGCTGGGATTCAAACCCTGAATTCCCAGTTTACTTGTTAGGCAGGTGAGGGTCTTAACCATCCTGCCACCTTCCTTCTTGTGCTGATATGAATGCACACAATATCCCTTTTTTCCTGCAAAGGTTAATCCATTGAGAGAGAGAGAGAGAGAGAGAGAGAGAGAGAGAGAGAGAGAGAGAGAGAGAGAGAGAGAGAGAGAGAGAGAGAGAGAGAGAGAGAGAGAGCAAGGCAAGGCAAGGCAAGGCAAGGCAAGGCAAGGCAAGGCAAGGCAAATTCTTTTATTCGAGGATAATGAATAAGCACTCGTGTGCTTTTTTACATCCAGTCCCCACCCTTATCAGGAATAAAATCAAGATAAAAAACTCAAACTAAACAATTACATGAATAATGAAATACCAGGAACAAGAAACTATAGGCCTTCCCAGCACCAAACAATAGACAAGAAATAGGGGCAGCAAGACTATATATATTAAGGTAATAAAAATGCACTCATTCAGAAAACGAAAATCAGAAATCACAATGAAATTTGGTGATTTTGATTATAAAAAATATAATAAAACCGCAAATAGATAAAGAGCAAACAAGAGAACATAATGAAATAAACAAATGAAAACATCAATCCACCACCATCTATCAATAAAATAAATCAAATAAATCATACATTCGATAAAAGGGGGGAAAAATAACTAATATCCTTATTGGTGGGGGGAAAATCTACCACTCACAAATAATATAAAACATCCCAGATGTTTAAAAAAAATAGCATAACATTTTTATAAATTGGATAATGATTTACACACACACACACACACCACACACACACACACACACACACACACACACACACACACACACACACACATTCACAGGTTCTCGCGCATGTCATCAATAAACTTCATTCTAAGGGGAATACATGCTTTGAATTCTAAATAAAATCATATAACGGAACATAAGAAGAATTCATCCGCTGTAAGGCACATATTTTGGGACATATATACCCTAATATCTTAATCAATCTTATGATTACAGACATAAAAATTATTTTCATAATTGTATTATATCATGATAGACATAGTTATTCAGTTGTTGTTTTTTAAAAGATCATTAGTTAAAAGTTTACATTAAAAATCAATTACATTCTTCATACGTGATTATTAATTAAAAATAGAGTATACAAAATATGAATGAAACATTTATCAATACGGATGGGAGGGAGAGAGAGAGAGAGAGAGAGAGAGAGAGAGAGAGAGAGAGAGAGAGAGAGAGAGAGAGAGAGAGAGAGAGAGAGAGAGAGAGAGAGGTGTCTTACTTTTGGCCGCGCTCCCCGCCATGACCCATAGTGGTCATTGCCATCGACCCTGCTGCTACTGTTGCTACTGTTGACGGTAAACAATTACACAGTAAACATGAGATAAGAAAGAGAACAAAATAGAGGGGGGGGGGGGGGGGGGGGGGGAGGATGGGATCTTACCTTAGGTTAGTTACCCTTGCCTAAAGACCTATTAGCAAGCTAATGCACAATAAATGAGAGAAAGAGAGAGGAGGGGGACGGGGGAAGAGAGGGGAGAGAGATTTGCGAAAGTTTCATTCAATTATTGGCCTTTGCTCCTTGTGAAGCGGTGGTGTGGAATATAATCAACATTCCACAACATATCACGTGTCATATCATAACATATATTGTACTGAAAAAGTTTTATATATAATTCGAAAGATTAATTTTCTAGGACAGTTAAGTTTTTCAGTACTGCATAACAACACACGTTTGGCTCTGCTAGCTAGGTCTTTAAATGCACCAGTAAAACTAAGTTTGGGTGAAAAGTCTATTCCTAAATATTTATACACATTTACCACTAGCATAACTTATTTGAAATTCATTTTGCTCTACTGCTCAAATATTCCTCTTTTCTAAATACAATTATATTGTATATGTATTTATATATATATATATATATATATAATATATTATATATATATATATATATATATATATATATATGTGTTATGTTATGTGTGTGTGTGTGTGTTGTTGTGTGTGTTTTGTGCTGTGTGTGTGCGTTGTGTGGTGTGTGTGTGTGGGGGGGGGGGTTGCTCTTTCTATGGCTTCTGCCACAGCTTTGCAGTTTGTGGAGTAAAGGCCATTGAGAGGCTGATCCTATCTTCTCTGCTTTCAGGGTACTGGACATGGAGGCTCGCCCCTCTATTCTGCACTGCATCCTCAGCAGAGCAACAAGTGTAGACATAAAATTATGTCCACAAAGCTTTTTGGGTATTGGGTCTGGGGGTATTCAAGGGTGTAGGACTTTTTTCGGGGCCACTCTCGGTCTTTTGGTTCTACACCAAGAATGTTGTACTGAATGAAGGTGGAAGCCGCTCACTCCAGGCTGAGGCAGCTAGATACCCAGAGATCTCTTTGGGGCCATAGTCAAGAATACCCTGATGTCCCAGTGTCCTGCTCTGGTGACTGAAAAAGTTGTTGCTTTGCTTTAATAGATGGGTATCAGTGTCGTCAGTGCAGCTCAGAGGGGTAATGATATAACCGCCAAGGCTGCGGCTGCTTCAGAACGTTTGTCTGTAGATACATGTACTACTGTCTCCAGTCTCTTAAAAAAAAGAAAGAAGATGTTTTAAGAGAAAGGGACAAAGCCTGTAGCCCTGTTTGACGCCAGCCAATTTGTGCCGGTACAACCAGTCACACTTTAGCTGCCGTTGCACAGGGAGGGGAATGTGCAGTTCCCGTTTGTCATGCAAGCTTTTCTTTAAAATCTTGGCACAATTGATGCACGTTTTTTGCGCGAAGTAAAGAGAGAGAGAGAGAGAGAGAGAGAGAGAGAGAGAGAGAGGAGAGAGAGAGAGAGAGAGAGAGAGAGAGAGAGAGGAGAGAGAGAGAGAGAGAGAGAGAGAGGTTACTCACCTGTTTCGCCTTGGGCACCTTTCAGACCTGTGGAAAAAGAATAATAATGATGAAAATACTGAGGATGATGATGATGAAGATGTTGATGACGATGATAGTAATAATGACACTATTACCAATCAAAAATTGTTGTTTCGTTCTACGGCTAGAGTTCCGAAGTTCAGTTAGGTGAGATTTTGCGTCTGCTACCTTTTTTGCCCACCGTGGATAGCCACATTCCGACTTCGGGGATAATGTTTAAAAACGACACTTGTGTGCGCTGCGCGAGTTCGTTGGAGTTTTTTTGTTTTTTTATTTTTTTTAATCGTCATCTGTTCCTACCGGCACACCATGACCTACTCTCCCAAAAGACAAAACTGGTTTTAACGTGTGCGTAAGATGCTCTGCGTGCTTTCGCATACAGGGCCTTGGTTTTTATAGACTGATTCGGGCTGAGTGGACCCGGCTCTGAGTGTTCACTCCAGAGGAAAAATCCTTGGCGGTAGCTCAAGCCTGGGTTCGACCCGGGCCGTCAGATCGCGAGCACAACGCTCTAACCACCAGGCTACCCCTGGAAAACCCTGCTAAACTGGGAAAAAAGATCAAGGCTGGGAATTGAACTCAGAACTTCACACGCGCGAGTTTGAATAAAATATCACTTTAATGTTGTTGTTGTTTTTTTTATAATAGATTCTTGGTAGTAGGTTTGTTTGTTTTGTTGGTTAGTTATTGTTGTTTTTGTTCTTGTTGTTGTTGTTTGTGTGCGTGTGCTGTGTGTGTGTGTGTGAGAGAGAGAGAGAGAGGAGTGGAGAGGATGAGAGAGAGAGAGAGTGGAGATGTGTGTGTGTGTGTGTGTGTGTGTGTGTGTGTGTGTGTGTGTGTGTGTGTGTGTGTGTGTGTGTGTGTGTGCGCGCACGCGCGCGGTATTTGCTTCAGGTTTTTTGTTTGTTTTTGCTTTTGTGTATTGTATTGTTCTTAAATTGATATTTCTTTCCTTATATTGTGTTTTTTGTTTGATTTGGGGGGCGGGGGGTGTTTGGTTTTTTTCGGTTTGTTTTTGTGTTTTGGAGGGGAAGGGGGGGGGGGGTTGTGCGAGTGTGTGGGTATTGGGTTTATTTCATTCCGTGATGTAGGCTATTCCCAAGGCGGGAACAGGTGCAAATCGCATTAGTGCTTATTCATGTCTCGAACGAAAGATTGTGATTTGATTTGATTTGATTTGATTTGATTGATTTGATCTCTCTCTTCTCTCTCTCTCTCTCTCTTCTCTGCTCTCTTCTCTCTCTCTCTCTCCCATCCTCGTCACATTGTTATGTTTCTCTTTAGAATGGCAGCTTGTGGCCTGGTGCATTCAAAATAAAACGTACGGCTTGGCACTTAAAACTGAACGTGGCACTTGGCTGGAAACCGGAAGCCACCTTAATCAAGGAATTAACTCACATTCATGTTAAATCTATTTAGTTTTAGCTAGGCTTGGACACATTCTCTCTCTCTCTCTCTCTCTCTTCTCTTGTTCTCACCCGCATTTTCCTGGTGACTAAAGTGTAAGTTGTATACAGTACTGTCATTGATAATAGGTTATAGGAAAGGTTTAAGAAAAATTATATTACGTAATCGTGAACACCAAGCCTATTTTAAGAGAAGATAACACAGCTTCAGATCATGTTTACTCTGCTTGCGTTCATACACAAACAGTGGCCGTAAGCTCTATGTAACATTTATTGACTTAAAAAAACAAACAAAAAAACTGGGGTAATTTATATTCCTACGTAGGGGACGGGATAGTTCAGTGGTCTGGGCACTGCTTTCCCCAAGCTAAGGTTAAGTAGCATTAAGCGTGGTTACCAGGTGGATGGGTGACCGTTTGTGCGTCAGGGCTTAAGTATAGTTCCTCAGTTCAGCCAGCTGTAAATGGGTACCTGGCCTCTTTAGGGTCAGGAAAGGCAAAGCAGCGAGGGAGAGGAAATGGGCGTCGCTTTCAATATGCTGGCCCCTAGAAAAGCTGATGCCTCGCTCCCCTCCGACCACATTGGTTATGGGACACTGTTACCTTTATATATATATATATATTATATATATATATATATATATATATATATATTATATATATATATATATATATATATATAACCTTTTAACTGTCTTTGGGAATGACACTTTTGAATGGTGTATGTAAAGGTTACCCAAAATAATTACTGCACACGCAGCTGACTCTGGCTAACAACAGCGTAAAGGATTATAATTATAGTTCTGGCAATAATTGGCCGTTTTGGTCGGGTTTGTGATTTTGATGTTGTTGAGAATCATTTAGTACTGGACGCTCAAGAATCGGACCATTTGTCTCCTGTGACACTTTCTTCTTTTATTCATTCCTTTATTTTAAATGAGAATGATTTGACTGAACACATAGTGGTATGGAATCCTTGTCATTATGGACTCGATCGCGAGTCAATAAGTAACCATGTAAAATTTAGTTTATGTTTATTGTCTCCTACCCCCTACCCTTTTTTCTTCTCAATTTGCAATGGACAAAAGCGTTTACTCAACGATTTACCTGAATCTGAATAAAAAATTCTTTACCATCACACACACCACGCACCCCACGCACGCACGCACGCACGCACGCACGACGGCACGCACACACACACACACACACACACACACACACACACACACACACACACACACACACACACGCACATACACAAGTTCCTTTCATTCCTTCTGGGCACACAAACATACAAATGCTTGCATAAGGGCATGCACACAAGGATATAAATTTAACATACTCTTGCTCCCTTACACAAAAGGTTGCATAATTTCGGGGCCATACATGTAGGCAGTCACCTGAACACTCTGTGAACTCTGGAAATTTTCAAGCAATGTGAAAAAATACAACCCCCCCCCCCCCCCCCAAAAAAAAAAAAAAAAAGCAACAACAAAAACCCAACTCGACAAAAAAAACCACCCCCCTCCCCCTTCACAATACCTACTCTGCCCTGGGGATCCTGCGACCATCCCCTTACGCTCTTGGTTAATTTTCACCCAGACCCCATTATTTTGCCCTGTAACCCAAAATCTTTCAACGCTACTGCCTTGAAATTTCATGACTTTGTCAATAAACATCTGCTCTACATTAACACAAAAAAATGGTTTGTTTGTGTTCATTAGAAATGCACTTAATTACACATTTAAACTCCCAGTACGTCCTGGGTGCGTACACACCCATACTCTGAAAGAAGGGTTACTCATTACAACATCAGAATGACGTCCACTACCTTGTGGCCCTCCCTACATCGTGGTTTCTAGGAGACCTGTCCTTGTACTGAGAATTTTTGCTCCCCGCTAAGCTATAGGCCTAGTGGTAGGCCTTACATGACAGTACTTATGAGAGTTTGAGGCAGTAACTCAAATTTGTGTGTTGTGTTGTGTGTGTGTGTGTGTGTGTGTGTGTGTGTGTGTGTGTGTGTGCGGCGCGCGCGCGCGCGCGCGGTGCGTGCATGTGTGCGTGCGTGCATGCATCATGCACCTGCGTGCATACATGTGTTCAAGGCATAGTCGGTCAAAGTCTGTTTTTTTTTATTTCCCATGGTTCATTTAACAAGCTTTGATTTTTTTTTTTTTTGATGTGGATGCGCATGTGTGTACGTGTGTGTGTGCACATATCTTTGTATGTGTGTATGTATGTGTGTGTGCATATGTGCACATAATTACGGTATTTTTTTAAAAATCTATTTTATAATAAGGATAATGGAATAAGCACTTTGGGTTTTTTATATCCAGTACCCGTGCGTGTGCAATTTTGTAAATCTTGTCATCTGTTCCCACAGCACATGATGGCCTACTCTTATGAAAAGCGGAACAGGATCAAACGTGTGTGCACGATGTTCTGCTTCATTCGCACATGGGGCCTTGTTTATAGTCTCATCCAAAGGACTTTTGAGGCATATGTGTGTGTGTGTGTGTGCGTGTGTGTGCGTGTGCGTGTGTGTGCGCGCGCGCATGCCTATGTTCATGCTCATGCTCATGTGTGTGTGTGTGTGGTCGTGGTGGTGGTGGTGGGGGGGGGGTGGGGGGTGTGTGTGTGTGTGTGTGTGTGTGTGTGTGTGTGTGTGTGTGTGTGTGTGTGTGTGTGTGTGTGTGTGTGTACGCGCGTGTACACATGCACGTGTGTGTGCGAATGTGTGTGTATGCTTCAGAGACAAACATGCAGGCAGGCACGCAGACAGACAGAGGGAGATATCTATTATTTGGGTGTACACTCCACATGCAGCCCATGGTATCATTGTCTATGTTTGTGTGTGTGTGGAGGGGGGGGGGGGGGGTATAGACGATGATACAGATGTTCCCTACTTTTTGCTTTTGTACAGACTGACAGTGTTCTGAAATATAAAAAGCTTCTGAGAGGTAAAAAAGAAAGAAACAAAGAAAGATCACGCACTCATGCACACTGAGGCATACACAGACACACAGACACGCATGCACGCGCGCGCGTGCACACACATAAACAAACACACGCAGGCACAAATGATGATAGGGTTGATGATAACTAGAGGGCATTGAGTGTGACTTTATGTACTTGCAAAATTGGAATTGTAGAATAGATGAAAATGTTTTCCGCGATGATGTTTACCTTCCCCCTGCCTCAAACATGTTTTGTATAGTGGCCTAAGGCTGATGTACAATAAAACTTTTCAGTGTTCAGTGTTCTCTCTCTCTCTCTCTCTCTGGATGTAAAAAAGCACAAGAGTGCTTATTCCATTATCCTCCATATAAAAGAATCAAATCAAATCAAATCTCTCTCATGGGCATGCATGTGTCTCACTTCCTGCACCACTCTGTATCAAAGTAAAACTCTTATTTCAGATGGTATGAACAAACAATTTATTTGTTTGTTTCATTGAGGCATCTGTGAAAGAAAACTCGAACACAAAAAAAAGCTAGGGAAAAAATAATGAAAAAAAAAAGAATCCAACAAAAGAGGGAAAGAAACAAACGATCTAGAGTAATTCAGTGGGTTTTTTAATTTTTCATTTTTTTTTTTTTAGGGAGGCGGATGTGTGTGTTGTGTGTGTGTGTGTGTGTGTGTGTGTGTGTGTGTGTGTGTGTGTGTGTGTGTGTGTGTGTGAGTGAAATCATAACTTCATGACCATAATTGTACCAGGTAAGGTCCCTTTTTTTTGTTTGTTTGCTTAGGACTCTCTCTCTCTCTCTCTCTCTCTCCTCTCTCTCTCTCTCTCCTCTCTCTCTCTCTCTCTCTCTCTCTCTCTCTCACTCTGCAACTCATTTCTGTGTTACTGTCAAGTTGAGCTCGCCTCATAGTCATTATGACAGCCCCCCCCCCCCCCCTCAAAAAAAAAAAAAAAAAAAAAATCTAAGGAAGGCAAAGCCAAATTATTAGGGAACACCTAGAGTCTAGATATGGTTTTTTGTTTTACTAGGCTATCCCATTGCAATTACACACACGCCCGCGTGCCTGCGCGCGCGCGCGCGCGCAGCCGCACACACACACAACACACACACACACACACCCACACCACACACATACAAACAAAAGCAAAACAAAAGCAAAAGAGCTATACATACACATTGTAAACAATCTAAGCAGGGAAAAAAAACAGAAATAATTACTACTGCTCTTTGTTGTCTGTCTCTGGCTTTGTCTGTCTCTGTCTCAAGTGTGTGTGTGTGTGTGTGTGTGTGTGTGTGTGTGTGTGTGTGTGTGTGTGTGTGTGTGTGTGTGTGTGTGTGTAGTTTCATGTTAGTCTTCCATGTGTGTGTGTGTGTGTGTGTGTGTGTGTGTGTGTGTGTGTGTGTGTGTTGTGTGTGTGTGTGTGTGATGTGTGTGTGTGTGTGTGTGTGTGTGTGTGTGTGTGTGTGTGTGTTGTTGTGTGTGTGTGTGTGTGTGTAGTCGTCAGTCGTCAATTTTTCTGGTCAAAGCAATAAATTTGCTTTTTCACAGATAAGAACAAAAAAAAAAATACCAACATAGAAAAAAATTCAAAACAACAAAATAGCAGCAACAAGCAATACAATCCAAGAACAACCAAACACACCCTCAAAAAAAAATACTAACGCTAAACACTTATTAAAATCTAGCTACATAAATCATAAAAAAATCAAATGTGTGTGCGTGCGGGTGTGTATTGTGTGTGTTGTGTGTGTGTGTATATGTGTGTGTGTGTGTGTGTGTGTGTGTGTGTGTGTGTGTGTGTGTGTGTGTGTGTGTGTGTGTGTGTGCTCGTGTGCATACGTGTGTGTGTTTGCCCTTTGTCTTGGTCTCTTTTTTTTTCTCTGGAAGGGGTGATGGACTTGAAGGTGGGACTGATGGTTTCTTGTTTTGCATCTGTTCCACTTCTGATTTTTTCCATGTATACTGTAGATTCCTCATGTACACTTACTTAGCACTTATACAATCCTCCAAGGTGCATTCAATTAGGGTGGGGTGGGGGATGGAAGGTCCATGACGTCAAATGTGTGCTATTAGTAGATCTGAGAGTACATTCAAAAGGGGGAGGGGGAGGAGTGTGGTGCTATTATATAGATCTATAATAGACTGATGATCTGGAGTTTATGACACATCAGCCTTAGCCACATCATGAGACAGAATCGATATGCTTACAGCAGATCTGGTGATGCTTTCGCTATCAATGTTCATTAGAATTATTGTCATTATCATCACCATGATTATCGTTACTATTATTTTTTCATCATCATCATCATCATCATCATTATTACTATCAACTCAGTGGTAAACAAACAGGCATAAGACTACAAATTTATGCAGGTGGCACAGTAAAGTAACAAGCCCTTTTTTTCTTTCCGGATAGCTCCTGTGCACATGGGTATATGTTTGGGTGCATACCTTTTATGCACCTCAAGTACTAGACCTTTTGTAGGAAAAGCGCTCTCCCTTCTTCCAAACCTTACACATAAAGGCAGACTCCCCTGTATGCAGATTAGGTTACTCAACATCCAGGATGTACAGTAGGCTCTTCAAATTATGGGGTTGCTATGCAACCAGAATGTAGGGAAAAAGCTTAGTGATTCATGCAAAGCAAGGTGAGAGGTTTAGTTCCTTTTCAGACACCCTGGGTTGCTGTACACCCAGGAAGTATGGTAGCAGGTTATGCCTTCACTAAAAGTATAGGTTGCTGTACACCCAGAAGGTATGGTAGCGGGTTAGGCCTTCAAAAAAAGTATGGGTTTCTGTACATCCAGAAGGTACAGTAACGGGTTATGCCTTCAATAAAAGTATGGGTTACTGTACACCCAGGAGGTACTAGGCGTCGAGTCCCAGGCGACCTAAGGGGAAGGTTATTCAGCATCCTCTCCTGGAAATTTGGTGCTAGAAATTTCCTCTTTTCTATCATTCTCCTTGGGTGGGTTTTTGTTGTTGTTTTGTTTCGTCTTTTCTCCTTACCTTTCTACCACCTTTTTTGCTTATTTTCTGCCCTGTGAATCCACTTGCCTGCCCCCCCCCCCCCCCCCCCCCCAAAAAAAAGCAAATCTTTCAAATATTTTTCCCCATGATGTCAAATTTGTTTTGCCTGTATTGTTTTGTTCCGGCAACCATGTAGTGATTTTTCTAAACTCTACGATGGGCACATGATGTCTGTCCATTCTGCAGAGTTGTTTGCATTTACCCATGTGGCATATTTTTAATAGTATTTTTTGTGGTTTGAAGTATCTCTTAAGTCTTATCTTTTTCACGCTTTTTTGTGTGGAAACCTGTTTTAAATTTAAGCTGAATGGCTGGTTTTGTTTTGGGGATGATAAATTTAAGCAGAATGGCTGGTTTTGTTAAGGCTGAATGAAGAAATTGAGATCTAGGCATTGTGTGATTTTTTTTTTCAGATTGACAGTGTTAAATGTTCGGAGGCCCACTATCGTGGTCAGTAAGGCTATCGTTAATTAACAACCGAAATGAAATGGAATCCATCAATATTCCTCTTCGATTTCTCTCCTGTCGCGGAAAACTGTCAAGTTACTTTATCTTACAACCGCTATCAACGCTAACAACAGCCACCGATGCGTGTTTAGATCTGAACTTGGTACAAACGGTAAGTGCCGTATCTGTCTGTAACTGGTTCCTATGCAGCTACGAACTGTAAGTAGTTCCATTCACACTGCAGTATAGAGTGGCAGGCATACTACGGCCACAAAAAAGATGACAGTTTAGACCAAATGTGGGGGCCTTACCTGCCAGCGCCACCAGGGCGACTGCTATCAGCACGGGATACGGTGACGCCATCTTTGTTAGGATTGAGCTCGGTGCTAACCTACGGATCTTTTTCAACCACACAACACGATCTGCAGCTTCTACAAGGCCTGTTGCTACACGAGTTTTGCTTCTGGCTTGCCAGTGGTCACAAAGAAGCCACTCACAGAACAATAATTCCGTATATTGGGAAAAGGAAATACCGTAGAACTTTTTCTGAGGCGTCTTCCTAGTTTTCAGCAACTGCCAAAAACTGACTGCGCCGTTTGTCGTGGTGACCAGTGACGCCACCTAACGACGGTGTGGAATCAGCAAATGAGAAATCTTCCCGTGATCTTGTCCACCGATTGTCAAGGCTACAGCCTCTCCATTGGATGGTCATTTCGAACCCTCATCAGGTCCAGCTCCCTCAGTTCTTAGAACAGTCTGTGAGAGGAGACGTATTGTGGTAATGGGTCAAAATCCCGAGCTATACCTTACCATTTTGACGATCCTGTCGGGTTGTGCAAAAAAGCCACAATGGAACTGCTTACGTAACGTCTGTGACGCTTTCTTGATTACGTCTTTCAAGGAGTTGGGCCAACCATTCCAGAACAGGAACAGGAAGCCACAAGAAAAATGAAATCATGATTTCTAGACTAGCCTACTGCAGATCAACTCTTAACAAGCAAGCTGGTGCAAGTTGTTTTCTATTGTTGTTGTTGTTGTTGTTGTTGGGATTTTTCTTTTTTTTATATAGTTTTCTTTTCTTTCTTTTTCTTTTCTTTTCTCTTTTTTTTTTTTTTTGCTTGCGTGCACATATCACCAAACGCACTAATGCCATAGTATAATCGTAATCTTTTGCACATACACTGATGGGCGTGGGCTCACCATCGTGCGCAGGAACACACTCATTACACGTATTTTCCTCGAAATAAAAGAATAAAAACAAATATGGATGCCAAGAGAAACACAGTCATACTCGTGCACAATTACCACGCAAGATCAAATTTGTCATTTCAGTCTTTAAAAAATGGGAAAGCAGTTTTTTTTTTTCGTTTTTGTTTGTTTTTTGTTCGTTTGTTTTGTTGTTGTTGTTGTTTGTTTGTTTTTTTTTGGGGGGGGATTTAAATACAACAGAGAATATGTGTTGCATTTTCTTCTTCATTGTCATCAAACGCTCAGACAGCAACTATTGTTCTCTGTCTTATATGAGCGAATATGCGACGTGCTGCCGTTAAGCCCCTGACAAGTCAGGCCCAGCACATTCCAATTTGGCGTGGGAGAAAATTGTTATCATTCAAGTCTCTCTGGAAAAAGCCACCCCCTCCACTCGCAAAGAAAAAAGGACCAAGGAGACAAAAGGAGACAAGAAGAAGAAAAAGACACAAGGTAGATACAAAGAAAGGGATAGAAAAGAGGTGATTCATTACACATAATTTCCAGAAGAAGTTGGGGGTGCTGTTTATACTGACAGGCCCCAAGCTTCCCCACGGGGAAGCATATTGTATCGCATTTTGAACATTTTGCAAAGGGGGGTAGGTTGGGACACTTTTTACCATTTTCGCTCTTATTTGAATATGAGTACACAAACGATACATAAAATGATTTGAAACAAAATTTTCTATATTCAGAAATAACAGAAAACAAAAAATACCTGAAAGCAGTAAGTGTTTATTTGTAAGTAACGGTTAAAGAGACAATCCAAAGTGTCCCAACCTGCCCCGGTGCTGGGGCAGGTTGGGACACGGTAATATTCTCATTAAAAATAAGAAATAAATTATGATTTTAAAACACAAAACAATTAAAACACTCACCACCTCCGCAAGCTTAATGTTGCTTAATGTTTACCCCCCCCCCCAAAAAAAAAAAAAAAAAAAAAAATGAATGCTACAGCTATGTGGCACAAAATCCTGGAGACAGTCCTGACATGGATTTCCAGTCATCCATCCACTTTGGTTGGTAAGACCTTGTACTCCTGATGGGACATTGTGCAGCATGTGGGATTTGAAATTTCTTCGTGGATAGATCAGGACTGGTGGCAGTGCATTGTTCATTGTGTTGATGAGGCCAGACAGGGTGACAGTCTGGCCAGGTTCATGTGACAGGACTTGTGCAGCTTGCTTTGTGCCTACTTCTGCAACAACTCTCTGTGATGTCTGTGACGTGGTCAGCTCTGTTTCATCAAGGATGTAATAAAAAAAAAAAATTAAGTGGGGTGGAAATGAGTAACCTGAATGCTTGTCATGCAAATTGCCAAAGAAAACTCCACATTTGTCCTGTTGAAAGTTGTTGCCCTTACAAGGCTGGTAGCTTCAGGTGTAGGCCTCCTTTTACAATCACGACGTTAAAGAAAGCCAATCCTCACCTGCCATTCCATTGACAGCCCAGCTAGGTGGCCACCTGGTTTTGTTTCTTTTTGCAAGCTGATGTGATAGTCTCCTGAAAGTCTTGGAATCAAGGGGAAAACGATCAGTGAAGCGTTCAGTACATATTCTGTCAATTCCATTTTCTCAGCTTCACTGAACACTTGTCTCGTCTTGCAGCTATCTGTAAACAACTTTAATAGATTTTGGCAGTACCTCAGTTCCTCTGTCCTCCTCTGTGAAATATCTAGGTGTTGTTATTGATAACACACTTTCAATGCAAAAATTCATCACCCAGACCTGTCAGTCCTGCAACAATCAGTTACGGCGTATTAGTGCAGTTTGCAAGTAGGCCTATCTGTCTACTGACGAAACATCCAAGCTAGTAACATCTCTAATTCTTTCTCTACTGGACTATTGTAATTCACTGTTGGATGGTCTACCAGAATTATCTGTCCACTCCCTTCAACGTATTCAAAACTCTGCAGCTCGATTTGTCCTAAGAAAGAAGAAATCCGAATTTATAACTCCTCTCTTGCGATCTCTTTACTGGCTACCTGTTGCACAAAGAATGAAATACAAGATCAATACCCTCTGCTATAAATGTCTACACAATACTGCACCTTCCTATCCCTGTGACTGTCTCCAACTGTACACTCCCTCTCGATCCCTCCGTTCTGCTGCAGATACCATGTGCTTAAAAAATACCAAGGTTCAAACAGTTCAGTGTCGGGTCGTTCTTTCACTATTCCTGGTCCATCTATCTGGAATGACCTCCCTCTGTTCCTTCGCCAAATCCCTTTGTTTGACACTTTCACATCCAATCTAAAGACACACTTATTTCCTATCTAGGATATTCCTCCATCATCACACCTCACATATGTCCCTATTTTCATTCAGTCTCCTCCATCTCCATCACTATGCGTTATCGTGAGAGAGAGATTTGATTTGATTTGATTTGATTTATTTTTTTTATATCGAGGATAATGGGATAAGCACTCTTGTGCTTTTTTACATCCAGTCCCCGTGTGTATGCAGTTTTGTAAAAGTCATCTGTTCCCACCGGCACACGATGGCCTACTCTTACGAAAAGCGGAACAGGATTTAACGTGTGCGCAAGATGTTCTGCGTGCGTTCGCACACAGGGCCTCGGTTTAAAGTCTCATCCGAAAGACTTGTGGGGAGAGTGGAGTCAGCACTGATGTTAACTCCAAGAGAAAAATCTCCTCGACCAGATTCGAACCCGGGTCTTCAAATTGCCAGCGCAATGTTCTGACCACTAGGCTACCCGTCCCCCAGAGAGAGAGAGAGAGAGAGAGAGAGAGAGAGAGAGAGAGAGAGAGAGAGAGAGAGAGAGAGAGAGAGTGTTTGCGTAAATATATAATTTGTTAATAATTCATTTGTGAATGGTCGCATGTGTGTGACTGATTTGAATGCAAGCCTTTGATTTGTTTGCATTACAAGATTTAGGGCTATATAAACTATATAGATGGAGGATGCTGGTACACCAGCCGAAAGGGAATGACAATAGTGCAAATGGGATAGAATAAGAGATGTGATAGGGATGTTGCACCAGTGGACAGATACTTGCGAATTGCACTTATGCGCCAGAATTAACAGTAGCAGGACTGGCAAGGTGTGGATAATGAATTTTTGCATAGAGATTTAAAAAAAAAAATTTTTTTAAGTAAAGGTGTCCCATAACCTAGGCGGTCCTAGAGACCCCAGCTTCTCTAGGGGGTCAACATATTGTTGCCAATAACAAGACCTAGATATTTCACAGAGCTGGAGAGAGAGAGAGAGAGAGAGAGAGAGAGAGAGAGAGAGAGAGAGAGAGAGAGAGAGAGAGAGAGAGATTTGATTTGATTTGATTTGATTTGATTTGATTTGATTTATTTTATATCGAGGATAATGGGATAAGCACTCTCGTGCTTTTTTACATCCAGTCCCCGTGTGTATGCAGTTTTGTAAGTGCCATCTGTTCCCACCAGCACCCGATGGCCTACTCTTACGAAAAGCGGAACAGGATTTAACGTGTGCGCAAGATGTTCTGCATGCGTTCGCACACGGGGCCTCGGTTTAAAGTCTCACCCGAAGGACTTGTGGGGAGAGTGGAGTCAGCACTGATGTTAACTCCAGGAGAAAAATCTCCTCGACCGGATTCGAACCCGGGTCGTCAAATTGCGAGCGCAATGTTCTGATCACTAGGCTATCCGTCCCAGAGAGAGAGAGAGAGAGAGAGAGAGAGAGAGAGAGAGAGAGAGAGAGAGAGAGAGAGAGAGAGAGAGAGTAACGTAGGCCTATTGCCAAATTCTATTGAGTATAGAGAGTTATACATGCATTCTATGGCTCTGATCAGGTGGGAATTGATGTTATACAATCTCATGGTTGCCCACAGAGCCGCATGCCAGACTCTGTCGAACGCCCCCTTAAAGTCCACAAAGATGTGGTAAAGATCCTGTTGGTGTTGCAAGTATTTCTCACAGTATTCTAAGATTGAAAATTTGTTCGGTTGTGCTCCGTCCTGCTCCGAACTCTGCCTGCTCTTCCTTGATAATCTCAGCTTGAGGCTTTAGTCTGTGGAGTCTACTATAACAACAATAATAGGAAATTGGTTTCGAGCCACAATTGAATACGCCAAGGATGTCTGCTCTCTCCCACCCTCTTCAACGTCTTCTTAGAAAGAATAATGGCTGATGCACTGGAAAATCATGAAGGAACACTCAGCATTGGAGTCAGAACAATCACAAACTTGCGTTTTGCCGATGACATCGGTGGCCTAGCTGGAGAAGAACAAGAGCTAGTCAGCCTGGTAAATTACCTTGACAAAACCTTATCAGTATATGGCATGCAGATCAGTGCAGAGAAAACCCAGCTGATGACAAATAGTGCCAATGGCATCAGCAATGACGTAATTATAGATGGTAAGAAAATCCTGACGTCCATAGCTCCAAATATCTGGGAGCTATAGTATCTGATGAAGGATCAAAACCTGAAATTCTCTCCAGGATAGCCCAGACCACAGCTGCAATGACCAAACTTAAAGTCCTCTGGAATTATAAGGACATCACCATCAGTTTCAAGATCAGACTGATGCATTCCCTGATCATGTCCATATTTTTGTGCGCATGTAAAACATGGACCATCACAGCAGACATTGAAAGAAGGCTACAGGCAATGGAGATGAGACGCTTTTGCAAACTCCTTGGCATTCCATACAGAGATCACATCACTAATGAAGATGTGAAAACTAGAATTAAAAATGCCATCGTCCATATGAAGAGCTAACTACAGTGAAAAAACGCAAGCCAAAGTGGTACGGGCACGTCACACGATCATCTGGACTGGCCAAGACAGTCTTACAGGGAACTGTGGGGGGAGGGAGATGAAGAGGCAGACAGAGGAAACGATGGGCAGACATCAGAGATTGGACAGGCCTTGGGTGGAACGATCTACTACAGAGGGCGGAGGACCGTGGGGTGTGGGGGAAGCTGGTTGCAAAATCTTCAGTTGTGCCCCCACTGTCCACGGGACTACGGGACAGGTGAAGGGGAAGGTGAGTATAGAGAGTGAAGAGAACAGGGGCCAGAACTGATCCCTGCGGAACTCCGCATACAGTTTTAGCAAGATTTGATTGCATTTTGCTCTTAATTACTGTCTGGAAACGGTTTGTGAGGCATGAACTGAAGCAGGTGAGTGCTGCTCCACCAATACCAAATATATTTTGAAGGCGAGAGATTACTTTTTAGTGGTCAATAATGTCGAAGGCTGCAGACAAGTCAAGAAGCGTAAGAAGGCATCAGAAGCCAGTGGAAGCATATTTAAGGTGTTGACTGGCAGGTTTTCTTTTTCTCTCCCCCCCCCCTTTTTTTTTTGTTTTTCTTTTCGTTCCTCGGCGACAAATGGTGAGGTTTTTGCATATGTGACCGTCACCCCCCCCCCCCCCCCTTTGCGTATGTGACCGCCACCCCACCCCCTTCAGACCATTAAAGTAGCTGCATTTATTTTTTGTTATTTGTTAGTTTTTGTCAGGTATTTGTTAGTTGAAGAGTTGTTCAAACATACACACACTGACAAATCTGAAAGGTACACTTCTCCAGGGTAAGGGTGATCAGTGGTCTAGACGTAACGCGCCTGTCTAGAAAGCGAAAAGTCGGTGTCGGAGTGTGCTGTGGTTCGAATCTCGTTTGGGCCCAAAACTTTCCCCCCATCCATTAGACCATGGGTGGTGGTCTGGGTGCTAGTCTTTTGGATGAGACGTGTGTGTGTGTGTGCGCGTGCGCGCGTGTGCTTTCGATTTTGCTAGAATTATTTATTGTCATTGGTTGTTTGTTGTGAGGGTCGAGTGCAAGCGCTTTGATTTGTTTTTACAAGATATAGCGCTATATAAATTCCATGTATTATTATTATTATTATTATTATTAAACCGAGGTCTCCTATTTTACACATATTTATCTAGCGCACGCAAAAGGACCCAAGGCAACAAGAGAGTTGTCCCTGGCAAAATTCTGTAGAAAAAAGCCACTCTGATAGGGAAACAAATACAGTTGCTGACAGGAAAAGAAAAAAAAGATAATGGGTGGCACTGGGAAATCTGCAAGGACTTAAAATGGTGTAAAATATAAGTGAAGGGCAAAGAGAAAAGAGGCAGACCTCCAACATCCTACATTGCCAACATCACTGAGATCAGTGGTGTGGTGTTTGGGGTACAGGAGATAAATAGAACTCTGCAGAAACACAGAGAGAGAGAGAGAGAGAGAGAGAGAGAGAGAGAGAGAGAGAGAGAGAGAACTCGAACTCGAAAGGTTTATTCATGAAAAAAGGCCACTGGCCCATACATGAAGGGGGTTGCCGAATAACGATAACGATAATTACTTTAAGCTGACACACAACACCATTCCATGCCATGGAAACCACAGCATTGATTTGTAATGTACATCGAGACACGACACTCTTTACAGTCCGGATATGTTACGGCATTCCGAGCCTTTCTTTCGTCCAGTCATTGTCACAGGCCCTCCACCTACTCTAGCCAAGACAGCGATGTAATAGTTCTCTAAGTGTCGCCAAGTCCCTTGAAGCACACGAAAGGGTCTCCGTGTGTAGTGTGTTCTGGATTCGCTTCCCATTCCGCAAACTGGCGAGTTTGACACGTTCCTCTTTTAACATGTTTTTCTCTTGCTGTTTGACAAACCAGTACACACATACTGGCTCAGTGTCTGGTTGGCATGCGAGCTGGATCACAATGTCATCTGATTCACACGTCACAATATCTTCACCATCTGAATGATGTAGGACAGATTTTCTAAAGTGTGTATTTCTTTGTCTGTCTCTCAGCCTTTTCTGTACTGATCTATCAGTTAGAGTAGCCACATACTGTTTGACATTTCCTTTGTCGAATGCACCAACAATATTATCATCGTTCACCTCAGGCTGCAAAACACACATATCAGCACAGTCACTACAATCAGACATACACGGAGGTTCTAAATCAACTGATGAAGGCAACTTAACTGATGTTTTTGTGTTGATGTCCTGTGTGTGTGCTGTTGGTAGGTCTACTCTATGCGTATCTGCGCATGCTGCATTCTGCTGTTCTACACTTTTGTCAGGTGGACTCGAGGCACTGAAGACACAGTCACTTTCACACACAACACTTGCCTGCTTCTCTTTATGCTTTCGAGCGCGTTCCAAATCCCTGCGGGTTTGGGAGTAGGATTTTTTTCCTATAGTATTGTACTTGTGTGCTGCGATTCACTGTTGGATCAGCCATGTTGGTTGACACTGCTGTGTCCACTGGTTTAAGTCGCAAGACAAAAACCACGCTGTCCCCTTCTCCTGCCACTTTCCAGCTGGAGACTGCATTGTCAGTCAGCAGGGCGCCTAAGGTCCTCTCCACAGCCGCTGGAAGTCCAGTAACTGGCATTTTTGTATGAATTACGAGTTTTACTGTAGCTCACAGAAAATGTACGCCCTGTCCGCTTCGCGTCTCGTGACCAACCGCGAGAGAGAGAGAGAGAGAGAGAGAGAGAGAAGGGCAAATCGTGGAGCTGGTTCTGACAACAGGTGGAGGGAGACAGTTGGGTGCAGCTACATAAGGAGGGGTAGGGTGTGGGCAGTGGATGGGGCTTTTCAAATTAATTCTTTTTAGCCCCCAAATATGCCCTGTAATATACATGTGGTTGCAAGCTACATCAGGTCATGGGGTAGAAGGGGTATATATCTATCTATCTATATCATATTTTTATTATATCTATATCTATCTATATCATATTTTTTATTTTATATATATATATATATATATTATATATATATATATATATATATATATATATATATACATACATACATACATGTATATATATATACATACATACATGTATATCACCTTCGAAATTTATGAATTTATTCTGCAACCAGGAGAGTGAAAGCACCCTTCTTATGCTTAACTTGCTTGCAAGAAAAACCTCAAAACAGATGATGAAAAATATATATTAAAAAAAAAGGAAAACAAACCCTGCATGCACACTGTACTGGAGTCGTGTTGCAACATCATCCCTGAAGTTGGAATGTGGCTACCTTAATGGTGGGCAAAAAAACCCTCACAGTGACATACACAAACATCTTACCACCATTTGATCCATATAGTCAGGGCTGGTGGATATATTGATTTATTTGCTTATTTCATGTTTCCTCTGTCAGTGTGTTTTTGTGCATGCATATGTGTTTGCATGATAGGATATTTCTGGAGTTAAAATGAAGTGACAACGAAAATTATGATGTCTTCGTCGCTACTAGTGTATGTCTGAAAATGTATTCACTTTTTCATAGCCCTTAGATAGGCAATATTGAAAGAAACACACACAGACACAGACACACGCACACACACACACACACACCAAAGACAGATTTCCAGCAAGAATGTTCACTATTTATTGCACACAATTTCAGTTTATTGTTTGTTCGTGCAAAGATTACACAGGATCATTTTCTCTTGAATTTTCATTCATATCATATCACACACACACATAAACGTTTGCACAATGTACAATAGTATCCAGAGATTTTCGCCAAAAAAAAAATGTCATCTCAGCATTCTTGCTCATTTTGACTGATGTAAAAAAAATAAAAAAAAAAAAGGACACATCCCCCCCCCCCCCCCCCCCCCATCATTTCTGCTCTCTGCTTGTTAAGAGCAGTGTATGTATACAACCATGGCATACGCTTCAGTGATGAGGTTACGACATCTGGAAATCCCGTGCAATATCGAAGGCACTTTTTTCGTTACATGTTACAAATGTACATCTCTTACAATAATAATAATAATAATATAATATAATAATAATAATAATAATAATAATAATAATGCGCAATGTTTTATAGATGATGCACCCAGCTATTTCATTTTCCAGAAAACAACAACAACAAAAACTCCTCCAGTACATTGATATAACTGTTCTGATAAAACAATTTTCATTGTACGCCCCTGTCACACGCAGTCTGGAACTTAGTGGAGAGCATACAACATAGTGTATTATGACTGAAATGTCTTTTCACACACACACGTACACTGTACACACACACACACACACACACTCGCACTCTCTCTTACTCTTCAACAAAGTCTGGACATAAACAAGATCGGCATAAATTTGCGTTTCAACATTGACAGCTCGTTTCCCTAAGCATATAGCCCTGTCAAAACAAAGCAAGCCTATTTTTTTACCACAAGAGGGGTATTTTACCAGCATTATAGCGCTTTGTTCAATGTTAGATCATTTGGTCACAGATTTAAAATACTTATTTTTTTACCACAAGGGTATTTTACTGGCTTTATAACGCTTTTTATGTTAGATCATTTGGTCACAGATTTGAAATACCTCTTTCTTGAAATACCTCAACACTGAAGGCAACACAAAGCGACCCAACAATATTTGATTTCTTTTGATCCTTCCTCATCAAACCAGTTACACTGCACCTGACCCCGCTTTTTCTGCTAGGGAAGGACTTTAGCCAGGTCAAGTTGTCCATTTTTTAAATAGATTTTGCAATCAACCTATGAACTTTCTTCTACCAGTATTGAAGTATGAAGGCGCAGTTTTGATTCCCTTTGCTTTTAAAAAAAAAAAAAAAAAAAAAAAAAAAAAACGATTGACAGCCAGCCATCTTCAAGATGCAGACTCACCACAGTTGTGAGGTGAGGAGGTATAAGCCACTTTGTGTGACACAGATCGACACCAGACAGCCTACAAGCACCAAAAACATTGCTGGATTTTTTGGGGGGGTACAGAAACAGTTATTGTTCCTCCTTGAAATTTATTTAGTCATTTACATGTAGAAAACTGTTTCTTTATCAATCTGTTCATTCACGTAAGGAAACGTCCTGTCTTGCCTACCCTGAGAAAAAACCATATTCCAAACTATATTCCTTGGTAACATTTAGTTAGCTATTTATGTACAGGAAACTGTGTTTATTCATCGATCTGTTCAATCATGTAGGGAAAAGTCCGGTCTTGCCTACCCTGAGAAAATCTGTGTTCAGAAGCAAAGACGCCGACACCAGCAGTACATGAAAAAAACCAACCCCGCCCCAGTTCTGTGCTTGCAAGCAAGCATGGAGGGAGGAGGAACAGCGAGACTTGACTTGACTACACTACGGGGCTGGAAGCACTGAGAAATGGCACACAGGAGAGTTGACCGTTGCAGCATGCATACAACTGGAAAAGGATGAAACTTGTGCATAGCACGTACAGACAAACAGCAATGGGGTTTGGGTAAGTGTCCACCCTAAACACCCTAAACCACTAACCAGAAAAATTTCATGTTCATTTTCTGTTAAACTTAGGTTAAAATCATTACATGGGGGGGGGCGTATTTATGAGATATTATCGTATTCATAATTTTGGTGCAGGTATTTCTATCACTTGTTGTTGTTGTTCCTTGGCTAGAGCTCTGGAGGTTCACTTCACCCATGGTGAGATTTTCGCACATGCGACTGTTTCTGCCCATCACAAAGGTAGCCACATTTAGACTTCAGGAATGGTGTTTAAACACAACACCTGTGTACATACATTTTTTAAAAATTATTGTCATCCGTTCATACTACCACAAAATGGCCCACTCTTTTGAAAGGCGGAACGAGATTTTAAAATGGGTGTGTGGTCGCACGTGGGGCTTCGGTCTATAGTGTTGTCTGAAGGATTTTGGGGGGAGTGCAGTCGGTAGAGATGTTAACTCCAGGGTAACATATCGATCCTAGAGTAGACCTTCAGATCACAATTGCAATGCTCTAACCACTAAGCCATCCTGCCCCCATGCCATTTAACAGTGTAAATCTAGTTTAGCTGTGCAACACACTAGCAACACTACCTTTGCAGAAAAAGCTGTTCGAATGTTCATCCACTACAGGTAATCAACAGTGACTGATGGTATCTAGAACTTTCGGTAGAACAGAACAGACCAGACCTGTTCATGCGTATTATTACTGCCCTTCATGAGATGATGAAAGTATTTTTGACTTGATTTGACTTTTATTTTTCCTGTGTGAAAGTTAATTGTTCAATTCAGACTCTTCAGCACTGAGAGTTCTTCAAATGAGGATCTTGAATCATTTTTTGAAATAAATTAAAAATATTTATTTTTAAAAAGGTAATTAAAAAAGAAATCTCTTTCTGTCATGTACAAAGAGCTTAGATCGTGGGAAAAAAATTCAAAGACTTGAGAAGTGTGGGATGAAACTACAAAACGCTGTATGGATCATAGCGACTGTTAACAAGCCATCTTTTCCTATTGGCAGCCTAGGGAATGCAGAAGAATACGAAGAAAACATTAGCAGCATAATACTGAAGGCAAACGCTCCTTGAACTTAAAAACAGAAAGAAAAATGGCTGAAGAAAAGTGCAAGTGCCAAAGCAACAAAATCACTACAAGAACAGTTTAGAACACATCATGACAAAAAACAAAACAAAAAAGGGTAAACATGAATCGTTCAAGTTTTTCAACACTATTCTTCAGATTAGGCACTTGAGCATACTCCAAAAGACACTTTAAAAAAAAAACAGCAAAGGATCTCAGCAACAACTACATGTATGTGTACATGACTTCCATAGCAAAATATACACAACTTCTTGCCAAGCAACATCTCTTATAAGCTGTTTTCATGTACCGGTAGGGAAAAACTTGCGCATCATCCACAAGTCCTTGAAACTGCCGAAATGTTCAAAACAGCGCTGTCAACATAACCTTTAACAACAATCACAGAAACTTGATTCACATATCAAGAACAACCAGTGTCCTTCTGGCAAAATATTTCATGAATTTACAACAGCCTTGCTCAGGCTTTCACCAAACACTCATTTACCAAACACTGTAATTGCTATCAATACATACACTACACTAACATTTTTTGTCACACACACACACACACACACACACACACACACACACACACACACACACACACCCTAACAGACATTACAAAGCAACTCCGCTTATACAACAGTACATCCAAAACAGTTTACAAGTTTAAAAAAAAAGCATACACTAAAAGTTTAGGCTTAAAAATACTGACAGGAATTTCTGGTAATTCAAATCACACACTGGCAGTCTATTTATACCAAAAATCAACCACAAAAAAACAAAACCAAAAAAAACCCCTGGTGAACTACTGTATGACCACCATCTCCACACACAAAACTGACTGATACAAATGGAATGAACATGCCCTATCACATGACCGGGACAGGACAGGACCAGGGGCTTATCGCACACCTTCTAGATGCCCTATTGAAGGGGGGTACGAGCACTGTTAATCTCTCACACATACCTGCCACCTTGCATGCACAATTCTTTGATGGCACTCTCGTCTAAGCCTCAGGCAAAATGCACAAACGGGGGAGGAAGAAAACACCAAGGTGATGACAACCAGCAAGTCATTTCGACGGGGTCGGTATGCACGATCGCTAACTTGGCATTTCGTGTTACTAGGAGCTATTCCCCTTCTTGTGAATGAATATACTTGAATGAATTTTTTTTTTTTTTTTTTTTTTTACTTGGAAATGGATTACAGTTAAGTAACCTGGCATTGTATTAAAAAGAAATTAAGTGACTAGGCTTACCACCACCACCCCAAAAAACAACAACAACAACAAAATTATTCCACTTTTCCCCCCCCCTTTTTTTTCTTCTTTTTGAAAAACAGTGGATCTGGTATGCTCAAGTGAGGTAAGTAAGGCATGACTATTTTTGAGAATCAATAAATTCACAACCCAATTTCTTCTTAAACCATCAACAGCTAACCCTCAGCATGAGCACGTTCTGTTTCCCTAGCATTCTCCCCCCCCACCCCGAAATAATCCCCCCCCCCCAAAAAAAAAAGCCCCCCACACTAGCAACAGCAGGCTCTCTCAGTATTCTTTCCAAGCTCAATTAGATTACTGAAACCGAATACACCTACTACACTTATTTTTAAACCCCAAACTCTCTTAGAAATAATCACGACAACATCAGCACCACTTTTTAGACATCATTATCTCTATCTTCAGGCGCTTGCAAGAATAGACCTTGTGATCACTACAGTGCTGTACTGGGCTAATTGCCGCCCAGATTCAAAGGGTCGTCAAAAATGTTGTCAGTATCGGTGGGCGGGGCAGAGGCCGAGGCAGCAGACGCTGACGTCTTTTTCTTCCCTTCCTTTTTGGGTTTGGAAACCGCGGGGGAAGCGTCGGCAAAAATATCATCTGCGAAACAGCCAATGAGGTATTAGTATAAAAAGTGACCAGTGCACTGGAACAAGTTTTTGTTCCCCCCCCCCCCACACACACACACACACACACAGCAGAAATCATGTCGCTAGTCATTTTTCTTGTTTGGCAAAAAATGTACAATAAAAGTTTGCTGCTAAAAGTCTGCGTTTCCGTCCAGAAAAATCAAAAGATCTCTCTTTAATCTTTACTGGCATGAAAATATGGATTTCTACCCAGGATAATCAGAAACTATCTTTTAAAAAATTTTTATTCATTGAATTGGCAATCTGAAATTCTAATTTTAAAAACAGTTGTGTGTACAATTTCTCAAACGTTTTTGGGAGAACAAAATGTTTTGAAAAATGTTATTCAAAATATTCTAAGGAAAACCTCATTTTGAAAAAAACATTTTTTTAACTGTATATTTTGCCAAACAAGAGTAGGAATAACATGCTATGCAAAAACAAAATAAATGTTGAATTAAAACAAAAAGCAAAAATGCACATGCTTATAATGACAATGAATGACATTTGACTATGTTTAAAAACAAACCTCACCAATAAGCATATCGTTTTAAATGTTATTGTGTAACATGTTAGTTTATGCTCAACCCCCCCCCCCCCCCCCATTACAGTATCACATAAATTCCAGCTTATGGGATGATGTCTAAACACAACACCAATGTGTATGGTTAAAAAAAAAAAAATGTTGTCATCTGTTCTTACTGGTATGCAATGCCTATTAAAGGCAGAACAGGCTTTTAACATGTGTACAAGATGTTCTGCATGCGTTCACACATGGAGCCTCAGTTTACAGTCTCATCCTGAGGATTATCAGGGAATGGAGTCGGTACTGATGTTAACTCCAGGGAAAATTTTCCCTTGAATGGTGGTGATGTGAACCTGAATCATCAGATCACAAATGCAATGTTCCAGCCATTAGGCTAACCTGCCCCCTGGGCATAAAGTTCAGAGCATATTTTGGAAAAATGGCTGGACTCAAAACCACATGAATGAACAAATGATGACACAATGGAATTTTTATTTCTGATTTTTTCCCCCCTAGTTATGACAAATTTTCCCTTTGTTTGAATTCTTTCAGAAATAAACAGGTTTATTTAAGTACAACAAATGATGAGAATTCATCTGTGTGGGTGTGTGTGTGTTTGTGTGTGTGTTTGTGTTTGTTTTAAGATAAGTTCTCTCCACCACCCCTCCCACCCCACTTTAAACTCTAATACTGAAATGGATAGCTTCTCTGAACTTTGAACAGCCCAAATTTCCTCTAGATGCCCCCCCCCCCCCCCCCCCCCCCCACCCCAACCCACAGAGATATGGTTTTTTCTGGAATTGTATATTCACCTATATGATTTGAAACAGTGAAGAATGTTAGCATGAAAAACAGAAAAAAAACTGATACAACTTTAGCAAAGGATAGAACAAACACAGGCCACTGCACGAACAAAGACCGCAAGACATCACAGCCCAAAACCATGAATAAAATTCAACAAACTACATCACAGTAAGTAGTCTTTGTTAGAACATCAAGAACCAAAAAACCATCAGGCAAACTTTCAGCCAAGTGTACGAACGAATTACAATGTCATGAGGAGGAAACAAACCAATGGAGAAATTCAAGACTCCACATATTTATAAACGAGAGGTTTCTCTGAAGTTGGAGTATGGCTGCCTATATGGCAAGTTTGTTTTTTTCCTCCCACACTCGTGGTCCTCAGCTAGAGCTCTGAGGTTCACCAATGGCAAGATTTTTAAATATGTAACACCCCCTCCTCCCCCCCTTCACCATTAATTTAACCTTTTCCCTAAGGTACCCTGCTCGTGGGCAACCAACCAGCTACTAACCCTTCCCTCTGTAACACCCACTGCTGGGTTACAGGACCACACAAATGGGCACAGAGCACGTGTACAGGGAAAGAGGGGTTCTCTCCCTTAACCTAGGGATAGTGTTCATTAAGGCAGCCGCATTCCAACTGTGGGCCTAACCAGAAATTTGGAAGCAGCCATACAGGCATTTCTCTCACTCGTCCAGTGTGTGCTGAATGGTCTCATGGTGATTTCAGGGTGGAATGGATGGGATATCAAGCGCAAATGTTCTGGGTGACCCCCCAGGCTGTTAGGCTGGGGAACGCCCAACATCGACATCAAAGGAGATATATATCAGCAATAACAAAACAAAACAACTGCAACGTCTATGAGACAATTTCACACTCCTTTGTGCCTACAATCAGATGTCAGCAAAATCATGAAAATGACTGAAACATCTTTGAAGACTTTTCTTTTTGATCATTCCTTGGCTACAGCTCTGAGGTTCACCAACTGTGAGATTTTTGCATTTGCAACCGTTTTTTTTCCTCCCCCCCCCCCCCCCCCCCCTCCATTTAGGTAGCCACAATCTGACTTCAGCTACTGAAGACATTCAAAATTTCAAGCACCTGAATGAAACATCAATGCTGATGAAAATCGATGACACCGCTTTGAGGAAGTTAAAAAATGTACATGTCAGAAAGACACGTCAAAGAATATAATGAAAACAAACTGTCGACAAATCCACAACCCCAAACTTAAATGTTAAAATGAGGTGTCAACACTCATGAAAACGAGTGAGAACATCTATGTGGAGAGATTCAAGACTCCACATGTTAGAATGAATGTCAGTCATGGTGAATTCAAGTGAAACGACTGTTGATATCAAAGAATGATGAAAACACGTGAAACGACTGTTGATATCAAAGAATGATGAAAACACGTGAAACGACTGTTGATATCAAAGAATGATGAAAACACGTGAAACGACTGTTGATATCAAAGAATGATGAAAACACGTGAAACGACTGTTGATATCAAAGAATGATGAAAACATGTGAAACGACTGTTGATATCAAAGAATGATGAAAACGCGTGAAACGACTGTTGATATCAAAGAATGATGAAAACGCGTGAAACGACTGTTGATATCAAAGAATGATGAAAACGCGTGAAACGACTGTTGATATCAAAGAATGATGAAAAACACGTGAAACGACTGTTGATATCAAAGAATGATGAAAACAAGTCAAACTTCTGTGAAAAAAAACAAACAAAATCCAGACTTCTCTCATTGGGCTGAGACATCCATAACAAAACACACTGAAACATCTAGGATGAAAAGCCCAAACTCCAAATGTGACACTGAGATGACATCAAAAGCTATAAACACCAACTGAAACATCTATGGAGAAATTCAAGACTTCTCTTCGTTAGAATGGGATTATCAGTAACTCTTCTTCGCCAAACGCTCAGACAGCAACTACTGCTGTCAGTCATACGGGAGAAAATGCATTGTGCTGCCGTTAAGCGCCTGACAAGTCAGGCCCAGCGCATCTGACTTTGGCATGGATATCAATAATGAAACCAACTAAAACATCTGATGGAGAAATTCAAGACTCGAAATAGTAAATGATGTATCCAACAATAAACAAAACCCATCCAAGATTTCACATATCATGAGTGAGACATTACCAACAAAACCAACCAAATCACCTCAGGTGAAAATCTGAACTGCCACAGCACCCTTGTAAACATTTGATCTCTGGTCTAAATCAGAAACGCCACACTACTGCAGAACCACATTTACACACGACAAAAATCAGTTGGACCATCTATGACAACATTCCACAGACTCAGTAGTGCTCATGTTAGAATATGACAACAATAACAACCACAACCACCACAACAGCAACAACAAAGGATCGGTCAAACAGTCATTCTTCACTTGTCGTGAAGTTCATGCTGGTGAATTTATCTGTGATGTCTTTTGTAGGATAACGATTGATAAGCAGCTACTGACCTGAGAGCAAACCCCCAATGACAAACAATTTTCCTTTTTTCCTGTTTTCTTTGTTAAAAGTGCACAGCACTAATTGTACATACCTATTTACAAATGACTTCCTAGAGTGTTTTCTAACAGAACAGACCTGTTAGTTCTGGCCAAAACGCCAAATATTGGCTTTTGACAAGAAACGATAACATGCAATATATATATATATATATTATCAAATTATACCGGTACTAGCATTTCAAGATACAGTTAGAAATATATATATATAATATATATATATATATATATATATATATATATATATTATATATATTATATATATAATATATATATATATATATATATATATATATATACACACACACACACACACACATGCCCAGCATGTCTGGTAATTTAATAACAAAAATCTATTATATATATATATATTTTTGTCAGCACACACACACACACATGATCACACAGGAAAACCTGTATAATTTATACCCACATACTACCGGTAGCCTTTTCCAAACATTCAACCCCTTTTTGCTTCCACAGCCTTTTGTTCTCTGCACTGCACCTTAGGAAACCACAACTGACGGAGCAACAGGACGGCAAGTCAGGGATGACTCTTCAGTCTCAGACTACACTACCCTTTCCTTGACTGCTGTGTGCTTTCACCATGATCTTATGCTATGAGATGACTCTTCAGCCTCAGACTACACTACCCTTTCCTTGACTGCTGTGTGCTTTCACCATGATCTTACGCTTATGAGATGACTCTTCAGTCTCAGACTACACCCCTTTCCTTGACTGCTGTGTGCCTTCACCATGATCTTACGCATAGAGATGACTCTTCAGTCTCAGACTACACTACCCTTTCCTTGACTGCTGTGTGCTTTCACCAAGATCTTACGCTATGAGATGACTCTTCAGTCTCAGACTACACTACCCTTTCCTTGACTGCTGTGTGCTTTACACCATGATCTTACGCTATGAGATGACTCTTCAGTCTCAGACTACACTACCCTTTCCTTGACTGCTGTGTGCTTTCACCATGATCTTACGCTATGAGATGACTCTTCAGTCTCAGACTACACTACCCTTTCCTTGCTGCTGTGTGCTTTCACCATGATCTTACGCTATGAGATGACTCTTCAGTCTCAGACTACACTACCCTTTCCTTGACTGCTGTGTGCTTTCACCATGATCTTACGCTATGAGATGACTCTTCAGTCTCAGACTACACTACCCTTTCCTTGACTGCTGTGTGCTTTCACCATGATCTTACGCTATGAGATGACTCTTCAGTCTCAGACTACACTACCCTTTCCTTGCCTGCTGTGTGCTTTCACCATGATCTTACGCTATGAGATGACTCTTCAGTCTCAGACTACACTACCCTTTCCTTGACTGCTGTGTGCTTTCACCATGATCTTACGCTATGAGATGACTCTTCAGTCTCAGACTACACTACCCTTTCCTTGACTGCTGTGTGCTTTCACCATGATCTTACGCTATGAGATGACTCTTCAGTCTCAGACTACACTACCCTTTCCTTGACTGCTGTGTGCTTTCACCATGATCTTACGCTATGAGATGACTCTTCAGTCTCAGACTACACTACCCTTTCCTTGACTGCTGTGTGCTTTCACCATGATTTACGCTACGATAGCTGATAAAGGTAAATGTGTTTCATTAACCTGTGCAGTCATTGGGAGTGAGGTTAAGGACCTCAGCTTCTCTAGGGGCCAGCATATTGAGGGTGGTAGTCCCATCTCCTCTCCCTTGCTGCTTCACTTTCCCTGACCCTAAATAGGGCAGGTACCCATTTTCAGTTGGGTGAAATAAGGGGCTGATAATCAACTCGAGGGGCGCGAATAGTCACCTGAGCTCTTGGTAATCAGGCTCAACGCTGCTTAACGTTAGCTTGGGGAAAATGGGCAAAACTGGCGCATATGCAAAAAAACAAAAAAAAACCCTCGCCCTTGTGAACCTCAGAGCTCTAACCAAGGAAAACAAAAAAAAACAACAGCACAGGCATATGTGACTGACAACCTTATTCTACCAATACATTTTCTTTACATTAGACAAACCCAAAGAGTCTTACCT
>CM060344.1:18383110-18405610 GCA_030674155.1 Stramonita haemastoma
CTACACAACTACACACTACACAACACTACACTACACCACACAACACTACACAACACTACACTAACACAACACTACACCACACCACACAACACTACACACACACACACACAACACTACACTACACACACAACAACACACACACACCACACCAACACACAACACACACCACACAACACTACACACCACACACACCACACCACACAACACTACACCACATTACACTACACTACATTACACTACATCACACTACACTACACTACATTACACTACACAACTCTACACTACACACTACATCACATACACTACACAACTCTACACTACACACTACATCACATTTCACTACACTACACACTTTATTACACTAATCTACACCACACTAAACTACACCACACCACACTACATTACACTACACTGCACTACACTCCATTCCACTCCACCCTCCACTCCAAAATGGACGACTTACATCCTCTTTCTTCAGTGCTGGCTTGCTGTTGACGGTACTGTCAGCAAAAATGTCGTCATTGTCCACTGGCTTCTCCTTCTTCTCTGCTGTGGAAAGATGGTCACTAGATTATTCAATGAAGCTGCACCCAGAGGAAATATACAGCTTTATTTCAGTTAGCATAACAAGTCGAACTCTCCTCTTTAAAGGAGAACCAAAAAAAATCCTCTAAAGTCGCCCCCACCCCCCCCCCACCCTCCCCACTCCCTAAAAAAAGTGTGTCTTTATATATATATTTAATATTTATATATATTATATTATATATATGCAGAGGCACTTGAAAAGAGTTCTACATCACAAAACATTTCATCCAGTGTGTCCTTACAACTCTCACGTATGTGTAAACTTAATTTTTTCCTGCCCTCAAATAAAGATCACTTTGACTTCGACAGTGATATTCCCGGTGGATGAGAGAATCAGAAGACAGATTCTGGGTACGTCCCCCCCCCCCCCCCCCCCTCCCGCTCTTCAGCAGGGCACAGCACACAAATCCAGCATGACTCAGTCTGGGACCCAGTGCTAAAAGCAGTATGCCCCTTCCTTCCTCTTTCCTTTTGCCAAGTCCAAGTGCGGGCAGTTTCTCCTGTAATTAACCCTCTTAGTCCTGACCCAGGATTTGCCCGGATTAAATGAACCCCCCCCCCCCCCTGAATCCCAACCTTGGATTTGCAGGATTTACACACAGTGTTTTCCATCACGCAGTGACCTTCCCACTGATCGCCACCACATGTCAAAACAGAGTCAGGCTAGAGGTACAGAACATGTGTGAGAGTCTGGAAGTAATTAACTGCTGGTATGTACTTAGGAAGGAGGAAAAGGCCAGCGAGCATGTGTGCCTGACCTGATTTCGTGATGGAATGCAAAATCTAGGGGCAATTTGTGTTTAGAGAATCCGAATGCAAGAGGGTTAATTATCAGCTGGGATCGGATGGGATGAATAGCAGCTGAGAGCTGAAAGTGGGCAAAAACTGACAGCTGGTAAGAGCAGCCACCACCATGACCACCTCCACTACGACCACCCACCACCAACAACAACCGCAAAAACCACAACACCACCCCCTACCTTTTTTCTTGTTCAGCCTGGAATCAGCAAAAATGTCTCCTCGTCATCGGCTGCAGGTTTACCCGCAGTCTTCGCCGCCCCAACCTCCTTTCTGGACACGGGCCGACGAAAACAGGTCGTCTTCATCCCGGTCCTGGGCGACCTTCTCACCCGCTTTGTGCCGCCCCCCCAGGCAGCTTGGGGCCCCCCCCACTGAAAAGACCCCCACCGGCACTTTTGGCTGTGGCATCCCCGAAGATGGCGTCCTCCAGCTGTGCCTGTTTCTTCTTGCCGCTGGGCACGCTGAACAGGTCGTCCTCCTCCTCTGCCGCCACTTTGGAAGGCCGGGAACTGGCGGCAGCAGTGGCAGTGCTGTTTCCAACAACCTCCTTTCTGGAAACGTCGTCGCTAGGCGGGCCAGAGCGGCAGAAGGCAACGAGGGTTGGGGGTCGGTCCTTGGGCGAACAAATCGTCGTTGCCAAACAGGTCGCTGGACTTGGGCTCAGTGAAAGCCTCCAGGTCGGCGATGGGGGGAAGGTCTGGGGAGGTGGGGGAGGAGGTGTCCTCAAAGCTGATGCTGGAGGTCAAGGCCGCCGAGCGACGCGCTTTGCGACTGGAGGTCGTCGTCGGGAAATGACCGGGCTCTGTCCTGTGGACAAAAGACGTTGAGGATTAGAACTGGAAAGAGGAGCAACAGACGAAAACTTTCCTAGGTAAAGGTGTCCCATAACCTGTGTGGTCGTTAGGGGAGCGAGGCATCAGAGACCTCAGCTTCTCTAGGGTCAAACATGTTGAGGGCGGCGCCCATCTCCTCTTCCCTCGCTGCTTTACCTTCCCTGACCCTAAGAGGGCAGGTACCCACTGACAGCTGGGTGAACTGGGGGGACTGTACTGAAGCCAAGGCAGCAAATGGTCACCCATCAAACTGGTAACCACCTCCACACTGCTTAACCTTAGCTTGCGGAAAGTGAGCGCTCTGAACTCTCCTACAATCACAAATTTGCATCAAGTGATAGATCAAAAAACGAAATCATGAACAACAGAAAGATAAATGAAAAACACCTACACAGTGCCAAGCCTAAATGACAAGTGATTTCTTTTTTTTTCTTCTTGTTCAATCGCTCAGACAGAAACCATTCCTTTGAATGAGACTATACACCGAAGTCCCACATGCGAACGCACGCGGAACATCTTACATTAAACCTGTTCTGCTTTTCGGAAGAGTAGGCCATTCATTGTGAGCCAGTGGATGATGGGGAGGGGGGGGGGGGGGGGGGGGGGGGGGGGAATGACTAAGTTGACAAAACTGCATACAAACAGGGACTAGATGTAAAAAAGCACACGAGGGCGTATTCCATTATCCTTGAAATAAATAACGATAATGATAAAATAGTTATAATAATAACAGTTATAATAACTAACATTATAATAATAACAACAACAATAATAAAACAATAATCAACCAATAATAACAAAGACCATAGCAGTGCTCTCTCCCTCCCTTCTGCCTCAAAGGAGAGACCTGTGGATTCACAGGACAGATCAGACAGCACTCACCTTGGAAGCACTCTGCAAAGTGCTGATGTCAGCAGGGGCGTCAAAGTCGACGGCCGACGGCTCCACGTCTTTGCTAGGGGGCGCTGCTCCCGGCAACAAAGCTGCTGGGTTGAACTGCAGACTCTTCTGTAAAGAAGACACACGGGAGCTCAGCCTGTTTTCTTCAGGGTCTTTTTTTGGCCAATGTTTTTTTGCAAATCTTTACAGTGATTCTGTTTGTGTGTGTGTGTTGTGTGTGTGTGTGTGTGTGTGTGTGTGTGTGTGTGTGGTGTGTGTGTTGTGTGTATGTATGTTGTGTGTGTGTGTGTGTGTGTGTGTGTGTGTGTGTGTGTGTGTTTATGTGTGTGTGTGTGTGTGTGTGTGTGTGTGTGTGTGTGTGTGTGTGTGGTGTGTTGTGTGTGTGTGTGTGTGTGTGTGTGTGTGTGTGTGTGTGTGTGTCTGTGTGTGTTGTGTGAGTGTGTCTGTGGGTGGGTGGGTGCATGCATAAATTTAAATGATGCTTGCTATAAATAAACTTCTCTTTAGTAATGACAGATAATATGACTTTGAAAACTGAGATCTTCTACAAAGTTTTTTTTCACACCCATAATTATCTTTCCATTGGCCCTACTTTCATTATCAATATTTTATATTAATCAATAACTAAAACTGAATCTTACCACTTTCTGCTATAATTCTTTTCTGTTTACTGAGGTGGGTTTTTTTTATATGGCTTGTAACCCACATGAATTTCTCAGTTTATTGAGATAATAAAGTGTTGGTATTGGTAATGGTAACTAAAAGTTTCAAACCCTGTAACCATTTCTTTATTATTATTTTTTACAGAACTGTACAGCAAAAGGTAAAAGTAAAGGTGTCCCATAGCTTATGCTGTCATAGGGGAGCAAAACATCAGAGACCTCAGCTTCTCCAGGAGTCAGCATGTTGAGGGCGGTGCCCATCTCCTCTCCCTTGCTGCTTTACCTTCCCTTGTCCCTAAAGAGGGTAGGTAGCTATTTACGGCTGGGTGAACTGGGGGACTGTACTGAAGCCAAGGTGCATAAACGGCCAGCCATCCACTTGGTAACCACACTCTGCTCCTTAACCTTAGTTTGGGGAAAGCGAGTTCTATGACCATTGAGCTATCCCTGTCCCCAACTGTATAGTAGGCCATTACAAACATGCACAGACCTAGAAAACCAGTTCAGATCTGCCAGACAAACACTGTGTCACTGACAGCACATGCTGCAATTAGTAACACAAGCTAACCTTCAATGCATGCACCAACCAAAAAAAGCCATGAAAGGGAAAACTATAAAACATAACACTAAACTGGCCACTGAAAATATCACATTAACTCTTTCATTTCTGGCACCCAGTCTATCGGTTTCACTAAACCAATCTTGATTCCCAGAAACTGGAAAAGGGGTTTGGGCTAACTATTTCCCTTCATGGCCCATGGCCCGAAAACTGGGATGTAGCTGGTCAGCATAAACAGTACCCCCCCCCCCCCCCCCCCCCCCCCCCCGCCCCCCCAACATCCTGATCATTCCTGTGTCAAAAACCCTGATCCTTTGGATATTGTTTATCAATGGCCTGGTCAGTATTTGTAAAGGGAAGGAAGGCCTCCTGGGCCCATGGAGAGACCATGGTTCTTCATAGCAATACAGGGTGGTGCAGAAGTCATTGAGACGTAACTGTCTGTATAGCACACAGATACCCTGCAGGGTATGTGTTGAAATATGCCCTGCGCCTGCGGACTTTGCAACGAGAGTACGGCATGTTTCACTCCTTTTCCATCAACAGTTGTGAAAAGCATACTGCCCTGTCAAGCAGTCTCCAACCTCATGCACTTCCACAGCAGCAGCAGCATCACATCATCCTCATCACCATTGAAAACTCATGCAATAAAAAAAACTTCTCTCTGATTCAGAGGCCCCTGTTGCTCTCGTCTCATGGTGACCTCAGTTTCAGTTTCCCTATACGCTTCTGCGCCTGTGGCGAGTTGGTGACAAAACCTTTTGGGGGTTGGGAGATTCATGGGAGAAAGTCGTTGGAGTGACATTGTGGTAGTCACCAACCCAGGTAGATGTCTCCCTCCCTCAGTCTGGCTCTGCGACAAAGCCATTCTTGTTCTTGGGGGGGGGGGGGGGGGGGGGGGGAGACACTTACAAGGTGGTGTTATGCATACATTGGCTCAGAACCAGCACCACAGAACATCACTGAAGTGACTCCAGCAGCAGTGCAGGGCGACTCTGGCTGGTGGCCATACAGTGGCCCAACACTGATGAGCTGCCCAAGGACTGAGGGAATGGATGCCTGGGTGTAGCTAGGGCAGAGAATAAGGACTGAACCACATGGGGACAGCAGGGAACATCAGAGATGAGGCAGAAAAAAAAACAACAACCAAAAACTAATGGAGTTGATAGTTGAAAATGAGACACTGTAGGACAGATTTTTTCCCTAATTTTTTCTTTAACATCGTCAGAACGATTCCCTTTTCGTTCACTTGATATTCTATATTTTCTGTGTTCATGTTCCCCGAAAAGAGACTGTCCCAAGTGTTACGACGACACACACACAAACAGCGAACCAGATAAAAAGCCACACCTGCAAGCTGCCAATTTTGCCAGCCATGGGTTGTCTCGGAGCGAAGCCCACAGACTTGGGCGAAGCCTTTGGCTTTAACAGACATACATGCACACACACACACGCCTCTAAAGTCATTGTGCAAACACAGCAATATCACACTCACAGTGCAATAAGTAAAGCTACACACGCACACACAGAGACACACTTCACAAGTTACTTCAAGTACATAGCACTAACATGACAATGCAATCAGTATAAAGTAGACACACACACTTCACAAGTCACTTTTAGCACATAACACAAACAGTATCAACACTCACAATGCAATCAGTATAAACTAGACACACACACTTCACAAGTCACTTTTAGCACATAACACAAACAGTATCAACACTCACAATGCAATCAGTAAAAACTAGACACACACTTCACAAGTCACTCTGACAAGCATGCCTACCATAAGTATCACTCACTTTCAGGGACAAAACCACTGAAAATCAGGGACACCAACCAATTTTCAGGGACACCGACCAATTCTCAGGGACACTGACCAATTTTCGAGGACACTGACCAGTTTTCAGGGACACTGACGCATATTCAGACATCTGAGCTTGCTACAGTTTGGATCCAGGTCTCTCTCTTCTCTGTGCGTACTCTTACTGGGTGGGGTGTGCAGTGTCTGGTCTTCTCCCTGTGCTTGTAACTCTGCGAGAGGTCTGTCTGCCAGCCTCAGCTGACACATTCCTACTTCAGAGCAGCTCATTTCTTTGTACAGGTTGCATGCTGGGTATGTTTGTGCGTTTGTAACCTACCAAAAGCTGACATGAATTATGGGATCTTTAATGTGCATATTGGATCTTGTGCATGTATATTATATATTAATATATATATATATTATATATATAATATATATATATTATATATATATATTATATATATGTGTATATATATATATATATATATATATATTATATATATATATATATATATATATATAATATATATATATATATAATTATATATACACACACACACACACAAAGGGCATTAAAGCACTGGCAGGTCTGCACTTGAAGTTGGCCTGGGAGATGACAAAAATCCCCACCCCTAATTCACCAGACGCTGCCAAGATTCGAACCTACTACAATTTCATAGACTCAAGGGATACTGATAGAAGTCATACGGTCTTAACCACTTGGCTATAGCATCCGTCAGGTTCCACAGAAAACTGGACACTGTGATTTTAACTTTTCGGGATGTACTACATAAAAAAATCAGATTCCCTGAGGCACTCTGTGTAAAACGAGACTTTTCCAGAACAAATGCAATTCCTCTGGGATGGTAGGCATGCTTTCTTTTAGACCACAGCACTAACAACAACAGTGTCTACGCTCACAGCCCTGCTATGCCTTTACTAACAACACACACACACACACAACACACACACACACACACCACACACACCCCACACACACACACACACCACACACACTGGTACCGACAGTCATGGTAAGAATTTCATATTCGAAAATAAAAATGTTAACAACAGGGTAGGGTGATTTTGCTACTGTGGGGACTATTTCTCTGAAATGCACTGTTTACACAAATGAGGTATTGAAGAGGAAAACAAATTCTGTTGAAATAAAAATCAACAACTACGAAAACTTACAAGAATCAACAGGCAAAGTACCCACTACACCAAAACCTCTAAAATTTCTGTGACTGAGTGAACAATTTCAAATTGAAGCATATAAAACTTGACATGAAAAAAGGGGGTTAATAAAGGGGAAGATAGGTCTATCAAACTTCTCAAGGTCACTCTTGAGTATTCATTTAATATACATATATATATATATATATATATATATATATATTATATATATATATATATATATATATATATATATCCTGATACTGATATCTTGCGCAAGCCCTTATCTCATTCATGAAATTTTGATATTAGGAAATTTTTGTCCTCAACTTTGAACCCCCTTAAAATTAAGTAAAAAAGACAAGAACATGAACTTTACAGCAAATTTTCTTTAAATGCACAGCAACAAACATTAAAAACAATACTACTGCCAGATGCTGTCTTCACAAAATAAGCTGACGCTATAAAACATGCTCCCAAAACTCACACTCCAAGGCAGTGGTATTCAGTGAACTTATCCATAAGAATGTGAATATGTTCAAAATAAAATCCCCACCCTGAACAACAACAAAATGTTTGTAATCTGTCACCCATCTGTCTTATGGCATTCCACAATCTGTGCCTATTAAAAAAATTTTGTTTGTTTGTTTCGACTATATGGTTTCTACTATATGTGTTTCTCTTTCTGTCTTCAATTACCTCTTACTCTTTACTTGTTTTTTCTGTCATCAAAACCTTACATATCTTACCAATATGTTCACAGTTATTACAAAACATAAAACCCCCATTTTTTTAATGTTGAGGATTTAAAAGAGGTTTGATAAACCTACTACATTATAGAAAAGCCTTACATGCTTAGATTCAAAGAAAAAAACAGTAAAGAAAAGAAAAAAAAAACCAAGAAAAGTTCAGTCCAAATAGCCTACTGTTAGCAAAGCAATCATGCTGGAAAACTACTTGCACACTTAAGAATGCCTACACACTGCGCACATGCATCTACATACTAACACACACACAACCACACACACACACCACACACCACACCCACCCACACACACACACACCCACACACACACACTAACCTACACACAACACATGCTCAGCTAACAGCAGCAGCAGAAGAAGAGCCATATAGTTACCTCTCCTTCATCCTCTGGAGAGAGGGGAGACATGGGAGACGGTGTTCCACCTGTCAACACAACAACAACAACGTCAGCTCTTGGCGACAAACAAATGTTCAAGAAAGCTAAATAGTCCATAGCCGCCACTGTAGTCTAGTGGTTAGGGCGTTGGACTCGTAATCTAAAGGTTGCGGGTTTGATCCCAGCTTTCGGCTATGGCGTTGTGCCCTTGGAAAAGGCACTTTACGGCTATTTTCTCACCCCACCCAGGTGCAAAAGGGGTACCAACCTTGTGTTGGGGGTTAACCCTGCGATAGACTGGCATCCTATCCAGGGGGGAGTCTATGACTCTCAGTCGCTTAACGCCACAGAAACCGGGATAAGCACTGGCCTGATGAGCCTTAGGCTCAGGACAGACTTGAACTTTTTTTTTAAAAATAGTCCATAACACACTGTATCATTTCTGCAAAGGGGGGGATGGGGGGGTAGCCCAGTGGTTAGAGTGTTGCACTCATGATCTAACTGCCCGGGATAGAGCCATCGTGGAGACGCCTGTTTTAGGGACTTTACCGCTTAACATCAGTACCTACTCCCCCCCCCTGAAAGTCCTTCAGATGAGACTATAAACTGAGGCCACATGTGCAAATGCACACAGAACATCTTCCACACAGTTCAAAAATCCTGTTCTACCATTTGGAAGAGTAGGCCATTTCATGCCTGTAGGCACAGATGACAACATTAAAAAAAAAAAAAAAATGCATGCACACATGTGTCGTCTTTACGAAAGCAACCCCAAAGTCAGAGTACAGCTACCTTAACGGTGGGTTAAAAAACAGTTGTAAATGCAAAGCATCTAGCTGAGGAACAGGCAAAAAATATTTATACATGCTGTCCTCGTTTTAAACACACACACACAACACACACACACACACACACACACACACCACACACACACACACCACACACACAACAAACACACACAACACACACACCCACCACACACACACACACACACACACACACAACACACACAACACACACCACACCACACACCACACACACACACACACACACACACCACACACACCAACAACACACAGAACACACACACACACACACACACACACACCACAACCACACACACACACACACACACACAACACCACACACACACACACACACACACACACACACACACACACACACACAGACATACTGGGTGTGTCAGCAGAAGGAGAGAGGTCGTCACTCTGTGTCTGTGACGCCGTTCGTTTCTTCAGTTCCGCCAGAGGTCCTGACCCCCCAAACATGGACACCCCGCCCACCGGCTTCTTGAACGGCTTGGAATCCTGGGAGTAACACAGCATCAAGTCACATTTATGGGAGGACGGGATAGCCTAGAGGTCAGAACATTGTGCTTGCAATTTGACGACCCGGGTTCGATTCCGTTCGAGGGATTTTTTTCCCCTGGAGTTAACATCAGTGCTGACTCCACTCTTCCCAAAGTCCTTCGGATGAGACTGTAAACTGAGGCCCATTACACAGAATGTCTTGCGCACACGTTAAATCCTGTTCCGCTTTTCGTAAGAGTAGGCCATTGTGTGCCAGTGGGAACAGATGACAACATTTACAAAACTGCATACACACGGGGACTGGATGTAAAAAAGCACATGAGTGCTTATTCCATTATCCTCGATATAAAAGAATAAATAAATAAGATAAAATAAAATCACTCTCAGCATGGTTGTGGTTTGGGTTGTTTTTTTTTCTTTTTTGCTTTTCACTCCTCAGCTAAGGGGACAGGATAGCTCAGTGGTCAGAGCATTCATTCTCCCCTAGCTAAAGTTAAGCAGCATTGAGCGTGGTTGTCTCACGAATGGGTGATCATATGCGCGTCTTGGCTTCAGTACAGTCCCCCCAGTTCACCCAGCTGTAAATGGATACCTGCCCTCTTAGGGTCAGGGAAGGAAAAGCAGCGAGGGAGAGGAGAGGAGATGGGCGCCGCCCTCATATGCTGGCCCCTGGAGAAGCTGAGGTCTCTGACGCCTTGTTCCCCAACACAGGTTATGGGAACACCTTTACCTTTACAGCACCAATGGTGCATAACGCAAAGTCTCACCACTAGTGAACCTCAGAGCTCTAGCCGAGAAACAAAACATTTTTTTTAACGATAAACCCCCCCAACCCAATACGCTAATCAGCCGCCGCTGTAGTCTAGTGGTTAGGGCGTTGGGACTCGTAATCTAAAGGTTGCAAGTTCAATCCCAGCTTTCGGCTATGGCATTGTGCCCTTGGAAAAGGCACTTTACGGCTATTTTCTCACCCCACCCAGGTGTAAAAGGGGGTACCAACCTTGTGTTGGGGGTTAACCCTGCAACAGACTGGCGTCCTATCCAGGGGGGAGTCTATGACTCTCAGTCGCTTAACGCCACAGAAACCGGGATAAGCACGGCCTGATGAGCCTTAGGCTCGGGACAGACTTGAACTTAATACGCTAATCACTCACCGAGGGCGATGACAGAGGCGGCTTGGGGGCCTTGGGCCCTTCGGCTGGGGAGGGGGGGGTGGGCGACCCCCCTTGGCTGGACGGGAGGGGCAGGTCGATGTTGGGGCGCTGGGCTTTGGGCGCCACGATGGGCACAGGCTTGGTGACGGTGATGGGCTGGGCTTCCCAAACAGGTCTCCCCCATCACCTGTGTCGCTGCTGCTTCCAAACAGGGAGTCTGAAACGTGGACACAGGTTTGTTGATTGGCAGTCGTTTACACGCAACATACACACACACACAACACACAGACACAGATATACACACACACACAACAACACACACACACAACAACACACACACATTATCTCGATATAAAAGAATAAAAATAAATAAATAAATAAATAAAATAAGTAAACACACACACAATCCCGCAAACACACACATCCCCTCTCCCCCCCCCCCCCCACACACTCACCACACACAACAACACACACAACACACACACAACACACACACACACACACACACAACCACACACACGCACTCATCACCAACTCTTCTCAATAAAAAATTTTTTTTATAAACCAAAAAACTTCTCTCACCTGCTTTAGGTCTGCCTTCAGTCACGGGTGCAGCCTTCTTCTCACTCTCTTTTTCCACCACCTTCTCCTCCTCCTTTCTTCTCCTCTTCTTTCTTCTCCTCCTCTGCTCCTACAGGCTGCTTCTTCTTCAGCAGGGTCAGGGGGTCTACTCCTCCAAACATGGACACCCCTCCCACGGTTTTCTGGACTTGGGGGGTTCTGGTTTGGGCCCGTCTCCTGTTGGTTGGTTAGTTAGTGGCAAGTGCATAACATTGTGAACATGATCTGTGAGGAAGTTGTTGTCATCATAATGGTAATGATAATGATGATCATGATAATAATGATGATGATGATGATGATGATAACGATAACATCATTAACAATAACATTAACAACAACAATAACAACAACAATAACAACAATAATGACGATGACGATGATGATGATGATGACGACGACGACGATAATAATGATGATGATGATGATGATAGTGATAACAATTATGATAATATAAAAAATGATACTACTACTACTACTGATAATAACAACAACAACAACAATGTACTGAATTTTTAGACAGCTGAAATACTGTGAAGCAATCAAATCAAAGAGCGTGGTGATATGTGACGGACGCTATAGCCTAGTGGTTAAAGGCCGTTCAGCTTCAATCCCATAGTGTCCATGAAGTTGAGGGTTCGAATCTCGGTGTTGGTGTCTGGCAAGTTAAGGGTGGAGATTAAAAAAAAAATTTTTTTACAACTTCCCAGGCCAACTTCAAGTGCAGAACTGTAAGTGCCTTAATTCCCTTTGTGCATGTGTCCACGTTCTGAGGGTTACAGAAACATGGACTTACTAAGACACTACACATCCTGCCTGGTAAGGGAAGGCAAAGAGAGAGAGAGAGAGAGAGAGAGAGAGAGAGAGAGAGAGAGAGAGAGAGAGAGAGAGAGAGAGAGAGAGAGAGAGGAGCGAGAGAGAAAAGAGAGAGAGAGAAGAGAGAGCGAGAGAATGATGATAATTACGTAATGTAAATGCAAGAAATTCTAAATAATCTTCAAAAATCTTTCAAAAATTATTTTCAAAACGATGTGTAAAGCAATTGCAAGAAATAATAAGTAAATCACATCTTAAAATGAGATATTAGGCAAAACGGGAAAAAAAACCCTGTATTAACCCTCTACTGAATAAGCTTCCAGAAATTTTTTTTCGTAATGATGAATCTAACAAAGGTGAACAAATTCTTAATCATCTTTGAGAAATCATTTCCATGTGTCAATAACGTTTGAGAAAGAATTTTCATAACAATGTGTTGTACTATCTCTGAACGTTTTTTTTTTTTTTTTTAATGATAAAGGAACTGCAAGTGGTTCATTGCATACATATCCTTATTAACCACTACTATTTAGATCAATTACAGAAAAACTGTAAATTTCTCCTGTGTGTTTCAGTAATATTTTTCATACAATGAGTGGGTGGATGGGTATATGAGTGAATGGGAAGTGTGTGTGTGTGTGTGCATGCGTGTGTGTGTGCATGTGTGCGTGTGTGTGTACATGCACAGACATATGAATATGTGTACATATAAGAGTGTGTCAATGAAGTTCAACTCATGCAACAAGAGTTCTATTTTGTTTACTACCTTTGCTATGGCAAACCCAAAGTTTTTCCAATTTGTCAAGCAAAAAGTTCCACAAATCCTTCCATCAAAATCAATCGACAAAAATACAAAAGACATGGACTAAAGGAAAGACAACTCTTACCGGTTCCTCTACAGCATCTGTAGACTCTGTAGTTGTGGCCCCTTCGACAGGCATGGTCTTCTGTGAGGGTGCCTGAACATGAAAAGCACGCAACTTTCCATTGGGAAACAGACACTAAACGGTAAACACTTTCTTCCAGTTTCGTCAGTGAGATGCTCAAAGTCATTACATGCTTATTCATTCACTCTGTTTATTCTTTTATTTCGAGGATAACGGAATAAGCACTCACGTGTTTTTTTTTAATCCAGTCCCTGTGTGTATGTAGTTTCTGTGAATTTTGTGTGAGTGAGTAAAATGTGATGGTGTGTTCACACACAAAACAACACTTAAATGCCTTATCCCCCCCAAAAAAAAATTGTAGGGAAAAAAAGTACATATCAATGTTGACTCCAAAAGGAAATTCCCCTCAAAGGGATTACCTCCTTTTTCATTGAACGCTCAGACAGCAACTATCATTGTCAATAATATGACCGAAAATGCATTGCGCTGCCATTAAGCGCCTGACAAGTCAGACCCAGCACATCTGACCAGCACGAGACAGAATTGTTATCTTTGAAGTCTTTCTGATTAAGAAGGCAGGAGAACGGGCCAAGAAGACAGAAAACAGACAAGGACTGCAGGAGGAGACAGAAAGAAAAAGAACAAGGCAGAAACAAAGAGAGGGACAGAGAAGAGGGAATTCCTAGCACAGAATTTCCAGAAGGTGGGGATGCTATTTATACTGACAGCCCCCCAGCATCCCCACCTGGGAAAGATGGACACCTCACCAGAGACTCAAACACTCACCCTCCACTAACTGCATTTATTTATTTTTATTTATTCTTTTATATTGAGGATAATGGAATAAGCACTCATGTGCTTTTTTACATCCAGTCCCGTGTGTATGCAGTTATAAAAATCTTGTCATCTGTTCCCACTGGCACACAATGACCTGCTCTTACAAAAAACGGAACAGGATTTAACATGTGTGCAAGATGTTCTGCGTGCATTCGCACACAGGGCCTCAGTTTATAGTCTTATTCGAAGAACTTTTGGGGGGAGAGTGGAGTCAGCATGATGTTAACTCCAGGGGGGAAAATCCCCTCAAACGGGAATCGAACCTGGGTCATCAAATTATGAGTGCAATGCTCTGAGCACTAGGCTATCCTGAGCTCCCAATTCTAACGCTAGGCTATATTTATCCCTGCCCCATTTTCCCACCGACCTTTGAGGATGCCCCGAACAAGGGGTCTTCATTGTCGTCATCAGCGAAGATGTTGGAAACAGGGGGTGCTGATGCTGCAGGTTTGCTCTCTTTCCTCCCTGCTGCTGCTGTTGCTGAGGGCACTGCTTGTGGCTTCTGGTCACACACACACACACAGACACACAGACACACACACACACACACACACACACACACACACACACATACACACATACACACACAACAGAACACACACACACAAGGACACACACACACACACACATAAAAGACACACACACAGACAAAGACACACACACACACAATACAGACATACACACACATATACACACACACACAGACAGACACACACAGACACAGACACAGACACACACACACACAGACACACACACACACAACACACAGACACACACACAGAAACACACAGAAACACACACACACACAGACACACACACACACACACACACAAACGATGATGATGACAGGATTGAAAAGATTTGGCCTACAGCTGTCGGTTTACCCCTCATTAAGCTACACTCAGCAGCTATCCATGCCATCCTATGGTGGGGGATGGTTTGGCCCGGTTGTTTACAGCGTTTTGCATTGCGCTCATGATCTGCTCACCCGGGTTCGAATCCCATTCAAGGGGATATTTTCCCCCTGCAGTTAAACATCAGTGCTGACTCCACCCCCCCCAAAAGTCCTTTGGATGAGACTAATTATAAACTGAGGTCCTGTGTGCGAATGCACGCTGAACATCTTGCGCACAAGTTAAAACCTGTTCCGCTTTTCGGAAGAGTAGGCCATTGTGTGCTGGTGGGAACCGATGACAAAATTGACAAAACTGCATACACACAGGAGCTAGATGTAAAAAAAAAAAAAAGTACATGAGTGAGTGCTTATTCTATTTATCCTTGAAATAAAACAATAAGTAAAAGAAAGAAATAAAATAAAATAAATTGTCACACAGAAACACATACACGTACCCTCACCTTCCCCCACCCCCATCCACCCATACACATACATACACACACAAACACACTCTCTCATCCCCCCCCCCACCACCACACACACACTCTCACCCCCCTCACCCCCACACACACACACTCTCACCCTGACATACACACACCCACCTGCCCCCCCCCTCCCCCCCCCACAACCCCCTCCCTCCCCTCACCCACGCAGAGCGCTTCTCACACACACCTGAGCAGGGCAGAGGGCGGTGTTTTGCTGAAGATGTCCACAGGGGGGGAATCTTCCGGAGTGCCAAACAGGATGTCCTCATCCTCAAACAGGCTCTTGGAGCTCTTCGACCGCTGCACACACACCACAACACAGCACAGTGCCATACAACACCATCATTATTTTTGTTGTTATTGTTGGATGTTTTTCAGCTTAACACCCTGGGGTTTGGGGTGGGGGGTGGGGGTGGGGGTTACCCAGAATATGCCACTCTCTCTCTCACTTTATCACACCTGGGAATTATTGTAGGTCCATTAAGTACACACTGGATTCTTCTTTTTCTTCTTCTTCTATGTTGTTGCTGAACGTTCAGACAGCAACTATTGTCTGTCATATCAGCGAAAATGTGGTGCGCTGCCGTTAAGCGCCTGACAAGTCAGGCCTAGCGCATTGACTTCAGTGTGGGAGAGAATTGTTATCTTTCAAGTCTATCTGGAAAACGAGGCAGGAAAAAGGACTAGTGAGGCAGACAATAAACACAAGGCAGAGACAAAGAGAGGGATAGAAAAGAGGGAATTTCTACTACAGAACTTCCAGAGGGTGGGGATGCTGTTTATACTGACAGGGTACTAGCATCCCCATATGGGGGGAGGGGGGAAGGTACACTACACTGGAAGAGAAGTTTGTGTGTCTATCTATCTAGCTATCCCTTAGTCTGGTGACCATGGGGGCACCCTTGAAGACTTAACAACCAGTTCCTTCCATTCCTCTTCTGTTCTGCCTTTCTCAAAGTTTTGTTGAATTCTAGGCATGTCCATTCACTGATGTTGTCCTCCCATCTCTTTCTTGGTCTGCCTCTTTTTCTTCCTCCTTGGACAGTACTTTGCAGTAATTGTTTTTGCAAGTCCTTTTGCTTGTATGTATGACTGCTTTTAAAGGACCTCACCATGTAGGCAGAGTTACTCAGACTTCAGAGAATTTTTTTCTCTCCTTTGAAAAAAAAAAAAGCAGGTTGCCAAGGTTAAGAGGTTGCTATGGATGATAACAATGTCGAGATGATACCTCAGCTTTACAGCATTTTGATATAGGCCTCTTATACATCAACAACTGACAAAACTTTAGGCCTACACTAAAATTCTTGAAGTAAAAGTAGAAGACATCATTTAATACAGAATTTCTTTCCCCTGTGGGAGACCTACCCCCACCGCCCTGTCACACCCAAACACACACAAAAACCCACACAAACATCCACCCACCCACCCACAAACACACACGCACACACACACACATAACACCCACACACACACAACACCCACCCCCCACACACACACACCACACACACCCACACACAACACAACACCCACCCACACAACACCCGCACACCTACACACACACAACACCCACCCACACAACACCACCCACACACCACCCACACCACCCACCCACCAAACCCACACACAACCCCCCCCCAAAAAAAACCCTACACACACACAACCACACCACACACCCACACCACAACACACACACCACCCACCCACCACCACCCCCCCCCCCACCCCCCCCCCCACACACACACACACACACACCTACACTAGCAGCAAGCTTACATCTTTTCTAGTGTCTTCAGCAGGTGCAGGCTTGGCACCCACAGCACCAAACAGATCAGCATCGTCCTCGTCGTCGCATCGAACAAGGACAGCATCTTTTTCTGGGGGCTGGCTTTGGCCCCTGCAGGGGGCGCTGCGGCAGCTGGAGGCGGGGCTGCAGGGGTCGTGACCTTTGGCTGCGACAGCAACAGAAAAAAAAAGAAGTCACAACATTGATTTCTTGTTACCGTGGAATGTTACAGTGTTCTTGCATTCAGATTTTCTGAACACAAAGTGCCCCTAGATTTTGCATTCCATCATGTTTAGCTGCAGCCATTCTTGCACGCGCGCACACACACACACACACAAGACATAAACACCACACAAGACATAAACACACACAGACAACACACACACAGACAAACAACACACACACACACACACACACACACACAGACACAGACACACAAACACACACACACACACAGTACACACACACACAGACACACACAAAACACACACCAAATACTCAAATCAGCTGACCTGTTCTGATTCTGCATCCTTTTTCTTGACCCCCAAGACATCGGCTCCTCCAAACAGTGACACCCCCCCTACTGGTTTCTTCTTCCCTCTGTCCACATCACACAACACACACACACTGTAGCCATCATCATCTTCATTATCATCATCATCATCATCATATTATTATTATTATTATTATTATTATTTATTATTATTATTATTATTATCATCATCATTATTATTATCACTGTTATTATAATTTTTTAAATCATCATTATCATCATCATCATCATTATTATTATTATTATTATTATTGTTGTTGTTGTTGTTGATGTTGATTTTGTCATCATCATCATAGGTATTGTTGTTGTTGTCATCATTATTACTATTGTTGTTGTCACTGTCGTTGTTGTCATTGTTATTGTCATTGTCATCATTGTTGCCATTGTTGTCATCACTGTCGTTAATCACTGTTTTCTTCATCATATCCTCTGAAGTCAGTGTATGGCTGCCTAAATGGTGCAGTACTTAAAGAAACGTTGCACACCCGAACTTCCCGTCCTGTGTGTACTTTTACAGTCTCACAGTGATTCCCAGGTGGGATGAGTGAGACAGAGTGAATGTAGAGTCAAAATAAAACCATTACAGAACATCATACCAACAAATAGTTAAAGTTAAAGGCTGTCCCGAGCCTAAGGCTCATCAGGTCGGTGCTTATCCCAGTTTCTGTGGCGTTAAGCGACTGAGAGTCATAGACTCCCCCCTGGATAGGACGTCAGTCTATCGCAGGGTTAACCCCCAACACAAGGTTGGTACCCCTTTTAACACCTGGGTGGGGTGAGAAAATAGCCGTAAAGTGCCTTTTCCAAGGGCACAACGCCATAGCCAAAAGCTGGGATTGAACCCGCAACTTAGATTACGAGTCCAACCCCTAACCACTAGACTACAGCGCACATACCAACAAATACACACTATTTATTGCTTCGATGTTTAACAACAAACATTTCTGCCACATTTTATTTTATTTTTATGCAGCATACTCACGCATCTTTGGGAGGCGCCACAGCGGCAAATAAATCATCTTCTTCCCCCTCAGTGCCGAAGAGGGACCCTGATTTGCCCTTCTTTTCTTCAGGCTTCTGCGAACATGAAGCAATGCAAAAACATGATCATAACATGTCAACAACATTAATGACATACAGTATTCCAAAAGCATATTAAATGTTAACATTATCAACCCTCTTTACAAACTCAACTCAACTCAACTGTCTCCATCGCCACTGATTTTGGTAGGAGCTCCACACAATGCCACCAGGGTTTGCCATTCTCTCTCTGCTCTTCTGCCTCTTCTGTGTGCTGAATTCTATGATCTCCTGTAGCCCTCCCAGACCACTGATTTCAGTGATGTTGGCAATGTAGGATGTTGGTAGTCTGCCTCTTTTCCTTCTGCCCTCAACCTTGCCTTGAAGAACTGTCGTCATCAGATTTGCATGTGTGTTTCTGTTGATGGTTTTTGACACATCACAAGTAACTCATTGATATGATGAATGTTGGATAGCAGGTTTTGATCTTAAGTGTTTTAATCTGAGTTTTAACAGGTGATGAGGTGGCAGCCTTGATATGGATTCTGTGGTTGGCAGACATATAATATAAACAATATGATAGCTTGAACTGCAGAAGCCTTTAATTTTTTTTTAAGTCCACTTTATGTCACAGCAGATTCCTCTGAGTGAAATTCGGGCTGCTCTTCCCAGGGAGAGTGCGTCTCCACAAGTGCAGCGCCTACCCATTTTTTTTTCTTTTTCCTGTCTGCAACAGTATGTTTCCCTATCAGAGTGGCTTTTTTCTACAGAATTTTGCCAGGACAACCCCTAGTTGCTGTGGGTTCTTTTAGTGCGCTAAATAATGATGTGTAACACATGGGACCTCAGCTTATCATCTCATCTGAAAGACTAATGCCCAGACCACCACTCATGGTCTAATGGATGGGGGAAAATTTGGGGCCCAAACGGGATACGAACCACCCCACACTCCAACCCGGACTTTTCGCTTTCTAGGCAGGCGCGTTACCAACTAGACACTCCCCCACATAATAAGTTCGCACTGCACCAGAGGTCAATTTTTAGTTATTGACATGTTATTAATCTGCAATAAAATGGCTATACAATACAAAAAAACAGATTGAAAATCTGACAATTTTATCAAAAGTTATTACAACTTGAAATGATAGACTGCAGGAAATGACAAAATGAGAAATTGACAAGCATACTAATAGGTGGCCAGAATGAGGGCTTTGGTATCTTTAAAACCCATTTATATTTCACTACAAGGTAAAATAATGGCTATAGTTTTATAATTATTCAAAATCTTAAAATCAAAGACTTGACCTCCACCTGCCTTTAATGGCTGCTAGCGGAAAAGTAGGTCAGGTGCTAAGTCGACTTATTTCATGGTGGAGCTCACATTTGTGTCAAAACAGCCCATCTCTATGAATTTAAGTCTATACTCCAGGCCAAACTGCCAACCACAAAAGTTATTCTTTTGTTAAAAACCTATAAAAAAAATTTTAAAAAGTAGTTAAAAGAAAGCAGAAGAAAAAACACTGAAAAAAGCGGTCATACAGACAGGTGTTCCCTACAGTCCCCAACAATACCTTTGTCTCTTTCTTGGCAGGCTCTGCAGACTTCTTGGCAGAGAACAGGTCGTCGGCATCGTTATCATCGTCATCAAACAGCAAGGATGCTGCCCCTCCTACTTTCTTTGCGTCAGCTTTGGGTGTGGGAGCTGATGGCTTGGCCTTGGTGGTGCTGCACACACACACACATCATAACCAAATGAAGTCAACGTTTTGCTGCTGCACCAAAAATTTGGAAGTCTTTACCATCAAACCTATACAACTCTGTGCTTAAAATCTTCTTCCTCGTCAAATGCTCGACAGCAACTATTGTTGTCTGTCGATGTCATATAGCAAAAATGTGACAAGAGTGTGTTTCGTTCTTTTCAAGTTTTCTCATCCATACCTGCCGGGACACAATGGCCTAATCTTCTGGAAAGTGGAACTGGTTTTAACAATGCGCAAAATGTTTTGCATGTGCGTGTTATTCATAATATAAACCTTTCAGTTTAAATTAGTCTCATCCAAAGGACTTTCAGGGAAATGGGAGTCAGCATTAATATTAACTTTAGGGGAAAAAGTCCCCTAGAACAGGTACCTCAGTGATGGCTTGATCCCGGGCCATTTATTTTATTCTTATTCTTTTATATCAAGGATAATGGAATAAGCACTCTGTGCTTGTAAAATTTTTTTTTTTTACAACTAGTCCCCATGTGTATGCAATTTTGTAAATCTTCTCATCTGTTCCCACCAGAACAGGATGGCCTACTCTTACGAAAAGTGGAACAGGATTTAAACATGTGCGTAAGATGTTCTGCATGTGTTCGCAGGCAGGGCCTTTAGTTTATAGTCTCATCGAAGACTTTTGGGGACAGTGGAGTCTGCACTAAATGTTAACTCCAGGGAAAAATCATCCTCAAACAGGAATCGAACATGGGTTGTCAAATTGCCAGCACAGTGTACTGACCACGAGGCTATCCTGTCTCCCATCCACCCCCTCACCTGGTCAAGAGAAATGAACGCTCCTTTGAAACCAAGTTCAGCGGTATGATTTTTTGCTTGCTTTTGTCTTTAGTTCCTCGGCTTGAGCTCTGAGGCTCACTCACTCATGCATGGTGAGATTTTTGCATATGCAACCGTTTTTGCCCACCATGAAGGTAGCCGAATCCGACTTCAGGGACAACAGTGTGATATAAAACACAAGTTTTCCTTGCCCCCTGTGACATTCAACTTTGGCTCTTGCAATGGAGCAGCCTGTAGTAACGCAGTCATCTTTCAGCATGCCTGTCTCACAAAAATATAATAATTTCAAAAAGAGGTAATATTCTCCTCAATTTATCACCTTCCTGCCCTGGCAGAATACTTTATTTCAGTAGAAGGAATGAGAACCAGATGGGAATGATGATTAATTAATGGTTACCCTCTTTCCCTCCCCCCTTTCTCTCTTTCTCCCCCCCCCTCCCCTCTCTCTCTACCTCCTCCCTCCCCCTCTCTCTTTCTTCCCATCCCACTATCCCCCCCCTCTTCTCTGTGTCACTCATCCCCCCCCCCCACTCCCTCCTTCAAAAGTTCTCTTCCCCATCTCAATATTCATTGCCTCTTTATTATTGAAACCACCACACATTGGCTCATCAAGGTTGAAGATAAGAGAAAGGGAAGAAGAAGAAGAAGAAGAAAGGAAGAAGAAGAGAAGAAGAAGAAAAAGAAGAAGAAAAAGAAGAAAAAAAAAAAAGAAGAAGAAGAAGAAGAAGAAGAAGAAGAAGAAGAAGAAGAAGAAGAAAAGTATTTCATGCACTGAATGGAACCAACAATCAGGTGCAGTAGAATAGACACTACAGAACATAACCCTGAACCTATCATACCAACAGTTTGTTTTATGGTTGGTTCTCTTTCTACCCCTTTCTCATCTCCGACACAAAAACACAGCTAACGGCTCTTTTTCTCCTTCCTCAACTCTGCACAATGACACAAAAGTTACAGCCACACTAATATTTCATCTTCAGTTCCCTTCTTCCCATGAATTTTAGCACAATCATATATAACACAGAGTCTGAACAGTAGCACTAGAATACTCATCATCATCAACCTCACAGGGACAAACAAACAACAACAAAAAGTAACACC
>CM060344.1:18413110-18425610 GCA_030674155.1 Stramonita haemastoma
TCCTACCCCACTCTTCTCTCTTTTTTCTGCAACTCCCCCCCCCCCTCTCTCTCTCTTTCCCCCCACCCCCCACCCCCCCCTTCTTCCCCCCCTCCCACTTCCTCGCCCTATTAGTGTAACTGTAAGAATGCCTATGAAATGCACCAGGTGAGAAACTGGGTGGTTAAAAATAGACACCTGCCATAGAAAGAGAGAAAGAGGGAGGGAGGGAGAGAGGAGGAGAGGAGGAGTGAGAGAGAGAGAGAGAGAGAGAGAGAGGAGAGAGAGAGAGAGAGAGAGAGAGAGAGAGAGACAGAGACAGAGACAGAGACAGAGACAGAGACAGAGAGACAGACAGAGAGACAGAGAGACAGAGAGAGAGACAGAGACAGAGAGAGAGAGAGGGGGAGAGAAGAGAGAGAGAGAGGAAGTGGAGAAAGAGAGAAGAGAGGGGGGGGGGGGGGGGGGAGGAGGGAGAAGCGCTAAGTGACAGACAAAAAGACAGAAACAAAGAGAGACAAACCGACTTAGTAACAGAACAATGAACATGTCAGATCGATTGTGTGTGTGTGTGTGTGTGTTGTATGTATGTATGTTTGTGTGTGTGTGTGTGTGTGTGTGTGTGTGTGTGTGTGTGTGGTGTGGTGTGTGTGTGTGTGTGTGTGTGTGTGTGTGTGTGTGTGTGTGAAGATAGAGAATAGAGACAGAGAAGACAGACAGAAGGCAGACAGACAGCAGACAGAAACACAGACAAATAGACAGAGAAACAATGAAAAAAATGGTGAGGGAAACACAATTCTGTGACTGTGAAAAAATGCCAGTCAAGTCATCAAGAAAAGAAGAGAGAGACTGACTCAGAGAAGAGAAGAGAGAGAAGAGGGGAGAAGAGAGAGAGAGAGAAAGAGCAGAAGAGAAGAGAAGACGAGAGAGACAGACAGACAGAACAGACAGACAGACAGACAGAACAGACAGACAACAGACAGACACTGAGACAGAAAAAGACAGACAGAGAGAGGGAAAAGAAGAGAGAGAAAGAGAGAGAGAAAGAAAGAGAGGGACATCCCCCCCCCCCCCCCCCCCACACACACACAAACACCCACCCACAAACACATCCACCCACACAACCCCCCCCCCCCCCCCCCCCCCACACACACACACACACACAGAAAGACAAGAGACAGACAGAGCAGTTTCTAGTACATCAACCAAGACCAGGTGTGCACAGTGTGTGATTTGTGTTGACATGACTTGTCTGCTATTCTTACCCCCCCACCCCTCCCTTCTCTCTCACCCTTCTCTCCACCCCCCCCCTCTATCTCTCTCACCCCCTCTCTTTCTCTCTCCCCCCCCCCCCCCCCCCCCCCTCTTCTCTCTACCTCTGTCCCCCTTCTCTCTCTCCTCCCTCTCACCCCCCTTTCTACCTCTCCTCCCCCCCTCTCTCTCTTTTACCTCTCCCCCCCCCATCTCTCTCTGTGTCTCTCTCTCCTCCATCTCTCTCTCTCTCTCTCTCTCATCCCCTCTCTTTCTTTACCCCCCCCTCTCTCTCTCTCTCATTCTCTCTCCCTCCCTCTCTCTCTTTCTCTCCCTCTCTTTCTCTCACCCCCCCCCCCCCTCTCTCTCTCTCTCTCCCCCTCCCTCCCTCTATCTCTCTCTCTCCTTCCCTCCCTCTCTCTCTCTCTAACCTCTCTCTCTCTCCACCTCCTCCCTCCCTCTCTCTCTCCACCCCCCCCTCCCTCCCTCTCTCTCTCCTCTCCATCCTCTCCCCCCTCTCTCTCTCTCTCTCTTCTCTCTCTCTCCCCTGCTCTGTGTCTCTCCCATGCCAAGAATGGGGCAAGGGTTTGGCAGTGTGGTGGTGGGTGGGTGGGGTGGGGGGTATTTGGTATATAAGAGAAATGATAAGGGATCAAAGGATGACTAAAGAGGGAAGGGAGGGGGGGGGGGACCTGGTGGATTGTTAGGGTTAAGGCCTATCGTGATGTGATGTGATGTGATTGATGTGATGTGATGTGATGTGTGTGTGTGTGTGTGTGTGTGTGTGTGTGTGTGTGTGTGTGTGTGTGAGATGTGTGCATGAATGCATACATGCATGCATGCATGCGGTGTGTGTGTGTGGTGTGTGTGTGTGTGTGTGTGTGTGTGTGTGTGTGTGTGTGTGTTGTGTGTGTGTGTGTGTGTGTGTGTGTGTGTGTGTGTGTGTGTGGTGTGTGTGTGGTCACAGATGCATGTATGCAAGCCCCTATCATGTGTTTACAGATAGGCCTTCTGGCAATACAATATGAAAACCCAGAGCATTTCGTTCATTATTATTGTCATTATCATCATCATTATTATTATATCAGTTTTATTAATTGTTTTTGTTCTTGTTATTATCATTATTATCATTATTATTATGATTATTAACATCATCATCCTTATCGTCATTTAAAAAAAAAAATGATATCATCATCATCGTCATCATCACCATCACCATTATTATTATTATTTATTATTATTATTATTATTATTATTGTCATGTTGTTGTTGTGCTGCTGATGCTGCTGTTGATAATGATGTTGTTGATGTTGCTGATGATGTTGTTGATGTTGCTGATGATGTTGTTGATGATGTTGTTCTTATTGTCTCTTCTTCTTATTCTATTGTTGTTATCACTAGTAATGTTATTACAACATCTTTATTATTATCATTCAACAGTACTATAGACATGAGCTCACATACACTCCAAAGGGAATCCAAAGTACACACTGTCAGTTTGAAAACCTAATATTGTATAATAAAAAACAACGCAAATATTGTATAATATAAAATGAAATGTGCACTGACTGTGGCGACAAAGACAACAACCTGCATGTAACACAACCAACATTTTTTCCCATGACTGCAAATCCTGCATGTGACTGTACAATATGACAATCATAACACAATCAACACGAAACGATGCAATATGATACAGTATGAAAATCACATGGTGAAGGTGAAAACTACCACAAACGAAAACACTGAGCAAGAACACTATACAAAGACATGCATGCACACACACACACAAACACGAGCACATCCATGCATGCATGCACACACTCTCTCTCTCTCTCTTTCTTTCTCTCTCTCTCTCTCTCACATACAGACACACAAACACACACACACCACACACACACACAAACACACACACACACGCACATGCATGCACGGACACTCACACACAAACACAAACACACACATACACAAACACACACCACACCACACACACAAACATACACCACACACACACACACCACACACACCACACACACACACACACAAACAACACACACACACACCACACAACACACACACACCCCCCCCCCCCCCCCCCACACACACACACACACTTGTCTCTTCTCCTCCTCTCCCTCACCTGGTGGAAGCAAACAGATCATCTTCATCCTCCTCGTCAAAGAGACCTCCAGCGGAGGTCACAGAACCAGGGGTCAAGGTCTTTGGAGGGGCAGCAGCAGCAGCAGGAGCAGCAGCAGAGTGGAGGCCTTGGGAGCAGGAGTGAAGGAACTGCCTGACTTGATGCTGCTGCTACGAGACGATCTGTCTTCCTGGTGATCCTCATCCTCTTCCTCCTCCTCCTGTCATCATCAGACAGCTAAAGTTAAAGTCTGTCCCAAGCCTAAGGCTCATCAGGCCGGTGCTTATCCCGGTTTCTGTAGCGTTAAGCGACTGAGAGTCATAGACTCCCCCCTGGATAGGATGCCAGTCTATCGCAGGTTAACCCCCAACACAAGGTTGGTACCCTTTTTACACCTGGGTGGGGTGAGAAAATAGCCGTAAAGTGCCTTTTCCAAGGGCACAATGCCATAGCCGAAAGCTGGGATCGAACCCGCAACCTTTAGATTATGAGTCCAACGCCCTAACCACTAGACTACAGCGGCAGCTATCATCAGACAGACATCACTATAATAGACATATCAGCGCCATACCAGCAACACACTGAACTGAGGAGATGTGTCACAGATCTGAATCATTCTCCTGCCCATTTTTTTTTGTTGTTTTAAAAACTAGTGTTGAGAGGAGATGGCAGTCACAATAAAAAAAATTTTTAAACCTGTGTTGTGTATGTGTTTACTTCCACAATTTTTTTTTTTTTTTGGGGGGGGGGGGGAGTTTTTGCTGATCTCACACAGTGCACAAATCCAACATCATTCAGTAAAGAGTGCTAAAATTAGTGTGCCCCTTCCTTTGACCTAGTCCAAGTGTGGTCAGTTCCTGCTATAATTAGCACCAGCTGGGCTGGGCTGGGACGGGATGGGCTGGATAGCAGCAGAAAGGAGCTAAAAGTGGGGGAAAATGACAGCTGTGCTCGTGTTACACACCTGAAAAAAAGGGGTAAATTCAGTAACTGCAAGTCTTCATGAGAGAGTTTCAAAGTTATCCTCATAGAGCTAGGGTAGGTAAGGTGTTTGTCAGATGGATGGACCTGGTCGACAAGAGTCCTGTTGAGGTGTCTCTTCTCCTGCTGTGTCTGGAAGAAACAGACTGGAGTTTTCCAGCTAGGAGCTCCACAGTCCTGGCTTTGAACGTTTTTACCTCAGAGTTGGCTGTTCAAATCTGCGGCTCATGACCATCTCTACTCTTCCTGTGGAGGAACAATATAATGATCTGTTGGAATATCTAAGGGATGGGGTTCTGCCTGTTTGCTAGAATCTTCAAGAAAGATTGTCTGCGTGTGATGTATACATATTAAAATAACAATATCTAAACCAAATGACAAAATCCATAATCAACAACAATAACAATACAGGATCAACAGTCAATAACAACTGAACAGGACGTATTCAGCGACAACATGCATGACAAAAGGTAAATCAAATGAACACCAAATAAACAATCATCAGAAATGATAAAACTCTGACCTCACTGTCAGAACCGGGTCGTTGTTTCTTCAGCGCCGCCAGTAAAGGATTACCTCCCCCTCCAAACATGGACACCGCCCCTGCCGGCATCTGACAACACAGCATACAGTGTAGTCATTACATATCACATGATAAACCACAGCATTTTTTCCCCAATTTTTTGTTCCTCACCCTTCTCCCCCCCCCCCCCCCCCCCCCCCCCCCATATGTGAGATTTTTTGTGGTGACCCTCTCTCCCCCCCCCCCCCCCCCCCCCCCCCCATTACCACATAGGTAGCCGCATTCTGATTTCCAGGATGGTGCCTAAATATGACACCTACCTGCATGCGTTTTTAAAGATTCTGTCATCCGCTTCTACCAGCACAAAGGGCCTACTCTTCCAAAAGGTGGAAAGGGTGCCCAAGATGTTTGGTGTGCATTCGCTGACAGGGTCTCAGTTTATAGTCTCACCCAAAGGTTTTTGACATCCAGTTTGATTTCTTCATCACACTGGGAAGAAAGGGCATGGCTGGGAACCATAGTATACTGCAGTTAAAAAATATTCAAAGTCAAACACACACACACACACACACACACACGTACTCTCTCTCTCTCTCTCTCTCTCTCTCTCTCTCTCTCTCTCTTTCTCTCTCTCCCCCCCAGACACATACACAACAGTAACAACCAATCGTTTACACATATTAAACTTTTTTTTTTTTTAAAGAGGAAAAAAAAGGAAACATTTTATCCAGTAAGACTTAAAAGTCAAAACAACCCTTTACCATATTTTCTTTAACCTTTTTTGAGCTTCAAACTGAAAGTATCATAAGTAAACCAAAAATGAGCCACATTTGCCTGGAGTCTGTCAGAATAAAAAGCACCCCCCCACCTTCCAGAAATTCTGTGTTAGGAATACCCTCTTTTCTATCCCTCTCTTTGTTTCTGCCTCACTCCTTTTCTTCCTGTCACCTCCTTTTGTCTATTTCCTGCCTTTTCTTGGTTCATTCTCCTGTGTTTTTTCCCCCCAAGAAAACTTAAAGCACAACAATTCTCTCCCACACCGAAGTTGGGTGCACTGGGCCTGACCTGTCAAGCACTTCAACGGCAGCGCAACATTTTTCCGCTCAAACGATAGACAACAATAGTCACTTCTGAGCGAATGACAAAGACTAATATGCCAGCTTGCCGCCGCTGTAGTCTAGTGGTTTGGGCATTGGACTTGTAATCTAAAGGTTGCGGGTTCGATCCCAGCTTTCGGCTATGGCGTTTGCCCTTGGAAAAGGCACTTTACGGCTATTTTCTCACCCCACCCAGGTGGAAAAGAGTGGTACCAACCTTGTGTTGGGGGTTAACCCTGCGATAGACTGGCATCCTATCCAGGGGGGAGTCTATGACTCAGTCGCTTAACGTCACAGAAACTGGGATAAGCACCGGCCTGATGAGCCTTAGGCTCGGGACAGACTTTAACTTTTTTAATATGCCAGCTTACCTTCTTTTCTTTCCCTTTGGGTTTTTTCTCGGGCTCTGGGGTTTGTTCTTGGGCAGGGGGTGGTCTAGCGGAACCCATGGAGCCGAAGAGATCATCGTCATCATCCTCAGCAAAAAGGTCGCTCTTCGTCACAGCTGCTTTCTTTGCTGCTGCTGCTGCTGCTGGTTCTGGAACAGATGGATTCAGGCGTGAGATGGTTGGTGTGTGTGTGTGTGTGTGTGTGTGTGTGTGTGTGTGTGTGTGTTGTGTGTTGTGTGTGTGTGTGTGTGTGTGTGTGTGTGTTGTGTGTGTGTGTGTGTGTGTGTTGTGTGTGTGTGTGTTGTGTGTTGTGTGTGCGTGTGTGTGTGAGTGTGTAGGTGTGTGTGTGTGTGTGTAGGTGTGTGCGTGTGTGTGTGTGTGTGTGTGTAGGTGTGTGTGTGTGTGTGTGTGTGTGTGTGTGTGTGTGTGTGTGTTGTGTGTGGTGTGTGGTGTGTGTGTGTGTGTGTGTGTGTGTGTGTGTGTGCCTGTTGTTTTGCTTATGTTGTGGTTGTAATCCTATTTATTTGCTTACTTTAAACCGTGAGGTTCTGGGTTCGATTCCTGGCCTTGCCCTTTCTTCCCAGTTGGACAAGAATATCAAACTGATTGTCAAAAATCTTCAGATGAGACTATAAACTGAGGCCCTGAGTGCGAACACATGCAAAACATCTCAAGCACATGTTAAAACCTACACTGCCTTTTGGAAGAGTAGGCCATTTCGTGTCAGTAGGAACGGACTACAACATTTTTCAAAATGCATTTAACCAGGTGTTGTGTTTAGACACCATCCTGGAAGTCAGAATGCAGCTACCTAATGATTGGGGGGGGGGGGGGGGGGGGGGGGGGACTGTCGCTTACTCAAAAATCTCAATATTGGTAAACCTTTGAGCTCTAGCTGAGAAACAAATAATCAAAAATACATTTATTGATTTGTTCGTTTACTTACTTATTTCATTTGTGTTTAAATATTTTAGGATACAATTGTTTGGGGGTTTTTTTTTGCTGGCAGGTGGGGGGGCAAGGGAGAGACAGGGGCTGGTTGCTGTTTTACACCATGTTTTCCCCTGTGGGAATGCCAGGGGCTCTTTCAGTATAAACAGCATCCCCACTTTCTGGAAATTCTGAGACAGAAATTTCCCCTTTTCCCTCACTCCCTATCATGAGAAAGGATTTGTAACATTCCATAGTTCCTCACATCAATATCACCAAGCGTAAAAGGTACAGGAGAGAAAGCAACGAAAACCATGTTCAATTTTACTGAAAACGGATTCACCTAAAAATAAATATCCTTCACATCCCACACAAACTTCTATAAACTTTCACACACACCCACCCACCTTTCGACGACGGTTTCGAGGCAGGTTGTGAGCTGAAGAGATCGTCTTCGTCTTCATCGTCGTCGAACAAACCGCCCCCGATGCCCCCCCCACCTCCTCCCCCCTTCTTCTCCGGCACTTTGCTGGGGGCAGATGACCCGAGGAACTGTGGGTACCTCTGCGCTCTCTGGGCTTCTCTTCCTGCTTGACAGACTGTGTGAACAGGTCATCATCGCCCCCTGGAAGAGGAAAAGGGTCCGTGTTAAGATCAGTCCAATGCCAATCCAATGATGTTGCTTAGAGCCCCGCCGACCGCACAGGCCATATCGGGGCTGTCACCTCGTCACATTTCAAAACTCGTATTAAAAGTGTGCGACTATGTACAGTTTAAAACGGGGTATAAAACCAACTCGACTGTCCTTGCTTGTATCGACGCCCCGGTTGACCAAAAGGGTCAGCCCAGGATGGCCAACGCGTCGTGGGAAAACCCACATCGATCACGCATAAAATGAGATAAAACCCAAACCAGATTCCTTAAAACAACCTTGTCCTCAGAGACCAACCATACCACTTTCACTCACATCAGACAGAAAAAGCCCGATTCTCTCAGGTTGGTTGGATCAAGGAAATGTTTAAGAGTTGGACGATCGCTTGTGTGTTTAACCATGGTGTGACAAGACGCTAGAGCCGAGTGGTTAAGGAGAGTTTGATTTCAATCCCATGGGTCCATGAAGTCGTGGGTTTGAATCTCAGCAACATCTGGTGAATTAAGGATGGGGTGGGGATTTTTACTATCTCTTAGGGTCAGCTTTAAGTGCAGACTTGCCAGTGTCTTAATTCCCTTCGTGTGTGTGTATACACATGTGGATGATCAAATATGCACAGTAAAGTTCCCAAAATCTCAGTGTTGGGCGGGTTACCGAAACACCAACAAACCCAGTACACATCCCCGAAGTCAGGAAGCCCCCACCTTCATGATGGGCAAAAACGGTCGCATACACAAAAATCTCACCACTAGTAAACCTAAGAGCTCTAGCCAAGGAACTGAGAAATAAAAACAACAACCAAACACACTGCAATACAATACAAATAAATACATACAAAAGCAACCCAACCCTACCCAATACAATCCTATTGGTCTCACCTCCAAATATGGACACAGCTCCTTTAGGGACCTTTTTGCCACTGGCAGTGCGTGGTCTGCTGGCTTCAACCGGTTCCTCACCTGTCCACAACACCTTGGTTATACAACTTCTCCTTCTCCTTCTTCTTCTTCTTCTTCGAGTAGAGATAGCCTAGTGGTCAAAACATTGCGCTTGCAATTTGATGACCCGGGTTCGATTCCCATTCGAGAGAATTTTTCCCCTGAAGTTAACATAAGTGCTGACTCCACTCTCCCCAACAGTCCTTTGGATGAGACTATAATCCAAGGCCCCGTGAGTGAATGCACGCAGAACATCTTGTGCACACGTTAAATTCTGTTCCGCTTTATGTAAGAGTAGGCCATTGTGTGCCGGTGGCAATGGATGACAAAATTTTCAAAACTGCATACACATGGGGACTGGATGTTAAAAAGCACATGAGTGCTTATTCCATCATCCTCAATATAAAAGAATAAATAATTTTTTTTTAAAACACACACACACACGCACATGCACGTGCGCAAACACACACACACACACAAACAGACACACACACAATACACACTCACACACACACTCACACAACACACACACACACACACACACACACACACACACACACACACACACACACCAAAAAACAAAAACAAAAAACAAACAAAATCAATACATACTCTCTGATTTTTCAGAGACCACTGAAGCTGCAGGCTTTGTTTTCCTTGCTTGAGGTGCATCATCAAACAGACCCCCCTACATCAAAACAGACACCAGACAAAAACATTGCATAAAATCCCATTTTCAATAAAAATGCAAAAAAAAACCCAAACAATTAAACAAAAAGGTGATTCAATACACACTGATATACTTATTTCAGGCACAAACAGGGATTGAATCCTCCCACACTTCGAACCCAAACTTTTTGCTTTGTAGGTAGGTGCCTTACTTCCAGACCACTGATTCACCAAAGATAAAAACTTTCTTTTAAATTGTTAAAAATGTCTAGTGATTAGGTTACAATTAAACAGAAAGAGCTCATGTCAAAGACGATGGTTAATCTACCAGTGCGAGTTGTTTCCCTCTGAAAGTGTTAGCATTTTTCAAAAAAATCACACAAAAATCCCTGAAACGTGTTGTAGCTACTGCTGCAACACAGATCCATCCAAAGAGTTGATGGTCATGCTGACCAGTGAATAATATACACGTTGTAATGATGAATTATGAAGAGTTGGTTTTGTGGTGTCAAAAAGTCCATGTGACTTTTATGGTAAAGGTAAAGGTGTCCCATAACCTGTGGGGTCGTAGGGGAGTGAGGCATCAGAGACCTCAGCTTCTCTAGGAGCCAGCATATTGAGGGTGGTGCCCATCTCCTCTCCCTCGCTGCTTTACCTTCCCTGACCCTAAAGAGGGCAGGTACCCATTTACAGCTGGATGAACTGTACTGTAGCCAAGGTGCGCAAATGGTCACCCATCCAACTGGCAACCACGCTTGACACTGCTCAACTTGACTGGGAGAAAGCGAGCGCTCTGACCACTGAGCTATCCCGTTCTCAACAACTTTTATGGCAATGACTAATTTCTGATTGTGTGTACTCACAGACTCATCGTCCTCGTCGTCATCGAACAAGCCCTTGCTGCTGGAGAACAGCCCTCCTGGTTTGCCAAACAGATCGTCCTCCTCCCCCTGCATGCTCTGGCCAAACATGTCACCTGATAACAACCACATAAAAAAACAAAAAGAATCAAACTCTATGAGAGAGAGAGAGAGAGAGACAGAGACAGAGAGAGAGAGACAGAGAGAGACAGAGAGAGACAGAGAGAGACAGAGACAGAGAGAGACAGAGACAGAGACAGAGAGAAAGAGAGAGAGAGAGAGATAATAGAGACATAAATAAATAGAGAGAGAGATAAATAGAGAGAGAGAAAGATAAAAAGAAAGAGAAAGGGAGAGAGAGAGAGAGAGAGAGAGAGAGAGAGAGAGGAGAGAGAGAGAGAGAGAGAGAGAGAGAGAGAGAGAGAGAGAGAGAGAGAGAGAGAGAGAGAGAGAGAGAGAGAGAGAGAGAGAGAGAGAGAGAGAGAGAGAGAGAGAAAAGAGAGAGAGAAATAGAGAGAGAGAGAAATAAATAGAGAGAGAGATAAATAGAGAGAGAGAAAGAGGAAAAGAAAGAGAAAGAGAGAGAGGGAGGGAGAGAGAGAAACAGGACAGACAGACAGAGAGAGACTCCGACAGACAGACAGACAGAAAGAGACAGACAGACACAAAGACAAAGGAGGAGAAGATGCTCTGGCCAAACATGTCACCTGAACACAAGATAACAAATCAATTTCTATAAAAGCAAGACAGAGAGAGACAAAGAGACAGATGAGGGGACAAAGGAAAAAGGAAGAGAAGAAGAAGAAGACACTGAAGAAGAAGAAGAAGACAAAGAAGAAGAAGAAGACAATGAAGAAGAAGAAGAAGAAGAAGAAGAAGAAGAAGAAGAAGAAGAAGAAGAAGAAGAAGAAGAAGAAGACACTGAAGAAGAAGAAGAAGACACTGAAGAAGAAGAAGAAAACACTGAAGAAGAAAGAAGAAGAAGAAGAAGAAGAAGAAGAAGAAGAAGAAAGAAGAAGAAGAAGAAGTCAGAGACAAAGAAGAAGACAATGAAGATGAAAAAGAAAGAAAAAAAAGAAGAGGAAACACAAGAAGCATTTTTTCAGGTATAACAGTACTAGAGGTTTTTCCATAAACAATAATGTTTCACTCCGGTACAAGGCACAACAGACCCTTTCAGATGGAGGCATAGTCTAAAATGCACTCTTTTTTTGGGAGGGGGGGTTTTGCATTACATGCTTGACAAATCAACACCAGTACCAACTCTGTGCTTTCGAACATGAGCTCAATATTAAAATTTTGTCATTGGGTGTTCCCCAGCTTAACACCCAGGGGTGGATCACCCAGAATATACACTCCGTCTCACTCATCCCAATGTGCGATTGAAAGTACACACTGGATGAGAAATTTGCATGTATGACTCTTTTCAAGGTACCTTGCCACAAATGCAGCCATACTCCACCTTCAGAGGAGTTCAATGAAATGACAAAAAAGGCAATAGGCTGGAAGGTTACATGTTTTGAATCCCATAAGAGGCATAGGAGTTGTTTTTTTTACTTCGGCCAGCTCCTACCTAGAGTGAGTGCGCTGTGGGCTCAGTGGGGAGACTGGGACCACACAGTCGAGCTTCATCCACTTTACGGATGCGAATTTGAGAGTGTTGCTCCAATTACCAGACCAACACTGCAGGTGTCTGTATCCCTCAGGTCAAGTTGACGGCGGGATATATTGTGATAGTAAACGTAGAGTACAGCCCTGTCAAGTAGTCTCAAAACACATGCACTTCCATGGCAGCTCATGAAGACTGTCTTTCAAGGCAAGACCAAGGGAAAGAGAAAAAAAGGCAGACCACCAGCTTCTCTCATCGGCAACATCACTGAATCTTGTGGCATGAAGTCAGCAGGGCCAGCAACGACACTAGAAGGGGAGGTTAATACACACCAACTCCTTCTAACACTTTTAGTTCGGCAGTGGGAGAGAAAAGAAGGCAGAGGCCGAAAAACTTAACAAACCAGCATCACTTCTCACCTCCTCTCATCCCCCAATGCCAGAGTCCAAATCGACGTTGCACATTTGCAACGCGAGAATAGC
>CM060344.1:18430610-18494077 GCA_030674155.1 Stramonita haemastoma
AGTACAGATGGATCTGTGGTCTAGGTGGTAACGCGCCTTGCCTAGAAAGCAAAAAGTCCGAGTCGGAGTGTGCGGTGGTTCGTTTCCCGTTTGGACCCAAAACTTTTTCCCCATCCATTAGACCCTGAGTGGTGGTCTGGGCACTAGTCTTTCGGATGAGACGATAAACCCGAGGTCCAGTGTGTTACACATCACTATTTAGCGCATGTAAAAGAACCCATGGCAACTAGGTGGTTGACCCTGGCAAAATTCGGTAGAAAAAAGCCACTCTGATAGGGAAACAAATACAATTGCATGCAGGAAAAAGAAAAAAAATGGGTAGGCGCTGCACTTGTGGCAACGCGCTCTCCCCGGGGAGAGCAGCCCGAATTTCATGCAGAGAAATCTGCTGTGACATAAAGTAGTACAAAATACAAATCTACATATATGAAAGATGTGCGTGCATATATATGTATTGTAGAAGGTGTGAAGTATGTGTGTGGGGGAAAGGGGGAGTGTGTGTGTGTGTGTGTGTGTGTGTGTGGTGTGTGTGTGTGTGTGTGTGTGTGTGTGTGTGTGTGTGTGAGTGAGTGAGTGTGTGTGTGTGTGTGTGTGTGTGTGTGTGTGTGTGTGTGTGTGTGTGTGTGTGTGTGTGTGTGTGTGTGTGTGTGTGTGTGTGTGAGCATGCATGCGTATGAGTATGCATGCACGAATGCCTACATGTGTGTATACGTGTGTACATACTTATGGATGTGTGTGTGTGTGTGTGTGTGTGTGTGTGTGTGTGTGTGTGTGTGTGTGTGTGCGTGCGTGCGTGCGTGCGTGCGTGCGTGCGTGCGTGCGTGCGTGCGTGCGTGCGTGCGTGTGCATGTGTGCATATGCGTGCATACGCGCGTGCATGTTTGTGTGTATATGTATGAGTGTGTGTGTTTGTGTGCAAGCATACACATATGTGCTTGTGTTCATGCATGCACGTGAGTGCATGTGTCTGTGCATGTATGAATGGATATATATGCATGTTTATTTTATTTTTATATGTGTGTTTACATTCATATAAGCCCATATTTTAAAAAAAACAACTTTTATATTGAAGATAATACGCACTAATCTGCTTTTTTACATCTAGTCCCTGTGTGTATGCAGTTTTGTAAATCTTGCCATCAGTTCCCACTGGCACACAATGGCCTACTCTTACGAAAAGCGGAACAGGATTTAACATGTGCGCAAGATGTTCTGCGCACACACATAAGCACACTGTTTAGAAAACCAAAGATTTAGGGGAAAAAATCTGTTGGTAAAACCTGTCAACCTCTGTTCTGAAAATAAACACCAGTCCTCACCGTCTCTTTCTCACTGCCCTCTTCATCGCCTTTTTCGTTTTCAGAGTCGTCCGCTGCTTTCGTTCCTGCTCCTTCTCCTTCCTCCTCTTCTTCATCGCTCTCTTCAGTGTCAGAATCTTCGTCAGAATCCTTCAGCCTCTTTGTCGCTGTTCCAAACATATCTCCATCACTGTCACTCTCCTCCTCACTCTGAAAATCAAAACCCAAAAAAACTCAGTATGCAGATTTCATACAGCCCTTCCCAAAAGAAGAATTTTTTTTTGTTGTTCTTTGGCTAGAACGCCTAGGTTCATCAATGGTGAGATTTTTGCGTATGTTACTGTTTTTTCCCCCTTCCAGCATTAAGGTACTCGCATTCCAACTTCAGGGATGGTGTTTAAACACTACACCTGAGTGCATGCTGGGCTTTTTTATTTTATTTTGTCAACTGTTTCTAAAAGCACAAAATGCCTACTCTTCCAAAAGGTGGAGGAGGTTTTTAATGTGTGCCCAAGATGTTTTGTGTGCATTCTCACACGGGTCCTCAATTTGTAGTCTCATCTGAAGGACTTTGTCATTCAGTTTGATTTTTTCATCAAACTGGGAAGAAAAGGCGAGGCTGGGAATCAAAGCCAGAACCCCACAGTTTACTTGTTAGACAGGTGAGCATCTTAACCATCCTGCTACCTTCCTTCTTCGTTACTTTTAATCAAACCAGCCTTCAGGATGCAGAATAGCCAGTGGTTAGAGCATTGCACTCGTGACCTGATGGCCCAGATTCGACCACCACCAAGGTGCCCGCTTGATGGGATTTTTCCCTGGAGTTAACATCAGTACCCACTAAACTCCCCCAAATTTCTCTCAAACTGGCATCTCAGTGATGGCTCAACCCCAAGCTGTCAGATCACAAGCGCAGTGGCTGTGCTCAAACCATCTGGCCATCCAGTCCCATTTATATATATTTATATATAATATAGAATCATGAGGTCCAATGACTCTTGGGATTTAATTCTATTCAGCATTGTATGTCTACACATGTACAGGATCTTGTTTTTCTCTTTGTAAAGCAACTTTCTGCTCTAAAGTATAAAAGAAAAACACTTGATAAACATTCAATACTATTATTATTATTTTTTTTTTTTACACACACACACACACACACACACACACACGCAAGCATGCACTTACACACACACATACATACACACACACAGCACACATACATCTCTCTCTCTCTCTCTCTCTCTCTCTCTCTCTCTCTCTCTCTCTCTCTCTCTCTCTCTCTCTCTCTCTCACACACAAACCTTTACTGACTCAATGAATGCAACATGTGTAAAAGATGATATGAACAGGGCAGTGGATTTGATTGATAGTGACGTTAATCTAGCTATAAACACTTTTAATCAAATAATCAAAGATCAAGCGGAATATATGAAGACAAAAATTCAGTTTAATAAACAGCCACCGAAAGACTGGTTTGATCATGAATGTAGAGTATCAAGACGTAAAGTAAGACGACTATTCAGAAAATTCAAACGCTCATCACAGAAAGAAGATAGGACATCATTTTGTATCGCACGAAGAGAATATAAAAATATGCTTATAAGAAAGAAAAAGGAATACAATGACTTACATTTAAAAGAACTACTGACAGCCATAAAGAGTCCGACAAACTTTTGGGAAACTATAAGAAAAATATCACGTAAAAGATCTCAGCCAAAAAATACAATATCTACAAGTCAGTGGTTCGATCATTTCAAAGATGTATTAGAAAAGGAAGTGACTGAGTCAGTTGATACTGAAGACATAGGGGAGGGAGATGCATTGTTAGATAGCCCTATAACAGCACAGGAAATAATGATAGCAGTTGGAAAATTAAAAAACGGTAAATCAGCAGGTCCTGATGGCTTGATAGGTGAGTTTTTCAAATATTCAGGTGAATACGTGTTAAAATTTTTAGTAAAGTTATTTAACCATTTGTTTGATAACGGCATCTATCCAGAGGGTTGGGTGGAATCCATCATTCTGCCTCTGTTTAAGAAAGGAAATGTAAATGACACAAACAATTATCGAGGAATATCTCTGTGTAATATAGCGAGTAAGATATATAGTTCAGTTGTTAATAATAGACTACAGGAATGGGTAATGACACATAATATTACAGGCGAATACCAAGCTGGATTCAAGAAGGATTATAGCACAGTAGACCATATGTTTACTTTGTTAGCTGCTGTTCAAAAGCAATTTGCACATAACCATAAATTATATGTTGCTTTTGTGGATTTTCAAAAAGCTTTTGATTCTGTTTCTAGAAATTTGTTATGGCCTATTTTATTGAAAAATGGAGTTAGAGGAAAACTACACAGATGTATACAAAGTATGTACAGAGAAGTAAAGGCTAGAGTGAGAAATGGAGCAACATTATCTGACTTTGTGAACTGTACAAGGGGTGTAAAGCAAGGAGATGTGTGTAGTCCGATATTGTTTTCGTTATTTGTCAATGATCTTGCCTTAGAAATTATTGAAAATGGAAAGCATGGAGTTACTTTAGATGTGATAGAACTATTTGTGTTACTTTTTGCTGATGATATTATTTTGATATCAACAACTGTTGTAGGCTTACAAAGACAGATGAACAGTTTGTATCATGCAGCAACGAGATTGGAGTTAAAGGTAAATATGGAGAAAACAAATATTATTGTCTTTCGGAAGGGGGGATATCTAGCTAGTCATGAGCATTGGAAATACAATACTGAAACTATTAAAGTAGTAAATGTTTATAAATATCTTGGAATATTTTTTTCAACTAGACTAAGTTTCACTTTTGCATGCCAGGATTTAATGAATAGAGCAAAAAGAGCAGTACTTGTTATTCTCAGAGTTATTTATAGACTTGATTGCAGTTCATTGACAGTATTTGTAAAATTGTTTGATTCTCAGGTTCAATCTATTTTACAGTATGGTGCCGAAATATGGGCTTTTGAAAACGGCAATCAGATTGAAAGGCTTCATTTGTTTGCCATGAAACGTTTTATGAATGTTGATAATCGAACTCCTAATGATCTTATTTATGGAGAAGTTGGAAGATACCCGATATATCTTAATTCTTATGTGAAATGCATTACGTACTGGCTTAGGATAATGAGACTGGAAAATCATAGACTGCCAAGCAGAGCTTATAAGATGCTATATAATCTGGATATTAGTGGTAAGAAGACTTGGGTTACAAATGTGCGGATGTGTCTAAGTACTTATGGATTTGCATACGTTTGGGATAATCAGGGTGTTGAGGATGTTGGAAGCTTTATTAAATGTTTCAAACAAAGAATCATTGACTGCAGGTGGCAGGACTGGCATGACCATGTAGAAAACAGTAATAGATTTAGGGAATATAGAATGTTTAAAGTTACAAATAGTGTTGAACCATATACAGAAATTGAAATGAACAGATATGTTAAAAGTGCTTTGACAAAATTTAGATTTGGTGTATCAGCTATTGCAAGTCATCGGTTTAGATACAACAGGTTAATGGATAAAACAATATGCCGTCTATGCCATAGCTCAGAAGAAAATGAAATACACTTTGTGTTATGTTGTCCTGTTCTTTATGACTTGAGGATCAAATTTATCCAACCAAAATATTATAAAGATCCGTGTCGTTTCCGGTTTAATGTACTTATGGCATCAAAAAATGAAAATGTGTTGAATAACTTGGCATTGTACATTTATAAAGCCTTAAAACGACTGGATGCTGCTATGTCGTAAAGTATTACATGATATGATATGATTTGGTGTTATATTTTCTGATTGAAAATGCAATGATTTACATTGGTATGTAAATGATCACCCCTTCAGTTGGGGGCTATGGCCTAATCTGAATAAACATTTCGTATTCGTATTCGTATATATTCTCTCTCACACACACACACACACACACACACACACACACACACACACACACACACACACACACACACACACACACCTCATCTCCACCCACCCACCCACCCTCCTTGTCCCCCAACCTCCCACACACACACATACACAGACTTGTAAAATCTTTTTTCACTTCCCATAAAACTAAAAGTATTCACAGGCGTTCAACCAAACCCAAATGATTACTTAAACTAAGCTCACACCAAAGTGAAACTGAAGCAAACCCCAGCAGGCATGGGGAAAGGACTCGAGGCAAAACAACAGCAAAGCAGTAGGCGCCAAAAGACAACAACAAACACAGCTGTCAGTCTCCCCCACTTCCAGCTACCCTCAGTGGCTATCCCTTCCATCCCAGCCTAGCCCAGCCCAGCTGGTGCTAATTATAACAGGAACTGATCACACTTGAACTTGGTGAAAGGAAGGGGTGTGCTAATTTTAGCACTAGGCCTTGGACCCTTGACTGTGTCATGCAGGATTTGTGCGCTGTGTGAGCAGAACAGGATTTAACGTGTGTGCAAGATGTTGTGTGTGTGTTTGCACACAGGACCTTGGTTTATAGTCTCATCTGAAAGACTTTTGGGGACAGTGGAGTCAGTATGTTGTGTGTGTGTTTGCACACAGGACCTCAGTTTATAGTCTCATCTGAAAGACTTTTGGGGACAGTGGAGTCAGTACTGGAGAAAAAATCCCCTCAAACAGGAATCGAACCTGGGTCTTTAAATTGCGAGTGCAATGTTCTGACCACTAGGCTATTCCGTAATGTGTGGTGTGTGTTGTGTGTGTGTGTGTGTGTGTGTGTGTGTGTGTGTGTGTGTGTGTGTGTGTGTGTTGTTTTGTTTTGTTCCTCAGCCAGAGCTCAGAGGTTCACGAATAGTGTGACTTTCATATGTAGCCATTTGCCCACCATTAAGGAAGCTGAATTCCGACTTTGGGAGTACCTAAACACAACATCAGTGCGCATGTGTTTTACAAAATCTGACCAGCAAGCAATGGCCTACTCTTCTGAAAGACTGAATGGGTTTAAATGTGGGTGCAAGATGTTCTGCATGTGTTCAACCACCAGAGACCTCAATTTATAAGTCTCATGTAAAGCACTTTCAGGGGGTGGAGTTGGTACTGATGTTAACTCGGGGCGGGGACTTGAACCCACATGGTCAGATCACTAAAGCTACCCTCCCCCCCACCCCTCCCAGGCACCCCTATAACAAAACACAAAACGACCAAAGAACAGAAGGCAAACACATAAGCAACAAAACATTAGTGGCAATTTCTCAAGTAAGTCCCACTGCAAGCAGAATACTTCTAAATGCTCCACCACACACAATAAAAATGTTTTTAAAAAAATAAGGGGGGGGGGGGGGGGGGGGGGGAAATAAAGGTGTGGGGAATGCATAGACAGGCAGACAAGACAAGCACATGCAGCAAACAAAAATTGCAGGGGAAATTATAAGTGGGAGATGTGGAAACATGGATGCACGCATATCAGGAAGTGGCGGAGAGGGGGTGGAATTAAAATGCGGCAAAGTGTAAACTGACAAATATGGTAAATAATTCTTTTGTAAAGTGTGTTGGAAAAATGAAATGTAGGAGATATACATGTATAAACTGACAGATGCAAGTGGGAAAATAAAAACAAAAACAAAAAAACCCACCATGATTTAAAAATAAAATGTGGGGGAAATTCACATGTGGCAGATGTTTTCAGTGAAAAATTAGGCAAATTAAAAAAAAAAGTTAAAATAAAATGTGGAGGGAAGATGTGTAAAAACTGCCAGATGCAAGGACTACTAATCTGACTACGATCGTTAATGTTAAAACTTCCTAACTCGCAAAACGCCTAAATTTCAGTGATATGTTTTCAGGGTGGTGGTGAAAAGAAAACTACTCAGGCATGTGCTTTGAAAGCCTTTAAATGTGTTGGAGGACAGCTCCAAGTGTGCTCTAGTGGAGCCTTCAACTTTGATCAGGTGAGATGTAGACAAACATTCAATGTTCACACGTGTAGCAGCAGGAAAAGCGTTCAAGACCAGGTGCATATTGCCAAAGCGTCTCACATTCAAAGTGTGTCATAATCAAAGCCTTCCCTGTTTACGCCACAAACCAATTTCTGCGTGGGTTACCTCTGCGTCAGACTCATCAGAGTCCACTTTCTTTTTCCCTTTGCTCGACGAAGGCTTCCTGTCCTCTTCCTCACTGTCTGAATACTACAAACCACACAAAAAAATTCCCAACCGTCTGAACACTTCAAACAACAGAACACCAAAAAAAACCCACAATGGTTTTGTAGTCATTCATCTTGTTATGGCCCCGGTCCTTCAAAAACTGTTAGTATTTTGGATGGAATTGCATTAGGAAAGAAAAAAAAAACTGATAAGGAATTAACAGAAAAATACAGAGTGATTATTCTAAAGGCCAGGTAGGCTGAAATGAAAAGTTAGTCTCAACTCTGTGGCAAACTTCAAAATAAAAACACAGCAGAAAAAAATCTGTATAAAGAACTGAAAACTCATAACAAAGCAAGATAAACAAATGCTTTCACTCAAAACAAAACAAAACTATGCAAATAAGAAGGAAAAAAAATGCACACTTTTTTCTTTTCTGATGGAAAATACCATTAATATAACCTTTCCCCCCAAACCCCCCCCTAAAACTAAACTTTCTTTTACAGTATTTTCCACAAATCTTTGTGTTCTAACTTCTGCAGTCAGGATGGTGGCAAGTCAGGATTTTTAAAACAACCTTTACAAAATTGAAACATGTATGTACAAAAATTAAACAGAAAGAGGGGAGTGGGGGGGGGGGGGAGGGACCCCATGAATGTGGTAGGCACAAAATTTAACGAAAGAGGGTTGATGTGATAAAAAGAATACCATGCAGATCTGAAACAACGTATAATACAGAATATACATCATCACATGTACAAACACTCACCTCAGTTTCTGATTCCTCGTCCTTCTTCTCTTCCTCACTCTCACTGATGCTGCCATGGTCCGATTCCTCTTCTTCATCTGAACACACAAATACTTCAAAATAAATGAAGGGAGGACTAAACGGATGCATACATATACACGTATGAATGCATGGATACAAAAGAACACAACTACAAGATAGTGTTCCATGGTCTGCATGCAATAAAGGCCACAAAAAAAATCAATGAATATAGGTAAAAAAGAAAAGCTCATCTGTAGAAATGGTGTGAGAAAGGCATAATTGAAAACTGAATAAAACTAGTGTGATATAATGATCATTTTTCATGTAAAGGCTGTTAACTTGCTAAACTGCAGCCCCCCCCCCCCATCACACCCTAAAATAAACCCCAGGTTATAAACAAACAATACTACTTGTGTATCATAATCTCATTAAGGTAAAAAAGGTAAAGGTGCCCCATAACCTAGGAGGTCATAGGGAAGTGAGGCATCAGAGACCTCAGCTTCTCTAGGGGCCAGCATGTTGAGGGCGGCGCCCATCTCCTCTCCCTCGCTGCTTTACCTTCTCTGACCCTCAAGAGGGCAGGTACCCATTTACAGCTGGATGAACTGTACTGAAGCCAAGGCGCACAAATGGTCACCCATTCAACTGGTAACCACGCTCGAACGCTGCTTAACTTGACTTGGGGAAAGTGAGTGCTCTGACCACTTAGCTATCCCGCCCCCTAAATCTTTAATCTCATTAAATAAATCCCAAATCTTTTTTTTATGTTTTATGGTTCTAAAGAAACAATGCAGCTTGTGCATCATACACCTTGTAAAACAAAAAATCAAGGTAAATCTTTTTAAGAAAAAAAAAATCATACACAGAAATTCACAAACATTCACACTTCTTCCATCTTTTGGTTGTGATATCGTCAGTGACTGCCCCAACGACCACTCGGTGAAGGGGTAGGTGAGGTCAGGTGACACTTCTATTTGGACACACAATCATCCCCGAAGATGGAATGGGGCTACCTGCATGGTGGCAAAAGCGGTCACATACACAAAATCTCACCACTAGTAAATATCGGAGCTCTGGCCAAAACAGGGAAACCCCCACCCACCCAAACAACAGCAAAAAAAAACCCCACACAACAAACGTGAAATAACCACCGACTCAAAACAAAAGCAGTTTTCAGTTAAATCAGGTGTTTTACTTATAATAGTGGTCGACGAGAAAAGCAAATGTTAGAAAAGTGCTGCAATAAAAAAAAGATTAAAACAAAAAAAAGGTCATCATACCGGACACATCTTCCATGAGGCCGACGTTATCGTCCTGAAGAAACATGGGCGACCCAATCAGACAGGGCAAGGTCCGCGTCACGTAAGGATCCTGCAACGACCGAATCTTTCAGTCCACAACCCACTAACTTTTATCAGTCCATCACAACCTTCATGTGTTACAGCCCTGCTGACCACATTTTATTTATTTATTTATTCATTCTTCTATATCAAGGATAATGGAATAAGCACTCATGTGCTTTTTTTAATCCAGTCACTGTGTGTATGCAGTTTTGTCAATCGTGTCATCTGTTCCCACCGGCACACGATGGCCTACTCTTACAAATAGCGGAACAGGATTTAACATGTGCACAAGATGTTCTGCATGCGTTCGCACCCGGGGCCTCAGTTTAAAGTCTCATCCGAAGGACTACTGGGGAGAGTTGCAGTCAGCACTGAAGTTAACTCCAGGAGAAAAATCCCCTCGAACGAGAATTAGACCCAGGTCGTCAAATTGCCAGTGCAATGCTCTGACCACTAGGCTATCCCCTCCCCCCACAAAGACCATGAATTACAGCTACCCCACACACAATGCCAAAATGCAGATGGTCAGTGAAGGCTGACTAAGGTAGGTATCAAGAAAAGAGTACTCAGACCGATCTGAGTAACTTCCAACAGCTCTATATTTAGTAACCATTCCCAAAGTCGGAATGCAGCTACCTTCATAATGGTGGGCAAAAACGGTCGCATATGCAAAAATATTATCACCATTGGTGAACTTCGGAGCTCCAACGCAAGAAAGGAAACAAAAAAAGAGGTTATCTAAACAATCTTGTAAGCTCGCTCTCTCGCTCTCTCTGTGTCTCTCCCCTTCCTCTTTCAAATCCCTAAGGAGTCACTGGGGTACATGTAGCTCTGAATTTTTCAGGCCCTGTCTCTTGGGCAAGTTGAACTTCCTAAAGAAAGAATAGGTTAAAACATGCATGCACGATGATCTGTGTGCATTCACAAGACCTCAGTTTATAGTCTCATCCAAAGGTGTGCATACATACACACACTTTTATGTCACTTGTGCGTGCGTGTGCACGTGCGTGCGTGCGAGCGAATTTAAAATCTGTTCTTTGTGAACCTGTCACATGCGCGTGAATGATATGATTGCAAGTGCTTTGATTTGCTTGCTTTACAAGATTCAGCACTATAAAAATTCCATATATCATTATTATCATTGTCATTATTAAAAAAAAAAAAAAAGCACACACACACACACGCACACACACACACACACACATTAAATCCTGTTCTGCTTTTCCTAAGAGTGGGCCATCGTGTGCCGGTGGGAACAGATGACATTTACAAAACTGCATATACACGGGGACTGGATGTAAAAAAGCACAAGAGTGCTTATTCCATTATCCTAGATATAAAAGAAAAAAGAAAAGAAAAGAAACACACACACACACACACACACACACACACACACACACACACACACACACACACACACACACAGAGCACACAAACCCAACATCATATAGTCAAGAAATGCTAAATTTAGCATGCCCCTTCCTTTTACCAAGTCCAAGTGTGGTCAGTTCCTGCTACAATCAGCACCAGCTGGAATGGAATGGAATGGAATGGATAGCAGCTGGCCTAGGCCAAAATCTGTGTCAGTTATTGATGTCAGCTCATTGCCAAGGCCTACATTAAAATGTTGTGATATTGTAAAATGTTGTGTTGAGATTGCCTTCAGCCATGACAAGCTCTTAACAGAACAATCTGCACTCTCCTTCAAAGGAGAATAAATCCTCTGAAGTCGGAGTGTGGCTGCCTATATGGCGAGGTACTTGAAAATAGTCATACACGCAAACTTCTCATTCAGTGTGTGCAATTTCAATCTCACAGGGATTCCCAGGTGGGATGAGTGAGTCAGAGTGCACATTCTGGGTGACCCCCAGAGTGTTAAGCTGGGGAACAACAACAACAACAATGGATAGCAGCTGAGAGCAGTAGCTGAAATTGGGAGCGAATGACAGTAGGTGTGAACCCTCACTGACCTTTGCTTCCAGGATTGGATCGACCTTGTAGTTTGTGTCTTCGTCCTCAGAATCCGAGTCAACCACATGGCTGTCCAACTTCTCGAAGGCTTGGTCAATGACGTCGATGCCGAACTTCAGGGCTTCCGACACTTTGGGGATCAGGTCCGCCTCTCGCTCCTCTCGCGTCTTTTCCTGCATGGGTGTTGAGTTGACCATGATTATGAAGTATGTATCGTATAATCGTGGGTGTTCTTTAAAAAAAAAAAAAATGGGGGAGGGAAGAATGTGTGTGTGTGTGTGTGTGTGTGTGTGTGTGTGTGTGTGTGTGTGTGTGTGTGTGTGTGTGTGCGTGCGTGCGTGCATGCGTGTGTGTGTGTGTACTGTGTGTGTGTGTGTGTAAGAGTGGTGTGTGTGTGTGTGTGTGTGTGTGTGTGTGTGTGTGTGTGTGTGTGTGTGTGTGTGTGTGGTGTGTGTGTGTGTGAGTGTACTGTGTGTGTGTGTGTGTGTGTGTTGTGTGTGTGTGTCAAAGGCGAATTAAATCTTGAAATCATGTGTGTACTCTGTGTGTGTGTGTGTGTGTGTGTGTGTGTGTGTGTGTGTGTGTGTGTGTGTGTGTGTGTGTGTGTGTGTGTGTGTGTGTGTGTGTGTGTGTGCATGCGTGCGTATGTGTGTGTGCGTGTGTGTATACATGCATGCTTGTGTGCGCTGTACGCTGGCAAGAGTGCAGGCATTTTTGCAGTTTGTTCATTAAAGATATGTTGTTGGTTTACTTTTTTTTTTCAGACACGCATACATACTGAGAACAAGAAGCCGATAGCTTAAAACGTAGACCAAAAGCAGAAAATAAAACCTTTTGAAGGGAGAGAGGGAGGGGGTGTAGGTAGGGGGGAGGGGGAGAGGGGAGAGGAGCAGCAAACAGTAGATATATCAGTTATTTTGACAACAAAACGCTGTTTCCAAATGCAGGTTACAGTCTACCTGTTTCTCTGTATGTACTAAACACCTGTACAGCACCTTGTCGGTAGCATAGGAGTTACTGACCTTTGACCTGGGTTAGCAACTCTCATCGATAATATGATACATTTTGTTATATAATAAGTGCATATATATATATATTCTACAGACAGATCAACCATGTCTTCATAAATATATTTTGTTTTAAGTACACACACATATTACAGATGGACAGACCACTTTTTCATACAATATATTTTATTATAAGTAGGCTACATAGTATCTTAAAAGCCTACATAGTATCTTAATAACATAATGACCTTTTTCTTCACCGATATGTCTTGTTCTTAGTACATACATATATTACAGACTGTAGCCATTTCTTAATTGATACAGTTTGTCAAAAGTACATACATATTATTACAGACTGTTTCTTCATAGATATATTTTGTCAAAAGTACAAATATATCCTACAGACAGACAGACAGACTGTCAGACAGACAGACAGGGGGATGGATAGCCTAGTGGTCAGAACATTGTGCTGGCAATTTGGCGACCTGGGTTCGAGTCCGGTCGAGGAGATTTTTCTCCTGGGGTTAACATCAGTGCTGACTCCACTCTCCCCAAAAAGTCCTTCGGATAAACTTTAAACTGAGGACCCGTGTGCGAACGCACGCAGAACATCTTGCACACACGTTAAATCCTGTTCCGCTTTTCATAAGAGTAGGCCATCGTGTGCCGGTGGGAACAGATGACATTTACAAAACTGCATACACATGGGGACTGGATGTAAAACAGCACAAGAGTGCTTATCCCATTATCCTCGATATAAAAGAATAAAAAAAATATATAAAATAAATTAAATAAACTGACCGTTTTTTCAGGTGGCTTCTCCTCTGTGGCTTCAGCCTGCTGTGTGACGTCTTCATCGTACACACGCTGCCCACACCACAAGTTTAAAACAATGGTCATAGCGGAACACCGAATCTATGATTAAACACTGATATATAACAATGATCCTAGAAAAAAATATTTAAATGTTAAAAAAACCAATGGTCTTTGATCTATATAACACTGTAAGAATGACAATGATCCTTGAGTAAAAACAGTTTCCAGTTTCAAGCACTCTTTCACATAAACTCATATTTTTTTTCTGCCTTAAGAAAGAGCCTTAATTCCCTTTGCGTATACACACACACATGCAGAAGATCAAACATGCACATTTAAGATCCTGTAATTCATATCAGTGTTCAACAAGTTACGGAAAAATGAACAAACCCAGCATACATCCTAAAGTTGGAGTGTGGCTTACCTTCATGGTGGGCTAAAATTGCCGCTTACACCAAATCTCACCATTCCTGACCCTTGGAGCTCTAACCAAGGAACAACAACAACAAAAACCCAACAGATGGATAGCTCAGTCTCTAGAATGAAGGCAGCAGCACGATACATGTCCTCCATGCTGCCACAAAGCTTGTTTTTGCCACTAGGGTCTTACATTTACAAAATTATCTGCTGAGTGAGAAATATATAACTTGTTTGAAAAAGTGAAATAAAGATAATAAGAATATGCAAGAGGTATCAAAATTAACAGCTGAGTGAGAAATATATAACTTGTTTAAAAAAGTGAAATAAAGATAATATGCAAGAGATATCGAAATTAACAGCTGAGTGAGAAACATATAACTTGTTTAAAACAATGAAATAAAGATAAGAATATGCATGAAATATCAAAATTAACAGCTGAGAGAGAAATATATAACTTGTTTAAAAAAGTGAAATAAAGATAATAAGAATATGCAAGAGATATCAAAATTAACAACTGAGTGAGAAATATATAACTTGTTTAAAAAAGTGAAATAAAGATAATATGCAAGAGATATCGAAATTAACAGCTGAGTGAGAAACATATAACTTGTTAACGGAAAAAAGAACAGAACAGCATAACATCCCAAATTAACGAGTGTGGCTACTTATGGTTGTGATAAAATAATGCAGAATACAAGAATATCACAATTCCTGACTTGACTCTAACAAGGTAAAAAAAAAAAAACTCAACAATGCATAGCTCAGTTTCTCATAATGAATGCAGTAGCATGATGCATGTCCTCCATGCTCCACAAAGCTAGTTTTTGCCACTGGGTTCATTGTCAACGTTATTCTGCTGTAGTCAGCGAAATATTATAACATGTTGAAAAACATGTGAATAAAGAAAGAAGCAATTAGCAAGAGATTTCAAACATTAATGCATGTTGAGATTGATTATTATAACTAATGTTTAATAAAATAAATAAAGGCATAATATTGCAAGTGTTGAATCCCAAAGGTATTTACTCATGTATGAATACTGATTCCATTTGACTGACACTCATTCTCAAGCAATGAGTGTTGGCACGAATTGTGATTTCATTGTGTATTGTTGCATATGCCTTACACTAACTGTCAATATTTAATTGACTGGTGAACTTATTATGTAACATATATCAACAACAATACCACAATGTCTTCTGTATTGACACTGCTATTCAACTGATCCCTTAGTCAGATACAAATAATTCAAAATCATCAATATCAATATCAGGGCTGGATTTTTTTTCATCCATTAATGTCATACATGGCAACAACGAAAAAAGAAAAGAATGGTTACCTTGGCTTCATGCACCAAGCCATTGACCTCTTTCTCCATTTCATGCGTGCGGGCGATCATGCGCTGGGAAAACTCTGTAGTTTGTGCAGCAGCTGAAATATGTAATATTACACACACACACACAACACACACACACACACACACACACACACACACACACACACACACACACAGCACACACACACACACATATAATAAATATATTTTTTTAATTATATATATATTATAATTATATATATATATATATTATATCTTACTTCTCTCCTTCTATCTTCTACTCTACTCTATCTTCTATCTATATACATCTATCTATCTATCTATCTCATCATCTATATATATCATGACAGTTACTATGAAATGAACCACTCATTTTCACCAAAGTTGTGTGAGAGGACAGAGAAAGAGAAAAGTGTGTGTGTGTGTGTGTGTGTGGTGTGTGTGTGTGTGTGTGTGTGTGTGTGTGTGTGTGTGTTGTGTGTGTGTGTGTGTGTGTGTGTGTGTGTGTGTGTGTTTGAGTGTGTGTGGTGTGTGTGTTTGAGTGTGTGAGGTGGTGTGAGAGGTGTGTAGAGAGAGAGAAGAGAAGAGAGAGAGAAGAGAGAGAGAGAGAGAGAAGAGAGGGAAGAGAGAGAGAGAGAGATTTGATTTGATTTATTCTTTTATATCGAGGATAATGGAATAAGCACTCTTGTGCTTTTTTATGACCAGTCCCCGTGTGTATGTAGTTTTGTAAATGTCATCTGTTTCCACCGGTACATGATGGCCTACTCTTACGAAAAGCGGAACAGGATGTAACTGTGCGCAAGATGTTCTGCGTGCTTCGCACACGGGCCTCGGTTTAAAGTCCTCAACCAAAAACTTTTGGGAGAGTGGAGTCAGCACTGATGTTAACTCCAGGATAAAAATCTCCTCGACCGGACTCAAACCTGGGTCGAGTCCGGTTGTGAGAGAGAGAGAGAGAGAGAGAGAGGAGAGAGAGAGAGAAGAAGAGAGAGAGAGGAGAGAGAAGAGAGAGAGAGGAGAGAGAGAGAGAGGACAACAGACCACACAGAAACAGAATAGACAGACAGAAGATGCGTGTGTGTATGTGAGTGCAGTGGTTAAGGAGTACAACGCATGTATGTGACATTCAATTATTACGACGTAATTCTGCACATTTCAATTTCCTGGATATCAAGCAGTAGTGTTGGGGATGTTGACTTCACTGGTGCTGGGTTCTCATATAAATATGCATTACAAGACAACATATATCAACAACTAATTCAACATCAAATATATATAATAATAATATGATAATAGAATGAGTTTATATATAAATAATAATAATAAATATACATGAATTTATATAGCACTAATCTTGCAAAAAAAACAAAACCAAAGCACTTGTCATTCGACTATACAACACAAAAGCAATCAATAACAATTAATAAGACTTAAACCACAACACAACAAGTCTCCCCCCATCTGCAGCCGAATATTACTGTATCAGAGAGGCAATAGACCAGCTTCCAGCTAGGCAACAACTTCTGAGCTACAGAGCATAATCATAACAGTGGGGGCATGTGGCCTCTAAAAAAAGAGGCTGCAGAAATTCCACATTTCACCACGTAGGCAAAGTGTATGCATCATGGAAAAGTCAAAACCACCACACAAAAAAAAAAAACCCAAGAGCCTTGCACGATTCGCTGGTGCCTCCCAATTTAGGGTGTTGCACTCATTCTCTTTTAGCATGGGAGGTAGTTGCCATTACCACCCCCGTCACATGACTTACCCCAGCATCTCCAGCCAGGGACCAGTTTCCGATTCTTTCCTCATCTCCTCCAGACTCCAAGGCCGCTCCCAGGAGCGTGGACCATTGGCCCCCCCTCCCTCCCCTGCTCCTGCTGATGCGCTGGCTGCCCCATTCTCCTGAAAGTCAACACAGGGAGGAAGGGATTGAGTGAATGACAGATATGCTACAGCCCAGTGGTTAAGACCGTCGACTTCAATCCTACAGGTTCATGAAATTGTTGGGTCAAATCCTGGTAGTGTCTGACGAACTAAGAGTGGGGATTTTTACAATTTACTTTGTCAACATCAAGTGCAGATCTACTGGTACCTTAATTTCTTTGTGTATGTATTGCTTATTTGAGCATACCTCTAAAGCTCTAGCCGAGGAGAGAAACAAATAATTTTTAAAAAGTTATTTAGTTTAAACAGGGCTTTTTAAAAAATTAATATCAATACAAGCCTTTAACAAGCATGAACTCAAACTGTGCTCAAGTATGACAACAAATTTGTATACATGTATAGTTGCTAGTGATTTCTATACTAACAATATAAAAAAAAAAATAAAAAAAAAAGAGATAAATTTATAAACAAATAAATCAATTCTAAAACTAAAAGGAAAAATCCATTAACAAAATATCACTAAGACATTATTCATGTTCATGATATAATGATCAGGGAAAGCAGAAGATGAAAAAAAGTATACTGATAAACTATTTACTACTTTAGTGACTTATAAGACTTTACACTAATTACAGACTCACTGAGCACATGCATTCAAAATCTCCACAAGAAGGTGGGTGGCCATAGCACTTGTAGAAAAATAAAGCTATTTTATAGCTGAAAGAAGTGGGTTGGGAATGGTGAGGTAGGTGGAAGGAATGTATCAACAAGAGAAACACACCCTTATTATGCAAATATGCATGCACAAATACACATGCAACCGCACACACATGCACGCCGCGCGCACGCCGCACACACTCATCACACACACACACACACACACATCACACACACACACACACACACACACACAGAGTTGTGGAAACATGTGCTACTGCTACTGATAGTTATGAGCAAACAAACATGAATTAAAAAAAAAACTTTAAAAAGAAGAGTATACACATGTACACTTGATTTTCACAAAGCCCTGTTATACAGTGTGTATATGCACAGGATATATTAAAAAGTATATTCTATACATGTATAATTCAATACTTGCAGCATGCAAACTGCAAACCATTAAGTGCATTACATTGCCACATGATCTGCCACCATTCACTTATTTACTGATAACAATTTGGCAAAATTATATGTAAAACTACTGATCATAGAAAATAAACCTACCATAGTCATAGATTGAGACTGTATCCTGCCAAGTAATATTGTGGGTGTGTTCTGTTTACATTGCAGGGGCCAACTTAGTTGAAACATGAAAGCTTCCTGACACAGTGACACTGACAAATAAAAACATCTGATGTGAAATATTAAACCACAGAATATTGTCGTGATGTTTAGACTTGATAACTACAGTGTACGTACTGCATGTCAAATCTGGCATCCCAAACTTGTTACCAATTAGTTCTAACTTTTTTTTAGCTCCACCCTCTCAGTCGTTCTCTGGTAGGAACCTATCTATTCTGTTTTACCCAGGAGCTTAATTCCATATATATATCGTATAACTTTTGTATTGTCGATAAATCGTAGCATAGGATTTCTTTGCACAACATTCTCATGGTTCGATTTACACTTTAGATGCACTGGAAATACGATGATCGGGGCACTTGTGGTTTCGAGAGTGTAAGGTTTACTTTTTTTGAGCAGACGACTGCAAATTGTATTTCGGTAATGTCAACACGAAACAAGCGATCTGTTCCCTGCCAAATGGACATTCACCTTTAAAATATTGTTTAGCTAACAACAAGTGGCACAAGTTACTGATAATAAGGCAATGAAAAAATGTTCAATTTGTGCCTTACCGTTGGTGCTGCAGATAAATTTCCACCATCCTCTGTGGGCGGTGCGGGCGGCGCCATCTTGGATTTGAGACGCTCTCATGTGATCCATCGTCTAATTACCGAAATGACTTTCAGCAACTTCCGCTTTCGGTTGGCCATAGTAGGCGTAGTTTTCTTTGGGTTAGCGAGCAGATAGATCTATGATAAAAAAAAAAAAAAAAAAAGAAGAAGATATTATTAATAATAATAAAAATCTCTGCGCATTACAACCCATTCCTTGCTCTTTCGTTTTCCTGTTTCTCTTGTAAGTGATTGAATTCACATTTATTCCAGAGAATACTTTAATATTTTGGGGGCAACAGTGGTTAACTCACTCACATATAGCTAATGTTTTATCAATCATCCTTACAAAGCAATCGTGATTTGCTTCCACGATTGACTGCTTTGAAAATAGAAAACTAATCAAACCTTTTTTTTTTATTCGTACTTGGTCAGTTCCTCAATGTAAAATATAACACGCCTGCAGTTTTAACACAACCTGCAAGCATGCGGGGGAAAAAAGTTGCAATTAAGAAATTATTCACGACTTGATGTGACAAAATCAAGTTGCACTAACCACCAAGTTAAAGTAAATAGGCCTAATCCAGGCTCAATGAGTGAATTTAAAAACTCAACCAGGTATCGTTCAGTTCCCTTTCTGACTGTCACTTAATTTCTATCACTCTCTGATACACCACCAGCCCACCCTCACCCCACCCCCAACCAGTGGATCGGTGGTCTAGAGGTAATGCACCTGCCTAGAAAGCAGAAGTTCAAGTTCGATCCCCGTTTGTACCCGGAACTTTGTCCTCATCCACAAGACCCTGGATGGTGGTCGGGTGCTAGTCTTTCCGATGACATGATAAACCAGGTGGTCCCGTGTGCGCTACATGCATGTAAAAAACCACGGCACCAAGCACCAAGAACTCCCTGTCGAAAATCTGTAGAAAAAAAGCCACTCTGGTTGAGAATGAAATACACATACAGACAGGAAAAGAACAAATTAATCATTAATGTGTGGCGGTGCTCTTGTTGCGACGTGACGTTCTCTCCTCGGGGAGAGCAGCCTGAATGTCACACAGAGAAATCTGCCATGAATTAAAGGGGGTGTACAAAATACACAAAGACAACCACCACTCCTACCTTTAAGGCGAAGGGGGTGGGATGGAATACTACAGTGGTTAGAGCGTTTTCTTCAAGGGGCAGGTTCGCTTCTCCGCTGATGAGTCCGCTTGAAGAGATTTTCTATCTGGACATTTATATATATATATATATATATATATATATATATATATATATATATATATATATATATATATATATATATATATATATATATATATATATATATATATATATATATATATATGATTTAGTAGTATGTTTATGTGTGTGTGTGTGTGTGTGTGTGTGTGTGTGTGTTGTGTGTGTGTGTGTGTGTGTGTGTGTGTTGTTTGTTGTTGTTGTTGTTGTTGTTGTTGTTTAACTCTCTCTTTAAAAAGTTTTTTTATATCTCTTTTTCTTTTTTTTCTTTTTTTTTTTTTATATCTGGGCCTGATATTAGCTCCGATTTCATTTTCGCCCTCGATCATTTGGATGAGTCTTAGCCATATCGGGTGGGGTGCGTAGTGCCAGGTCTTCTCCTGTGCTTGTAGCTTTGCAGGAGGTCTGCCCCTGGCCTCAGCTGACACATTACGACTTCAGAGCAGCTCATTTGAAATAAAGGGAAGAAGAAGAAGAGAGAGAGAAGAAGAAGAAGAAGAAGAAAAAAAAAAAAAAAAAGGAGAAAAAGTTCTTCATAAAAAAAAACCTGTTCAGATTTGCTCGAAAAAAAATAACAACGGGAGATTAAGCTGGGTAGGCAAGCGATGAATAGGTATGAGAGAGAGAGAGAGAGAGAGGAGAGAGAGAGAGAGAGAGAGAGAGAGAGAGAGAAGAGAGAGAGAGAGAGAGAGAGAGAGAGAGAGAGAGAGAGAGAGAGAGAGAGACAACACACACACACGACACACAAACAGACACGAGACACACAGACACAGACACACAGACACAGACACAACAACACAGACACAGCAGGCACACAGACACAGCACACACACACGCACGCACGACGCACACAGCACACCACACACACACAACACACACACAGCACACACACATGACAAAGAAAAAAAAGAAGATGCAAGACAGTGATAGAAAATGAAAAAAAAAACCTTCTAGCACAGAATTTCCAGAAGGTGGGGATGCTATTTCTTCTGAAAGATTCCCTCAGCATCCCCACTGTAACGCTCCACTATGGCCAGTGGTATGGATGACTGGACTGTACCCAGCATGCAATCTGTGATAAGCTACTAGGCCAGGCTCAAGCCTGCTCAATACACAATGCCCGGAAGCCTGAAGTAGGTGTGCCTAGGGGAGACTTCTCAAGAAGTTAAAGGGAACATCTTACGCACACGTTGAGTCCTGTTCCGCTTTTCGTAAGAGTAGGCCATCGTGTGCCAGTGGGAACAGATACATTTACAAAACTGCATACACACGGGACTGGATGTGAAAAAGCACAAGACTGCTTATCCAATTATCCTCGATATAAAATAAATAAATAAATTTTTAAAAGGGGGAAATTGGAAATTAAATCAAAGGGCAACTTGTTTAGCTTTTCCTTCTTCTTCATAGAACGCTCAGACGGCAACTATCGTTGTCTGTCATATAAGCAAAAATGCGTTGCGCTGCGTTAAGCGCCTAACAAGTCAGGCCCAGCGTATCCAATTTCGGCGTGACCTGGTTTGCGAATGGTGGATGGGTTGTGTTGTGTATTATGTGTTGTGTTGCATCATATATGTTTATGCTTGCATGCATGGCATTGTTGTTTAAGAATTGTACTATTTTTTTGTGTGTGTGTGTGTGTGCCCGCGGCGCCAAAGTGAGATGAATTGCGGTTACCCACAGTCCCTATATCGGATATCTCCGCTGTGACTGTAATAAACCTCAACAGTAACATGTTGTGTTTGTGTTTGTATTGTACTGAATTGTATTGCATTGTACTGTTTTTTTTTGTTTTCTGTTGAATTGTAGAGTATTGTGTTATATCTTTGGTGATAATATCATCCTGTTTTGTGTTGTGTTGACCCCTGTGTTCATCGATATTGCATCGCTTTGCTTGCATTGGATTGGATTGGAATGGATTGTGATGTCGCTATGCTGAGTTGTGTTGTGTGATATTGTTATTTGCATACTGTTTTCAGTCAGGGCAGCCTTTTCTGCATGACATTCAGACTGCTCCCAGAAGGAGAGCTGGTCGTACTCATAGGAAGGAAAGCACCTCACAATTCAGAAAAAATCCTGTCTGTAAAATATGTATTATTTAGTGTGGTGTGGTGTGGTGTGCGTGGTGTGGGTGGTGTGGGTGTGGTGTGGTGGGTGTGGTGTGGTTTGGTGTGATATGGTATGGTATGGTATGGTATGAGTATGGTATGGTATGGTATGGTATGGTATGGTATGGTATGGTATGGTTTTGTTTTGTTTGCTTCGTTTAATGTCTATGAATTCACATTTGGGTGATACAGACACGTATAGAACACACACACACGCGCGCGCGCGCGCGAACACACACACACACACACACACACACACACACACACACACACACACACACACACACACACAGAGATAGAGACAGAGATACAGAGAGACAAATAGGAGAGAGAACGCACCGACCAGACACAGACAGACAAGAGACAGAAACACAGAGAGACAGATAGACAGACAGAGAACAGACAGACAGACAAGCAACAGGCAGGCAGACATACAGAACAGAGATAAGACAGAGAGCCAAACAGACAGACACAAACAAACCATTGCCGTACAATTCCTTTTCTTTTTTTTTTCCTCTTTATTTTCATATAAAAATGAACATCTTTAAACTTTTCTTTAAAAATACCCTTCTGACTATAAATGTCAGTTTACTACACAATCTGTCTAAATGACACAAAAAGGCTAAGAATTCCTAACATTTGGGCCCTACTCACAACAACCCCCCCCCCCTCCGCCCCCAACTCCCCCCCCCCCAAACAAAGAAACAAACAACAAATATCCCTCAATGCCCGATCCTACGAAAACAATTCACAAATTCATTATTCAGCTGCTTTTCGTATATAAAAAGACAAAAGAAAAAAGGATCTAAGTATGAGTAATGACAGATATGATAACATAAATCAAGTGAGGGGTAAGAATGGGGGAGGGGGGGGAGGATTAAGGATGATGGGTGAGAAGAACAAAAAATACCACCCCCCCCCCCCCCCCACCCCCCAAAAAAAGAAACAAGGAAAGAGTAAAGTTGCTACTTGGAATAAGACAAAGCAAAAATCGGGTATTTTGTTTAGCAAAAGCAATTTATAAGATTTGGAGAGAGAGAGAGAGAGAGAGAGAGAGAGAGAGAAGAGAGAGGAGAGAGAGAGAGAGAGAGAGAGAGAGAGAGAGAGAGAGAGAGAGTTATCTTTTTTCCATAAATCAAAATAACAGGATTATTCAAATCGGCTTTTAACAAATACTTTTACACCCAGCAATTCAAGTGTGCAAATGTTTAACAGCCTTGAGACATCAGCAAGTCAATGCTTCAGGAACAAAAAACAACAACCCAAAAACGAGGAGAGAGAGAGAGAGAGAGAGGAGAGAGAGAGAGAGAGAGAGAGAGAGAGAGAGAGAGAGAGAGAGAGAGAGAAGGAGACAGAGAGACAGAGAGAGACAGAGAATACACCAAGTCTCGATAAATTTCTCCACATCATATAAGTAGGAAACCAATGAAATATAGAAGTAGATTATATGAAAATACTATTTTCTGAGGTAAGACGAAAAAAAATTCAGGGGATTGGGGGTTGGGTGGAAATGTACATGTTGCTGAATATAGTTGACAATCTTAATATTGATGTTAAACATCCCCCACCCCCCCCCTCAAGAAATCAAAAATACTTCGGTCTTCTCCAGACATTAAGGCTTGAACTTACATCAGCTAATACATTCTCATAATACCATAACAATATATCAAACGGGGAAAAAACAAAAATTCCAAAAAGTGAGGTAGATATTGTTTATTTGTTTATACACTCACATCCTCCAAATTGTCCGATCACACACATACACACACACACACACACACACACACATCCTAACGCAAGTAATACACAATGCCTTAAAGAACACACTCTGAACATACACATAAACAATCACGCAATTAAAGAGTGGACGTATTACAATACCAGACATACACACAGAAAATGTCCACATACATACAAAATTTTACACATACGTGCAACCCCCAAAAAAAGAACCACAAAATCTGACACACAGTACACCCAGTGCAAGAAAAAACACAAAGTGTACCCCGTATACGCACAACCATACACACACGCGCAAACTCACAATAAGCTTTTACAATACCGCACAACATATATGCAGAAACACGCGCCGCCACACCTTGCAATATTGCAGCATAGACACAGAAAAAACAAAACAAAACAAACCAACCAAAACTATGCAGCCTATATGCAACAAAATCGTCTGCCCAAATATGCACACACACACACACACAAAAAAAACCGTTTGCCCCAAAAAAACTTTCTGCAAATGAGAAACAGGCTATTCAATGCCACTAGAGTTAACAAAAGCATATGACAAAACTGAAAGTGATCAAAAACAAAGGGGAAAAAAACTCAAAAGAGGGAGGGGTGGGGGTCCGTTTTCTAATTAGAAATTGATATTGTAGACCACGTCTGATACAGTATTACTGATAAAGAACAAACAAGAAGGAAAGAGTTTCGTGTTGTGTCGCGAAAAAGAGACTTGTGTGTAGATATCGAGGCCTTTTTCTTCTGTAACACAATGATCAGAGCCACCGTTTACACACATATACACAAATTACCAATACAATACGCACACATATATGACCAACTTGAGAAGAAAAAACAAAGAAGAGAAACGTGATCGTGTGTTACGATATGTATTTCTGATTGATCCAAAGACAGCCATTTTATCTTATCGCCAAGTAAAACTGAATTGATCTGGGGTTGTAGAATGATCATCCTGATTTAGAGAAAAAAACAAACAAACAAACAAAAAAACACAACCGCCCCCTCCCCCCTCAAAATAAAAATCACCACAACATCAACAACAAAAAACAAATACACCCCCCCTCCCCCTTTAACAATCACCAGGAAGATGTCCTATCATACCCCTTCTCATGACTCTACTTCAAGTATTTTCAACTTAACATGTACTTGAAAATGCTTAACATATGTCGAAAAATACTCCCTCCACCCAAATTCTGAAACAGTATCATTCCCCAAAATGTCTTGGAGTAAACAGAATTCTATACAAACCCAAGTTGTGACGACAACCCCCCCCCCCCCCCCTAATCTTGACAGACAAAAAGTAAAGTTATAAACAGTCTAGCTTTTTTCTGACACAAAACTATACTTTTTTTTTTGAATGAGTAAAGAAGGGTGGATATCAATCATATCAAGACCTAGCCTCCCAAACAGACCATATTACAGAAGACTGACAAACACCCCAGTAAAACAACACGGCCACTGAACACGCCACACTAGAATTCTTCCAGAACTGAATAAAAGGCGAGGAAAGTGTCTACAGACCCACACGCCACACCAACAGTTTGGCAGATATACAGCACAGGACGCTAACAGACAGACGACAGGCATTGTAGAAAGGAAAGCAGCGAAGGCGACAGGGGGTATGGACGGAATGGAACAAACGACACAGCGGGGTCACAATGTCCATGACATTCACCCGCCAGGCCACAACCACCTTGCACGTGCGTGCTGCGACAGAAAGTCACCTTGGACAAAACCCAAGTCATCACCCGGCCTTATTGATGTCTCTGACTGCGTCCATTCATGTTTAGACCAAGCGCGGTCAGCCGAACAGTCCTAAATTGCCGAGAGAAGCTAAGCCCCAAATTGAATGAATGAGAAAGCCATTGGGTGATTGTAAGAACGCGGATGATTTGACAAAGAATTAAAACTGACACCACCCATAAAATCCAACCTATCCCTCCCTCCCCTCACCTATCAGGTGCGGGTATTCAGGTCTAAATCGCTGCAATCAATCTATTTCACTTTCCTTTTGACTGGGTGCTAAATGCTATGGCGACATAGTTCCAGTGTGAAATTTATTAAAATTTTAGAACCCGAATTTCAGTGTGTCTATTGTTTCTCTCTACAAAAGGAGGGTCTTTAGCCCGAAATGCGACCTAGTTCAAAATCTAACCCTCTCATGATTCGAAAAGGAAATTCTTATTTTCCATTTTCTCAGCAAGCCTATTGTGTGTGATATGCGTTCCTTTAGGTTCTAAAACAGAACTGGTGTTTCTGCTCATGATAAATGTGATTCTTGTGAAGGGTGGACGCAACAATTATTCTTCCACCTTTTTGAAGAAAAAAACCCAAAACCTAACAAAAACTTTGCCTTAAAAATATGTCAAAGATTTTCATGTGACTGAGTTCTTGAGGATTTTTACAGTGGGAATATTCAAAAATATTTCAATATTTAGTGAACACATTTATCAGAATATCCTCCCGTAAAAATATCGATCAGCTGATCAATATTTTAGCCTGAAGACAGTTTTGAAGAAACCGAAAATCTGTGCTGACCAACATTTGGGTGTTGTGCGTGTTGTTACTTTCTTGCTCTTATAATATCCTAAGAATATAAAAAAAAGTTATTCTGGAATTAAGGATCGCTGGTTTTAAAGGTCATTTTGTACTCCTACAACCAAGTCGCATTTTTGTTTCATGCTTGCTCCGTACCATTCATGAAATTCGGAACTGATGTCAAAACTAAAAGCCCAGCCAACTGCTACAACCGTTACTATTCCAACCGTTCACCACCCCTCCTTAAACCGTTTCTCCCCCGAAAGTTAAAAAAAAAAGTATGGTTAGGGCAGAAACAATACTTACGCACAATGTCTGCAACGCGAGGGTTTTTTAACGGTGATTGGTAAAAGACGGGGGAAAAAAAAGACTAAACCAAAAAACCCCTTACAAACAAAGATAAAAAACACAAACAAAAGAAAACACACGAAAACAAAAACCCCAACCGTTTACCAACCTAACTCCCCCCCCCCCTCCCCCCCCCCCCCCAACATTTCTAACAATATGCAAGAATTCTCAAAGCCCTAAAAAAAAAAAAGCAATCTCTTTCTTTTCGTCATACATCTAAACAACTGTTATGCAAACACAAAAACACACACTACCGTCAACATCATCATTATCATCATCACGCTTTAACATACAAGACAAAAACGTCATCGTCAAAATCATCTGCCTAGATTGAAAGGAACAAAGAAAAAAAACGAAACCAATGGCACAAACTTTTAAAAAATACCCCCCCCCTTTTTTGTGTGTTTTTAGACCCCGCCCCTCCTCCTCTCATCTGCATTGTTCTTTTTCTATTCTGGTATCAAAAACGAGAGCACTTCAACTTTAAAAAAAAAAAAAAAAGAAAAGAAAAAAAAAAGAAGGCGTGTTTTTATAATTGTAGAACACAGTCAAGTTTTGGAATGTCTGCATAGATCCCATAAGGATCTGTATAATATTATGGCAACAGCAAGTTTGAAAAAAAAAAAAAGAAGCTGTTTTTAAAAAAACGTCTTTATCACGAAGAATATGTACTACTTAGATATCAGGGTTTAGCGGGAAAAGGTCCAATGTAAAAAAAAAAAAAAAAAAAAAAAAAGGGGGGGGGGGGGAGACTGTTTTTTTGCAACCAATGGTGAAGAAAAGACAGGCAAAATGAAACAAACACTAAACATGGCGGGCATACTCAATGCAAGGTGAGTGGAGAGAGAGAGAGAGAGAGAGAGAGAGAGAGAGAGAGAGAGAGAGAGAGAGAGAGAGACAGAGACAGAGACAAGAGAAGAGACAGAGAACAGAGACAGACAGAGACAGACAGAGACAGAGAAAAGAGGTCAATTCAAAATAGTAATGTAAGAGTCCCACAATGATCAAAATACAAATTTATACAAGTTTTTTTTTTTTCTTTCTTACATTCATATACATCAACATACAATATTCACCGAGTCTACACATTGAGAAGAGAGAGAGAGAGAGAGAGAGAGAGAGAGAGAGAGAAGAGAGAGAGAGGGGGGGGGGGGGGAGGATGGGGTAGAGAAGAGGAGCCAGTTAAAACAAAGGAATTTCAACCAAAAAAAAAAAAAAAGAGAGAGCAACAGAAACTAAAAAATAATAACAAAAAGATTCAGTCTCCGACTCTGTTTCCACTGTACATATTACAACTTTTTTAGGACACACTTTACAAGCCCAAAAATACATAAAGAAAAAAACAAAAAAAACAAAAAGAGACAAATTAAAGATTATAAAAGCGCACGCCTACCCTCTGCTCCCCCCACCCCCCCTCCCCCAAAAAAAAAGAGTCCTCCAGAAGTGTTTTTGATAGTACACATACAATTACTAGATCTATCTTCATTTAAAGTCTTAAAAAAAAACACAGAAAAAAGAGTAAAAAAAACAAAACAAAATTATTATACACTCAAGAAGAAGAAAAAAAAACAGAAAGGAAAAGAAAAATGAAGACCTAAGGAAAGGTAAAAGAAAAGAAAGAAATCGACAAAGAAATATAACTCCCGATCTGTTTATCTATATAATACTGGTGAATCATAACCTTTACTCAGACATTTTGAGGAGAGAGAGAGAGAGAGAGAGAGAGAGAGAGAGAGAGAGAAGAGAGAGAGAGAGAGAGAGAGAGAGAGGAGAGTCCTTCAGTTGTTGTTCCTATATACATACCTTCAATGACAATTAACACACATTTCGATAAATTCTACAGACGATGATTTTTGTACACCCCTTATTTCTACAGACTCTGTCAGATCATGGACTTATTATCATATGTGCAATCTGTCTGTCTGTCTACATTATTCACCTCTGGAATTGAAAGGAATGACACTTGATACAAGGATCGATAAAAAAAAAAGTTCAGAGAGAGAGAGAATTCGCCAGTACGCGTCCATTTGTGTATGCATGACTGTGTGCGTACACGAGCGTGCACGCGCTCACACACTCGAGAAAACAAACATGACCATGTCACGTTAGTGAGACAGCATATATAGTTTCACCCATGATTTTGAACTTTTGGACAAAATGTTACCGTGTACAACAAAATCTCCTGTCAACGGCTATTCCACACCTAAATTACACGGGAGAATGGACCCCACCTACCCTGGAGCGCATTTCAGCGCTTCCGACTTCAACATGGCATGCCATATGTTCAACTCTTCCGGAGGTCGGGCAGGTATGACGTCATCTTCAATATTTACATTGCTTCCTTGTACACGGAAAAAAGCAGACAGAAGGTCAGACACAGACACAAGCGCTTTGATTTTTTTTTTTTTTTTTTTTTTTTTACAAGAGATAGCGCTATACAAATGCCATGTATTATTATTTATTATTATAAGGTCAGATAAAAAGGTAGAGTTCATGTATGTCAGCTTGCTTTTTTTTTTTTTCAGCGAAAGGTAAAAATTAGACAGCGTTGACGCATTTTCGCTCATACATCAGACAACAACAGTTGCTGTCGGAGCGTTCCAGGAAGATTAGAAGAAGAAGTTTACAGATTCTCATTAAGGTTCAGAACTTAACCCCATGGTGACCCACGAAGTCATTTTCTAAACACAAGTTACAAACCCTTTTCCCCCTACTTTTTTTCTCGCGAATTTGCTCGAGTTAACTTTAAAGGGAGAGCAGAAACTTCGAGGTGTGGAACTCAATGCTGGGACTTTAATATAATAAAAAAAAAAGTTACTTACAACAACAATCAGAAGTATCAATGAAAGGTTGGAAACAAATGCCTTCTCTTAGCTCTAGCCCGTTTTTTCTTTATTTCGGGTTTATTTTTGTTTTGTTTGTTTGTTTGTTTTCAGCTACTCTGACTAATATGTTTAATATAAAGTAATAACCGCAAAAAAAAGAAAAAAGAAAAGGAAGATATGAAAAAAGAAGAGACTTACACTCTTTTTTAAACCCCCCCCCCACACACACACACTCCAACCAACCCTAAAACCCAAACTTGGATGAAAAAGAAAACAGGGCTACAGAAAATTGTCACCTACACAATTTAAAAAAGAGGATCAAACCAGTAATAATCACCATAAAGATAATGATAATGATAATAATAATGATGATGATGATGATAATAATAATAAAAAAAATTAAAAAATAAAATAAAAAATAATCCTTTGCAATCTATACTGTTGAACAAAATGAGAGAAACTTGGGAAACTAAAGAGTTAAGAAGACCAAGATAGACAGAAGTGAAAGAAGAGTGGGGGACAAGTAGACTGAGATAGATAAAGAGAGCTGAAAAGCACACAGGGAAGGTAAACGAGTTTGTCCAACTGAATCCGGATTGGCTATCAACACACCAAAGGCACATATTGGAAGACATAAAGCTGATATGCATTCTACAAGCCAAAGCAACACAAAAAGCGTACACTCCCAACAAAGCCTGCACACACACACACAAACTTGTCACATTCACAAGACTTCATAACAACCCCACAGTAATTAAACCCCTGTAGAATACACGTAATACAGGTCAATACAATCAAATTATCAGTGCAATCAAAAACAAAAATTACGGCTTTTGACAATACCATAATAAACGTATCAAGCAAAAGCGTATACACACACACACTAAAACAAACAAACAAAAGAAACCTCTAAATAATTATACATCATTCACCCACATTCATTCTCTCCAAGGGGAAAAAAAAGTTACATGACATATATACACAAAAGAAAATCTAACCCCCCCCCCCCCTCAAACAAATTTTACCACAAAAAAACATACAAAGATATCCATATATATATATATATATATATCGATACAAATTCACCTGAGTTGTTATTCCTGAGAGATTTTTTTTTTGAAAAAAACATTTTAAATGATGCCAGAAAAAGAAAATACACACACACACACACACACACACACACACACACACACACACACACACACACACACACACACACACCACACACACACACCACCTTCAAACCACTCACACAGGTATAGCCTGGCAGTATCATAATCAATATAAACTCACAACATATTGTGAGCCTGAGTTCCCGTCTACCCAGCCACTCAATATCATATAATACACAGATTACCTGTCACTGACAAATCAACTAGGTGCCAGTTCAGACAGGGGGAAAAAGCAACTAGGTGATCAAATACATTCCAATATCATAATCATATCAATTCCAAAAAATGCATCATGATTACAAGTAATTTTCAAACTAAGTTTGTTGATTCGTACTTCCACTCACTGTTTTAACAACCCACTAAACAAACATTCACACCACTCTCAGATACATTTTTTGAGAAAAAAAGAAGAAGAAGAAAAAGAAAACAAAAAAAAAGTATTCATGTTCCTTCCCAACATTTTTTTCCCCTGTCATTTACTCAAAAAAGGAAACGTCACAGGGTGTAAAGCGCATGCGTAATCGATAAGATTCGTGATTGTGTTTCAACAGAGCTGCTACACGCATATTATAAACAAAATACATTCTTCAATAAAGCGAAAATTTAAGTAGACCTGAGGTTAGGTTTAAAGAAGACTCAAACCAGAGGCAAAGTCACACATGCACATCCTTTGGCGCTCTACAAGTCACGGTGTGCAAGATTGTATCTAACTGAATCCAACGTTCAGCCCGGAAAGAAAATTTGTGACGCTCCACCACATAAGGAGTCGCATTGCACCAGAGGTGAATTTTTAGTTATTGACAAATTATTTATCTGCAATAAAAGGCTATTCAATACAAAAAACAGATTGAAAATCGGATAATTCTGTGCAAAGTTATCACAAATTGAAGTGATAGACTGCAGGATGTGACGAAATGAGAAACGGGCAAGTTTATTTTCAAACAGGTTGTCAGAATGAGGGGTTGGGTATTTTCAAAACACATTTAAAAGCAAAAGGAAATAAAGTGATGCCTTGATCTTTCACTACAAGGTAGAATAATGGATTAAGTTTAATAATCAATCAAAATATCAAAATTGACAACTTGACCCCCACCTGCCTTTAATGGCTCCTAGCGCAAAATTGGGTAATGTGCTAAGCGACTCATTTCGTGGTGGAGCGTCACATTTGTCCTTAGGCTTTCGCTGCAGGTGATCAAATTTCGCCACAGCTGCAGTTTTGCCGCAATACACTTTTTTTTGAAAATTTATTTTTTAACTCTTTAAAAGCTATGGAAACTGATTACGCTGCACTGTTCTTTAGGGTGCAGAGGACAAAGAATATAGAACTTTACAATCAAACACAAAACAAACCCGACCTAAGGAAATAACCACAACAAAACAAAAGAAGCTTACCATCCAAACAGAAAACAAATCCTAGAAAAAAATATCAGTTACTAAGAAAAAAAGACGCAAAGTTTGATCGAGTGCGAGGTGAAACTGCAAACGGCGAAACTGATGCGGCGAAAGTCTATGGTTGAATGAACTAGCAAGGCAGGCAAAGTAACAGTATCACACCAGGCAAAACATTGCAACATTGTTGCTAGACCTTTGAGCACTCCAGATCGAATCGATGAAAACAGTCTTCCTTTCCACAGAGAGAGAGAGAGAGAGAGAGAGAGAGAGAGAGAGAGAGAGAGAGAGAGAGAGAGAGAGAGAGAGAAGAGAGAGAGAGAGAGAGAGAGAGAGAATCCCTGATTCGTACGTAACGCGTAATTCCATACTGCAACAAATCAGTATGTGATCAGTTCATACAGATTATTTATATATATATATATATATATATATATATATATATATATATATATATATATATATGATCGAAACTAATTTTTTTTTTTAAATCCAAAAAATGAACAATGTCCTTAAAAAAAAAAAAAAAAAAAGCAAGCACCCAACAATCCCAGTTTGCTTGGATAACAAAACAACAGCCTTTGATATAAACGGTTTCTTTTTCTTTGTTTGTGCTTACTCACGAGTCAATATCGACATTTTTTTTTCGGATGATATCGATTTAATAACAATATAGGTGAGGGAGTTAGTGTGGAACCCGCCAAAATACACACGTGATACCACACACACACACACACACACGCAAACACGCATATCGCACACAGAGGATTTTAACCTTTCACGTCTATAATACGAACAAAGAAAGAAACAAAACAACAACACGTAAAGGTAGACATAAAAGTGAAGACTGCTGATAGCAATTACATAGAAAACTAAGGCCAGGTTCACAAAACTGACTTGAATATAAACGGGTTGTAGAGCCACATTAACTGTCAAAATTTATCCACCAAATCCTCATTGACATGTTTCGAAAGACTTCACTCACGGCAAAAAGTATCTTTATCCACCATCTTACTGATTTCTGTGCTGACTTAAAAGCGCTTTGTGAAAAAATATTGAAGGAAGGAATATAAGCTTAACAATAGATGTATAGACTTACACAAGTTTTGTTTTTAATGTTTTTATTTTACGCAATCTGGACTAGTCACATGTGTTAAAACAAGAAGAAAAGGAGAAGAAAAATCGACTGACAACGTGAATGAATACATAGCTATTTATAAACACATAACTGTGCGATGTTGGTTGTTTTTTTTTTCTTTCAAGTTTGAAACTAAAAGAAAATGAGAAAAAGGTGTGTATATATATATATATATATATATATATATATATATATATATATATATATTTTTTTTTTTTTTTTTTTTTTTTTTTTTGAAATTTTTTTTTTTAAAAGCTACAGCATATAGTGCAATGCCCTTTAAAAGAAAAGGAAAAAAAAGAGGAAACCCCTTACCAACCTTTCCAATTCTGTAATTATAGCCCCGTCACCCCTCCCTCCAAATGCACCCAGAAGTGTGATAATATCACTATCAAAATTTTTCTGCTTTTTCCTGCGTAGTCCTTATGCGTAGCAAGTTTGTCATTTTAAAAAAAGTCATCCACATACCCTCGATCTTTTCATACCGGACACAACCGAGTAAGTCGAAAAAGTAATTATATAATTATTATGCCTACAGGGTTCCAATTCCAACAGTAAACACTTAGTTGACATGTAGCCTACACGAAAACCTTTTCCACAAGCTTCTACCCGCACGTGCATGTTCACTCAGAAAATATGGTTTCTTTCTTTCTTTTTCCAGGACTTAGCCTAAATTTTAACGACAAGAATCCGCCATGTCCGAAACGAAATGAAAAGAATGACTGACTGTGGCCGGTATAACACGCTCTTTCATTGCATTTTAAGTCAGATCTGCCATAGGAGACAGCTCTCTGGCCTAAACAATGATAATAAGAGAGGGTTACAAAGAAGACGAAGGCATGCTTTTAATTTTAAACTAACTGATGTCAATTTCAACAAACAATTAAAAAAAACAAACAACAAAAGCCAAGGGAATTTCCAGTTTTCTACGTTTTCTACGTTTAGGCGCCAATTTCAAAGAGAGGAAGGTTTATGGCTACATTGAAGTTAACTTGTACAAGCTAAAGTAGGTTTACCTATCAGTTAAAGTATAGATCTACAAACAAGCCCTACCACACAAATGACTCCGGAAATACACTATAAACAAAAAGTTATACATACCGATTCATGACCATTTATAAAACTTTGGTTTCAACAACTATTCTTTGAAAATTAGAAGTTAACCGAAAATCTTACATGTATGCAGCCTACCTTGAGATGAAACACTTCAAAGAAAAAAAAGGTTAGGGAGATCAGAATGTTCATAAATGACCATACCTACCAGAAAAGCCCGGAGAACGAAACTTCGAAAAGATGGCAGACAACCAGCACTGCAAAATTTCATGCAGATCAAACATGTTCATCATATGCCGAGGTCGGACACGCTGAGCCCACTTGCCGGGCGCTTCACGGCAGCGCAACGCATTTCTGCTCCTAGGACAAGACGGCAATGGGCAATGATTGCGTTTGAGCGCTCCACAAAGAAGAAGAAAGATAAATGTCCATCAGTGTGTTTTATTTAACAAAACTAAACATACAGTCTAGGTTGCCGAGGAAGGGAACACTGCCATTTTAAGTAACAATTGACACTTTCACTCTGTGTGTCTGTTTGTCCGTCGTGTTTTTATGATGACCTCCAAAACAGCAGAGGAGGCAGCTGCTGTTTCGGAAATGGGGAAGGAATTTGATTATAGTGGAGATGCCTTGCCCACAGCACACCCCCACTCTCTCGGCCAAGAGGGCATAAGGACAGTCAGTGTTGGAGATGTTCTCCAAAGGCCAACTAGCCCCCAGGGCTGCAGCACACAAGAACTGTGCAAGTCAAGCCTCCTAGTCAGAGAGTCATTGTCGATCACTAAAGACTTAGCTGTAAAGTGGAATTCCACGAGTGGGAAAGAAAGCCACTGATCATACAGCCTCTCACTTAGTTGTTGCACCCAGTATCAATGATTTAATCCAGAACTGTGATAAAGCCTAGGCACTAAAGGCTACTATACCGTGTTATAATGGGCAAAGTCAGTTTTTTCTCCACGCGTAAAGAAGAAAGGTCTTCAAGAGTGTAAGCAGTTAAGAACTGAAACTTGCTAAAGAATACGAAGAAGAAGACGACGACGACGACGACGACGACGACGAAGAAGAAGAAGAAGAAGAAGAAGAAGAAGAAGAAGAAGAAGAAGAAGAAGAAGGAGGAGGAGGAGGAGGAGGAGGAGGAGGAGAAAAAGGAGAGAGAGAGAGAAGAGAGAGAGAGAGGAGAGAGAGAGAGAGAGAGAGAGAGAGAGAGAGAGAGAGAGAGAGAGAGGTGTGTGTGTGTGTGTGTGTGTGTGCGAGCTACTTCTTTGAAGACTTTCTACTATCCATTATCTCTTCTATAGATTCTCTCTTCTGTGTAAGACAAGTTTAGTTTTGTCATTATCTTGTGGTGGTTTTCTTTTGCTTCTCCCCCCCCCCCCCCCCCTCTCCATACGGCCTTGCAATATTTGTCCGTCACCCCGAAGACATTCAGTACTTAATGTTAATAATGCATTCATTATTCTTCAGTTACAGCACTACACGGATGCAAATGAGCGCTTGTTATCATTCATATTATTATCATTATTTCCAGTATAAAGTGAGCACATTAATGAGAGCCCTTACCAATAAGCAAGCATGAAAAACAAAACAAACAGGGAGTGTTTAGTGCTATATCCAGAATGCGTTACAACATAGAGACATGAATTGTGAAGCACATTATATAAGCATTACTACAAGGACAGAACAAGTGTAAAAATACACACTGAACATTACGACAATGAACACAGGTGCCAACATAAAAGACAGATGAAAAGTGCAAAACACGAATGTGCCTAAGACAAACACGTACAAAACGTGAAAACACAAACGCACATCATGACAAAAACATCTGAAACATACAATATAGAAATATAAACACGACGACAAAAACACACGAAAAGTGCAAACAGACCTTTACCATGACAAACAAAGATATGAAAACACGATGAAGTGTTCTGATAAAGAAATGTGCAAACACAAATATACAGCTACAAAGAAAGAGAGGAGGTTAGGAAGAGGGAAGGAGGAAGGGAGGAAAGAGAAAGAAGAAGAAGAAGAAGAAGAAGAAGAAGAAGAAGAAGAAGAAGAAGAAAGAGAAAGGAAAAGAAGAAGAAGAAGAAGAAGAAGAAGAAGAAGAAGAAGAAGAAGAAGAAAAAGAAAGAGAAGAGGAAAAAGAAAGAAGAAGAAAGAAGAAGAAGAAGAAGAAGAAGAAGAAGAAGAAGAAGAAGAAGAAGAAGAAGAAAAGAAGAAGAAGAAAAAAAGAAGAAGAAGAAGAAGAAGAAGAAGGAAGATGAAGAAGAAGGCATAAGTAAAGCTATAGTTTCACAACGCAGAAGACGAAAATGTGTAAAATACAATCAATGAGCATTTATTCAGGCCTGAATCAAATGTCTGATCATCAATAAACACCAAACACAAAGCACACAGACCACATAAAGCAAACGAATGAAGGTTACATGATTTAGTATGATTTTAACGAAAGATGAGGCTGCCTCTCGAAAAAATCGATTTCAAATATTCAGGCATAATATCTTTACCTAATAGGAGACCTCAGATCTGTTGGAACTAGTAAGATCACCAACATAAAAAAAATCGAACTTAGTTCTCAACACTGGAATAAACTGACCATCACATCTGACAAGACTGGACACGAAAAACAAATGGACGTGGATATTACCTAACGTCTATAGATGCAAAGAAACTTTAGAAATCACGGACGTGGATATTGCTTAACGTCTATAGATGCAAAAAACTGAAGAAACCACGGACGTGGATAATATTTAACGTCTGTATATGCAAAGAAACAGAAGAATTACTTAACGTCTGATGTAAAGAACCTGAAGAAACCACGGACGTGGATATTACTTCATGTCTATAGATGCAAAGAAACTGAAGAAACCACGGACGTGGATATTACTTCATGTCTATAGATGCAAAGAAACTGAAGAAACCGCGGACGTGAATAATATTTAACGTCTGTATATGCAAAGAAAACTGAGAATTACTTAACGTCTATGCAAAAGAAACTACGGATGTGATATTATCTAATTAACGTCTTGATGCAAAGAAGAAACGGAAGAAACCACTAAACGTCTATGTAAAGAAACTGAAGAAACCACAGACGTGGATATTATTTAATTAACGTCTGATGCAAAGAAACAGAACAGAAGAAACCACTGATGTCACTTTATGTCTGTGCAAAGAAGGAAGCCTGTTAAACCGACCACTTCAAAAAAAAAATCTTTTTAAGATTCACTTTTGACGATTTCAGTCAAAATTTCACTGAAATACCTTGCAATGTGGTAATGAACACGACTAAAACGTACACCGAAATACGCGCATATTTCTAGCAACACTGTAGTAATTTGCCATGCAGCAAAGATAATGTGGAAAAATAAACTAAACCATAACCAATAATGTTCAAGAAAATGAAAACAAAGTCGCTCACTAAAACAAAATCGAAGTCACAAGCAACTAACACCCATATCTAAAAAAAGAAGAAAGGTAAGGAGAAAAAAAAAGAATAGGAAAAAAAATGTTTATCAGGCACTTGTATCAAAATGAAAGAAGATAGACTAAGCACGGTATACTGTCACTGTCTTCCATTCCTTAAAATGCGAATTCACAACCACCCAACCCCACTCCTCCCTCCTAAAAGAAAACAAAACAGAACAAAACAAAACAAAAAACCCCGAAAAAAATGATTGGATAGTGATGAGTAAACAACAACAAAAACCACACACACACACACACACACACACACACACACACACACACACACACACACAGAGATCCCTTTTTTCCCCACCAGGCACAGAGGACTGACACATCCTAATACATATCTCCACTTTGATTGCAACACGTTAAGTACCCTACGCAGTTCACCAGGCAAATTTGCTTCACATGTATACACGCCCGCGCCCGAGACATCAAACAGGCACACCAACGTGGGTACGTACTGTCACCCTGAGGTAGGCTTGGCTATTTGTGGGTTTGTTTTTTTCATAGTTTTACAAGGGAAAGTTTCTTGCAAAAACCTGAGCAACCAACCAAAGTATTGTTGCAGTTAAAAACAACACAAACAAACCTGTCACATCATAACTATGTACATGATTCATTTTCATAGACGAAATATATCAGCATAAAAATAATTCACGTTATTTGATGATTTATCCTGAGACAAAATAATGTTTGCGTTTTGGTAATTTTTTTCTTTTTTCTTTTTCATTTTCACGAGTGGTTACAAAAATCAGTGAGTGTTCATGATATAATCACACCCCCAAATTTAAAAAAAGAAAAAAAAAAAAAGCAAGCATATTAAAGCATACAGCCTTGACCACATGCCCAAGAGTAAAATATTTACATGATAATACAGACACTTTGTGACAGAAATGAAGTAGAACTGTTTTTATTCAAACCCGTATGTTTTCGAGAAATTGGAAAAAAACCACACATAATATTGCGCAAAACATTACACCACTACACTAAATACTTATAAAAACAATAGAGAGTAATCATGCTTCATTTATTCAAAGCATTATATTCACTGAATCCCTTTGTCTAGTCATAATCCATTTTATTGAAAAGACCAGGTTTTTAAAAGTTGTGTCTAATATCAATTAGACCATATCACTGATTTTAAATTATGGTATCTGATATAAATTTGGCTTACCTGTATTGTCTACTTTTTAGAGAAATATTACTGGCACTGTTCATTTTATTAGAGGTATCAAACGGTTTTGAAATCTTTCACATATATTTCAGAACGAAATCTATCTGAATATTGATACCATTACAAAAACGGGAAAATTAGTTCAATATTATTGTATTCATTTCTTTAATTGACTGCCATCTCAAAACAACCTACTAAAAAAAAAAAGCCCACACCAAAAGTAAGAAGATACAAGTATAAACTTATGACTATTTAGACACAGCTTTTTGTGTTTTATACTGTTTTTGGCCTTTGACAGTAAGAACAAACACAATATTGAAAACCTGGATATATTTTTCATAATAGATACTAAAAGGAAAGGACAACATTAAATTGTCTTGAAGAAACAAACAAACCAAAAACCGATTGGATAGAAGACCAGTTAAAAAAACGATCTTAAAAAGCAAAGTTAAGACGTTGTTAAAAAGAGACCACTTTTAAAAACTGTTTGGAGAAAAAAAAAATCTAGCTTCAAAGTGTACTGGAAATAAACAACTTCAAACTGTAAAAACAAAAGGAGACTGGGTTTTTTTTTTTTCAGATAAGGACAGCTACAAACTGTGCTGGGATACAGACAGCTTTGAACTACATATGAAAAAAAAGCAGTTTCAAACTGTGTTGGGAAAGGACACTTTTACTCTGTGTTGAAAAAAGCTTTAAAAGGACAGTTTTAGATTGCTGGAAAAAGGGACAGTTTTAAATTGTGTTGGGGAAAGGACAGATGTAAAATTGTGCTGGGAAAAGGACAGTTTTAAACTGTGCTGGGAAAAGGCAGATTTAAGCTATGCTGGGAAAAGGACTGCTTTAAAGGGGTACAGAGATTTTTTTTTTTAAAGGACTACCCCTTTAGTCGGAATGGAGCTACCTTAAATAGTCCTTACCAATCTAATCTTGTCTATAGCGCTACCAAACCTTAAGCAGTCGCATACAAAAGAATTTAACTTCGCTTACATCAATAACTGTCACTTTTTTTGTTGTTGCCCGGGCCAGATTATACGCTTTCAAACTGTTCTTTTCCCAGAGGAACCGGATTCAAACCATCTAAATCCTCAACAGATCCTCTTTATTAGCTACAGCTTATATGCAAAATAAAAATTGGTTTGAATCCTCAACAGATCCTCTTTTATTAGCTACAGCTTATATGCAAAATAAAAATTGTCCCAACCCAATAAACTCCCAAAAGCTGGGGACTAAAGCACAAATGACCAATTCTTGCACAAACAACATAAAGGTAATCAAATTTTACCTTGAGGTAAAAAAAAAAAAAGGGTCAACAAGGGAAAAAGGTCCGTGATTGCGCATGCAGACCTGAGGCAGCTAAGAGTACTTCATGAGGTAATTCAAAACAGTGACTGCAGTGCAAAGATGCAGGTTCATTCAAGTTGAGGCAGCTAACAGGAGTTGTTTTTTTTTTTTTGAGGTATCCAGAAAATGTATACAAAACCAATGGACAGACAGGTCCTCCTGAGAGTGAAACATATCAAATCACAGAAAAAAAAATTACCGTAAAAATTTACACATAGTGTGCAGATTCCTTTCACCACAAGACCCTGGGTCACTCAAATTCTCACATATTCACCGCAGGTATAACGAGTTGAACTTTAAAACGTATTGCATACACCATTCCACCTAATACAAGGCTTCCTAACATCAACATATCATACGCACTTGAACATCAAAGAGGAACAAGACCACACACTCATCATGGCATGCATATTCATGCCCATTCTTCCTCATCCTTAATCATTCCTTCCATTTGCTGTACAAGTTAAAAACTCAACAGGACCCGAAAACCTGACAGAAAAAAACCCTTCATAGGCAACAAATACCCGATTTTAACCATGGACGCCAACCCACATTCGCAACATGGTAACAAGTTAAGGTTAAGTTTGCCTGTCCCTGAAGCAGTGTACTGCAAAAACCCGTACAGGCTGTGGGGTTCCTTTAGGACCCCTCTATTAACCCCTTCCATTCCACATGCACAACTTGAGCGACGTTGGGGAAAGGGTATGGGGGTGTAAATGAACTTTCATGAAAACACAACAGTGCTCAAAATATGCTGAAAAAAAATCTCACCCGTGTGACTCTTTGAAGACAATCCACCTGAGAGTTAAGCACAATGTTTTTTTCACTTCATTCATTTCTGCACACATCACTATGTATGTCCAAGTGGTGATGATAACTGCGTGAAGAGAAACGAGGGTGCACATTTCATGATAAAAGGAGTTTGACGATTCCTGAATAAAACCACCGCAGTTCATCAAAGGTTAACTGATAACTTGGAAATAATAAAACCACTTCAAGGAGGGCGACACTCCTTTGTATAATGTTAACACTGTGTGCAGGTTCTGGAACAGACAGACAGAACATGATCTGTAAATGAGCACAGGATGAAGTGATGACAACACAAGATGCTGTTTGTAATCCATGAATGTACTGTTCCCATTCAAAGTTCATTCTATTCCTCCATCGGCTTTTTTTCTTCTTCTCCGATCTCTGGATTTATCCAGTTTGTTTCTTCTTTTCCTCAGTAGATAGCTACCTCACAAAACTATCTTTTCTCTTCATCTTCAGTTCTTGTCTTCTTTCTGTTCCTTTTTCATCTTTTCTTACTGAATGACAGGGAAATCCATCTCACTTACGCGCTCAACTGAAGCTCTTAAGGCGCAATGGTACAGGGGGATAATCCCAAAACTCCTGGAAAACTACTCGAGCACAATTATGGGATCTACCTCACATCTGATTTTGAAGTCACCATTCTCTTCTCTTCGTCGTTAGCCCGTTTAGACGTCTTGTTGTTTTCCAATCTCCATTCTGAAAAGGATTCCCTCTCATCACTACATCGAGCAAAGCTTTCAATACTTTTCGAAACCTCGCACAATTTTCTATTGCCAGTTACACACATTGATGCTCCCATGAAACTTCATACCATTTCCATTCGCCAGATATACACTTGGACGTTCCCTTAACTTTTACAAACCTTCTGTTAGAACAAATAAGCAATATAAAAAAGAAAGATCCCACACGTTTTGTAAGAGGCAGCTAGTTGTGAAAAGACATAGTGTCCCTGCAGTAGATGAGGTAGGGCCCTGAGGTATTTGCTGATATATAGAACATTTTGGGCATCGTGTTTTGCTGATAGATAAATCAAAAAGCTGTCACAACTCTGAAAATATATTTTCTTAAAAAAAAGTACCACAAACAAGTATTAAACCCGTACATATTTGAGACAAACAACCCACCAGAAATCCTGGCTAAAAACAGACAAGGTGAGCGTAGGTTCACGTGAACACAATTATTGACCAACATTATTTATCTATTATGTTTGAGAGTCGGATTGACTTACTTTTTCTATGGAACTATTAATAAAAAAAATTCTTTATAATATCTTCTTTTCTCTGAGCTTATCTGCTTTTATTTGCATTTCATCAGAACTCCCGGTTCAAAAGAAAAAGGTAAACGTATACACGTCCAAATGATCACAATCTTTCCATTTACAAACTTTCGCTTAACGGTTTGGTTTTTAATTTGATATTTTCCTAATATTTTTTCATTTTTAGTTAGTTGTTTTGGGTTTTTTTTTTGCTGAGTTTACTTGCTTGAGCTTTAGGCAGCTATTATAGACATTGCTTGCACTGTATTCCCCACGCCATAAAATCTGACAATTTTTATTGCACTGTCATCTAAAGGTGTGGTTGCTCAGATCGTTCAGCCAAGTGTTAAACAAGGCCCTTCCTTCTATCCCCTTCTATTTCCTAAAAAAAACAAAAATACACTCCTTCCACAGAAGTTTGTGTTGACGTTAAACCTTAGTTACTGACACTAATGAATGAAGGGACCATTTTACCTTCTTTAAGATAACATCATGATCATTGACAGTCAATAGCAAGACATCCCTTCCCACCAAAGAGTTGAACTTTTTTTTCTTTATCTTGTGTGTGTGTGTGTGTGTGTGTGTGTGTGTGTGTGTGTGTGTGTGTGTGTGTGTGTGTGTTGTGTGTGTGTGTGTGATGACTTAATGGTGCACCTGCATTATATTCCCTTTTCACTGTAATATCTGGTGTAAGCTACCTACTTTTTGGGTTAGGTATGAACCAATGGAACAACAGTGTCTTTCACAGAAAAGAAATGGTAGAACTCAAATGTTTGCTTAATAAAAAGAAAATAAAGAAGAAAAAGAAAAACAACTCTCTCTCTCTCTCTCTCTCTCTCTCTCTCTCTCTCTCTCTCTCTCTCTCTCTCTCTCTCGTCTGTCTCTCTCTCTCTCTCCCACACACACACACTCAGACACACGCACACCTACACACAGAGTCACACACTTGAAAACAGAAGAAAAGAAAGAAAACCATGATAAGAAAAAAACCTACGACTTTATTATTATTTTTTGCTCTTGGTTAGTTTATTTCTACATGGTCCTGCCATCTCACCATGTTTTTTGTTTTTTTATTTCATGCTAAATACTTTACAATTAATTCATTTTTAAAACTATGCCTCAAGCTATGGATCAATCAGGTTACCTATACAACAACAAAACAAAACAAAAAATAAACAAACAAAAAACCTACCACTTTAAAAAAAAAAAAAAAAAAAAAAAAGCACAGAAAGAAACAAACAAAAAACTAACAAGAACAACAACAATTTGAATACGGCTAGTGGAAAACAAAGTTGTTCAGATTGTTAATCTATTCTCTTTTCAATTATGCTTTTAAAAAAATCGTAACCAATCTGCTGTTTAAGGCTTTCAAAAGAAATGAAGAATCGACCATCAACTGACTGATACAATTTGGTTGAACAGCCTTTAAAAAAAAAAAAAAGTACCAAACACAACGTTATCAGGAGTAACACCCAATGCAGGAGACTGTTTTCTCTTCTCCCCACCCCCTCCCTCCCAAACATTAATAAAACTGTCCTTAAAGCCTTCATCTAACATTTGAGTCACTTACATGGTATCTACCTTGTCAAACTTCTTGATCTATAGATTCTGATTTTTCTCCAGGAAAACAAAGGAAATGAATTTAGGCTGTGTGTTGGCTATGAAAACAACGACTTATCCCAACAAGATTTCAAATCTTCAATCCTATTCTTTTATTTTTGTTTTTTTTTTCTTTCTGAGATGCTGTAACTAGTGTAAGTGTCAAATGCGCTCTCTCTCCTCTCTCTCTCTCTCTCTCTCTCTCCTCTCTCTCTCTCTCTCTCTCTCTCTCTCTGTCTGTCTGTCTTTTGTCTTGTCTATTTCTTGGACAATATATAAAAAAAAAAGGTTTACGTCTTGCTTTCATTCCTTTTTTCCCCTCTCACATCTAGTCTATGTTTCCATGAGGTTCTTTTTTATATATTTTTTTGCGTAGATAAACAACATGTTAAACTTTTTAATGCTCAACAGCCCTAACTAAATTGCTAGGACTTGAGTTAACAAGCAAAGGAAACAAAAAAATAATATGTAGGAAACCTGGTGGTGAAGTTTGCTCAATTTTTGAATTGTCATTGCACACAAAAAATACATTTCTTACCATCAACTGAGAAAAGGTAAAAAAAAAAAAAAAAAATTCGAAAAAGAATCTATCTGACAATTGTGCACCATCACTTCCATACAAGGTATGGTTTCCTGAACTGCTGACATCATCCATAAAGACAGTACTGGCATCACATCATACACTTAAGCCAATGACATGTTTAGACAGTGAAGATAGAAAAAAAAAAACCAACCCGTTTTGATGTTAACATATCTTACACAAGTCAACATTTCTAGCTACCAGAAAATGACACAGTTGTGAAGTACTATGGCTGAGAATAATAATAATAATAATAATACCCGTAGAGCTACTGAAACCTTGTCAAAAAAAAAAAACAACCAACCAACCAACCTACCCACCCGCAAGCGCGGCAAAAACTTGCTGGCTACAAGCGCACTTGTGTAGTACTACTGAAGGTGGTTAGCATGTGTCTGGCAAAAGCCGTCCTGTCCTTGCAGTCCAGCTGACAGAGAAAGCAGAGGAAGGGGCGGTCTGCCGGGTGCATCTTGCAGTGAAGGTGGTACATGGTGTAGTCCGAGAAGTAGCAGTCGCAGTGGCTGCAGCAGAAGAGCCGCCCGCCTGAATCAGGCTGCCCAGGGTCTCCTGCTGCAGGGGGTCCCGCCCGCAGAGGACCTAGCCGGGGGACTGCCCGAGTCCCGCCTGTGCTGCTCAGAAGACCTGCTGGAGGATGACGGCTGAGGACAACACAACGCCACCTGGGTGCTGGAATCCTGAGCCACGCTCTTTGAAGGAAACTCCTCCTGCCTCTTTCTCATGCCATACATGGCGACTTCGCGGGGAGAGAACTCCTCCACGGTGTCCGGGACACCGTTGCGTTTGCTGAACTCCTGCAGGGAAGAGGGAGGTGGGGAGGGGCGTCCTGAACACCTGACCGAGCCAGGGGCTCCTTTTTGGTCAAGTTCTGGCTGAAGAGCTGGTGAGACGACGAGGCTTCTTTGTGGCTGTGGTTCTCCATCAGTCGCTCCACTGTCTCATACAGGCTGGCTCTCTGTTTGGGGTGGTACTGGTGGGCAGGGTAGGACGCGCTGCTTCGGGGAGTTTCTGCTCCTTTCTCTCCTCCGGCTTTGCCATCCCGATCCCCAGACCCCTCTGCGACCTGCTCTGCTGCTGCTGCTGCTGGCCAGCAAAGCCGAGGAGCGCCAGCTGACTCTGCTGCTGAGGACTGGCTGTACGCCGGAGACAGGTGGGAGGCTAAGGCGCTCTGGAAAGCCAGCCCCTGAGAAGTGGTCGGGGTGAAGGTGGAGGAGGACGACGAAGAGTGATTCCTCTGTCGCTTCTTTCCCGGCATGGAGAAATCCACCGGCTGCTCGTTCTGCTGGGGGCGCACTGCTGCGGGCAGGGCGGGGAAGCCCGCGCCGTAGCCGAGGTACTGCTGGGCAGGCAGTGCTGCAGCATGGCGGCCTGGGGAAAGTTGCGGAACATCTCCAGCATGTTGTGGTGCACAGCGTCAGAGGCGGGGTAGGAGGCCGTGTCGTACCCCTTCCCCTTCCCCGCCATCTCCTGCTTCCCCATGCTGACCAGCAAGGCGGGGTCAGCCTTCATGGCCCGGGACCCCGCCACGGGGGGCGACCCCGAGGTGCCTTTCCTGCCCATCAGAGCGGCGGCGGCGGCGCGGGGTGAGCCGAGGCCTGGCTGAGCATGGCCGCTTCCCGGGAGCGGTTCTGCAAGCTGGCGCCGCTCTTGTACGCGTCAATGCCGTGGCGGCGGAGATGGCGACGAAGCGTGGAGCCCCGGGTGAACTTGGCCATGCAGATGTTGCACTGGTAAGGCTTGATGCCTGCGTGCAGCTTCATGTGAGACTTCATGTTGTTCTTGTAGCCGAACCGCTTCTTGCAGATGGAGCACTCGTAAGGCTTCTGATCCGCGTGCTCCTTCTCGTGGTAGCGCATGTAGGACTTGGGGAACTCCTTCTGGCAGATGCGACACAACTCCTTCTCCCTCGTGCTCCCCGTCTCCCTGCTGCCTCCCCCGTTCACCCGCACGGGGCTGTCCCCAACGGCCGACGCTGGGGCAGGACTGCTGGGGATGGGCCCTGAAGGGACAGACGCCTCTGACCGCTGCTCTTCCGGAGAGTCCTGGGACGTCTTGCTGTCGACGCTGGCTGGAGGGTTGTCTTGTGAGGCCTCCTCCTCCTCCTCCTCTTCTTCATCGGAATCCAGACCTCCGACAGGCAGAGGACAGGCCAGCAGAGCGGCGAGATAGTGAAGTGACAGCTGAGCAGACTGGGACAGGAGGCGACGGTGGGACAGCAGGTGATCGTACAGGTTGCGGACCCCAGCCAGGCTCAGGCGGCAGATACGGCACGGCACGTCCTCTGCTGAAGTGGCGCCGTGTTTGCGGCGCACATGCTGGCGCAAAGCGAACTTGGTCTGCATCATCGTGCCGCAGACCACGCACTCCAACGCGTACTTCACCTCGTGGCTTCGCTGGTGGTCGACGCGTTCAGCTTTGGAGGAGAACTCCTCCCACACAAGTGGCAGCGGTGGGGGGCGAACTTCTGGTGAACGCTGGCGTGAGTCACCAGCTGCTTGTGCTCTGCGAACTCCTCCTCGCAGACGCCGCATTTCCTTCTTGCCCTCGCCGGCCTCGCCAGGTTCCTGGATGTCCGTGTTGGGGTTGGAGTAGCTGTAGTTGTCGGTGTCTTCGTCCTCGGCATTGGTGTGATCCTCCTCCCGAGGACTCGCTTCTTCTTTGTCTTCCCTCAGCTCCTGAGCCTCGCTGCTCGTAAGGGCCGCGCATCCTCTGCGGAGCTGGGGACGTTGGCGGCGAAGGGGCCCAGGGGGAAGGCGGCCCCGTCAGTGCTGGCAGCCAGGCTGCGTGCCGCCCGGAGCGCGGCCAGCTGGTAGAAGGAGACGTAGGGGGGGATGGCCATCAGGTTGGGGTCAGGGGTGGGGGTCACGCCCGGCAGCGGCTTCGATGGCACAGAGTCCCCCCCCTCCTCGCTCCCCCTGTCCTCCTCCGAAGGCGTGCGGGAGGCGGTGGAGTGGGGGCTGAAGAGAGGGTGTTGCTGGGGGGGTCTCTCCCCCGCCTCAGCTTTCTCCCGGGTCAGGTCCGATTCTGCCGTGTCCGTGTCCGCCCCCCTCCCTTCCCCCCGCGCCTCCTGCTCCGCCATCTTCTTGCCGGCCGACAGCACCGAGTTGCGGTTTCTGGTCCACGCTGGACTGCGGAGGCGGCGTGGAGGCGGCCCCTGATGACGTCAGAGCAGAGGCCGCCGAGGTAGACATGGTGGTGGTCAAGGCGTGAGACCCGTACAGGTGGTAGAAGGGAGAGGAGGTCAGCGCGTGCGACCTGGCCAGAGAGGCCAAGCCCATGGAGGTGGCCAGAGACGAGGAGGACAGCACGCTGCTCGTGCTCGGTGCCGACTTGGGCGGCAGCGGCGGAGACGGGGACTCCGACCCCAGAACTAAAGGCGGGGGTCTAGAACCACTCCCGGACGGTTGAAGACCAACATCTGCAGCATCGTTCATGGGACCATTAGAAGAAGGAGGAGGAGCAGCAGCAGCAGGAGGAGCCTTTGCCCCCGAGGTCCCTTGGATCAAGCTCCCCGCAGCCCGCAGCAAAGGGCAGCGCTTCTCGTGGTAGCGGCGCGTGGTGGACCTCGTGAAGACTTTCGAGCAGTAGCTGCAGACGCGGGATTTGCGCGGGAAGCCGTTGGAGACGTAGTTGTACAGTTCGTTGTGGAAGCCGTACGAGGACATGCTGGGCACGCCGCTCAGCCCGTAGGGGAAGCCCTCCTGCTGCAGGCGAGAGGCGTAGTAGGAGGCCGCGGCTGTGGAGGAGGCCGCCGCGCTGGAGTCCCCCTGGGCAGACCGGTACTGCCCCAGAGCCGAGGCCATGCTGCTGACGACGCCGCCGCTCCCATCGCGGAAGGCGTCGAAGAGGGGGCTGGCAGACTCCTTGTCCGCAGAGGCTCTGGAGGCGCTAGAGGAGGACGAGGTGGAGGGGGGGGCCACGGCAGGGGAGCTCATCCCTGCCACCGCCGAGGAAAACATGTGGGAAGGGAGGTAAGAGCGGTTGGTGCCGTGCATACTGAAGGCGGGGTGAAGGCCCCCAGTCAGGGCGCTGGTGGGAGGGCGGGTGGTGGGGGGTGGGGTGGGGGCGAGGGTGGTGACGTGGTGGTGGTGGTGGCGGCGGCGGTGGTGGTGATGACGGACGGCGCATTGTTGCATTCCGCCAGTGTCGTGCCCTCTGCACCCTGCAACACACAGGATATGACGTCATCATTCACAACAACACACACGTCATCCATGACCCAGACGGAAAGCGTCTGACCAGTAAACGCTTCAGCTGAACAGCCAACGTTCAGGGCAGCCGGCCCAAACTTGTTACCACTTTCAGTCCACGGCACACTGCTCTGCGCGACATTCGGGCTGCTCTCCCTGTCAGAGGGAAAAATGCAATGCGTCGCCACAAGTGTGTCAACTGCGACATACAGCAAAGAACGATACATTCAGGAATTATTTGGGGGGGCAACAACTGTCCATTGTCTTTCCTTTTCTTCAAGTCTAGCGTTTCATGGTGAATTCTGTTCCTGTTCAAAACCTTCTCTGACAAAGTATGATACTACAGCAGTCGAAAAATGGTCAAAAATCAAAACAGGGAAAAAAGTGCAAAAAATGTTTCTGCACTAGTTCACACTCCTGTATGAGTAAACTGAAACTCTCAAGATAAACCAAAATTTTTAAGAAAATCACAAATACTAAGAATAAGCCTGTATAAAAAAAAAAAAAAAAAAGTTTTAAAAAATACTGGACACACTTTAGTACAAATATACCAACACTTTCAGAAATACTAGACACACGTACATCAGTTAAAAACAAAAATTCACAGTAGAAATAAACCAATAATTTCAGAAATACAACTGAAAAAACAAAAAAGAAATACACGACACACAACAGTACCACTACGGATCAACAGAAATTTCAGATATACAAGTATAACAAGGCAAAAAGTATGAATAAACCAACAATATCAGCAACACAAAACACACACACCCCGTATGAAAAAAACCTCCCCAAAACATTCAGATACACGAGATACACCCCAGTAAGAATAAACCAGTTTTTTGGAAATTCAAGGTACAACCCAATACAAAAAACCACCACCAAAACTTGCAAAAAATGCAGGACACATACCAAGACGAGTAAACTAAAACATTTCAGTAATTCAAGACATGCAAGTCACATCAAACGGACCCAACGGACTACTCAAGACACAAACAGAGACTTCATGTTGTGGAAGTGGTACTTAGAGGGGATTAAGTCATTTCAGACAGGACTGGATTAGGAGCCGCCCCGAGACTGGGGCCGAGGTGCCGAGGATTTCCAGAGTCTGTCTGTCTGTCATGGCCTTGTCGCATGCTCTTAGCCAGCCCTAGTACAACATTTCCCAATGAAACAGCACGTTTGATCTCGGGTAGATTGATATGTTAAAGTTAAAGTTAAAGTCTGTCCCGAGCCTAAGGCTCACCAGGCCGGTGCTTATCCCGGTTTCTGTGGCGTTAAGCGACTGAGAGTCATAGACTTCCCCCTGGATAGGACGCCAGTCTATCGCAGGGTTAACCCCCCAACACAAGGTTGGTACCCCCTTTTACACCTGGGTGGGGTGAGAAAATAGCCGTAAAGTGCCTTTTCCAAGGGCACAAGCCATAGCCGAAAGCTGGGATCGAACCCACAACCTTTAGATTACGAGTCCAACGCCCTAACCACTAGACTACAGCGGCGGCATAGATTGATATGACTTCCCCCCAAAATAGCCAATGCTCTTTGGACGCCTCACAAAAGCAGGTAATTCATGTAGATTCTTGTTGTCATTTTCTAGTGGCAGTGACACTTGGATCAGTTTAAATCCTTACGGTTCCCGAATGAAGCAGCGCGTGAAGTCTTGGAAAGATTGATAGAACTTTATTACCACATAAGACAATCCTCAGGACGATTCACATTTCTTTTTTTGACTTGATCAATTACACATTCCTCGGTTTTGTTTTGGTTTTTGATTTTTTTTTTTTATATAAAAAACTTTGTCTTTCTTTCTTTCCTCTTCTTTTCACTCTGGTTTTGTGGGTGTTTCTGTAACTGGTTCTATTTTCCCCCTAGATCATCACCTTTTATGGACAACTGAAATTGTTTTTAAACGAAAACAACAATACCCCCCCCCCCCCCAAAAAAAAAAAAAAGGTATCCACTATTCTGCACAGTTTAAGGATGGAGATTTTCAACTGAAGTGGTGGACGATTTCTGAAAAATGTTTTCTCGAAACGTCTTTTTTCTAATATTCTTTTCGACCTTTTGTATTATTCAAGATTCTGTTGATCAAAAGTATCCTGTCCTTCTTTGCTAAGTCGATGAATTTTTATGATTTTATCTAAATTTTATCTTAACAGTTTCTGTGCTGATTCTAATGCAATGCACCTGCGGCATCAAGGTCTTCTACAAATACAGACAGCTCTTGTCTGACTACACACTGCTTCAGGTCTGTGTGTTGTCGGCTTTCTGCCTTAGTTTTGTTCTGCTCCAGAAGATGTTCAAAAATGTTGTTTTCGTTTTCAATTTTGTCACTGAGTCCATAAAAAACTTAATCTGAAAAGAGAGCTTTAACTTTTCTTTGAGGGCGGGGGAGGGGGGGGGAAGAAAGCCTCCCCCTTCCTTTTCCCGGAGCCCCCCACTACCCCCCTCCCCTAACTCTAAAAACAAAACGCTACGTGTCTTCTCACCCAATATTTTTTTTCTTTTTGTTTCAAAATTCAGAGTTTTTCTGTACCTAAGGGTTATTTTTCATGCAGGACTTGCCCAGGGGCCATGCTTTTAGTGTTCGTGACCTACAGTGCTGACCTGTGCATGTCTGATACCTCTTCCAGTCCAGGACATAGTTGCCTGATAACACAACAGACACCCACACATTGCAGACATCTTCCAGTCTGTAAAAAAAAAAGAAATCAAAAGTAGAGGGAGAAAAACCTTGCTAATAATATATTGATATGAATAGTCAACAAACTTGCTAATGAATTTGCATGCCCATTCCGTTGGGAAAAATTAAAGCAGCAACCTCTCCCCCCCCCAAAAAAAAAAAGACAACCCGAAAAAAACCCAAACCAATTCCCCCCCCCCCCCCCCCCCCCCCCCGAAAAAAAACCCCAACCAAACCCAAACCCCGTTACCCTCAACTTGACTTCTCCGTTAACTAACTCCTAGAGGAGTCGCTGCGGAGTTAACTGCACTGAAGTTTTCAAGCAGTGTCTCTCGGACAAGTCGAACCTGGTGGAGTCCTAGAATATTACATATATATATATCAGAGACTGTAACTCAGAATTCGTCTCATCAAACCACCTTCACCTATTTATATACCAGTATGCAGGCTCTCAACTTTCCGTGGTATGTCTTTCCCCTCAAGGCCAGTCCCCTCTCTGATGATGTTTTTCCATTCGTTTTCCCATCGTGTTCCGGTGGGAACAGATGGCATTTACAACACTGCATACACAAGGGGACTGGAGGTAAAAAAAAAAAAAGCACACGAGTGCTTATTCCATTATCCTCACTATAAAAGAATAAATAAATAAATGAATAAGCACCTCTCTATATTATATATATATATATATATATATATATTATAAATTATGTGTGTGTGTGTGTGTGTGCGTGCGTGCGTGCGTGCGTGTGTGTGTGTGTGTGTGTGTGTGTGTGTGTGTGTGTGTGTGTGTGTGTGTGTGTGTGTGCGTGCGTGTGTGCGTGCGTGCGTGCGTGCGTACGTGTGCATGTGTGTGTGCGTGCGTGGACGCGCCCGCGCCCGCGCGCATTCCATTGAAAAAGTGCTTTGTCACACGAATGAAACAAAACCCATCCTGAGCAAGAGTGAGCCATCAGAAAAGCACACACCTTATTTCAATGAATGTACAGACAGTGTGATCACAACACGACTAAATAAATAATCTCAACACAGCTTGTGACAACAGCCTTAATGAATCTCAAATACAGAGCATGAGATAACGATACATCTGCTCCACAGTGCAAATAAGATAATCCTCCTAACACAAGATAACTCTCCTACACAAATGTTTACCTTGTTTTCTGTAGACGTGCACGTGTGTAGATTTTAACGCAAAATTTTAGACTAAAGTCTGTATGCTTCTGATACAGATCTACACAATCCTTGCCTTTCGCATGTGTGTGTGTGTGTGTGTGTGTGTGTGTGTGTGTGTGTGTGTGTGTGTGTGTGTGTGTGTGTGTGTGGTTGCTCCTCGGGGAAAGCATGTCGCCACAAATGCAGCGCCACCCATTTAAAGGAAACGTTCTGCTGTCTGCGTGTGTATTTCCAGCTATGGCTTTTTGTGCACTATCTATTTGTCTTACAAAGTCATTTCTATCTTTTATTTGCCTGCTGCATCCATATTGGCCCTGGACAAAAGCTGTGCCAGTTATAACTTGATATCAGCTAAAGTGCCAAGGCCTACATTTACATGTTGTTATGTTTTGAATGTTATGTTGAAATTGTCTTCAGCCACACTGGATGTTAAAAACAACAACAACAACAACAACAAACCCCATACAAATGATTATTCATTATCCTCGAAATAAAAAAATTCGGTTTGATTTCATCTGATTTGATTTAATCTGATTTTATATTATTTGATCAGATCTGATTAAAAACAAAGATCCGATTTGAGTTAATCTGATCTGATATGCGATACGATTTGATTTGATATCTCTTCTGTTCTTTTCCACATGTCTCCACATATCCCGTTTCGTCACTGCAAGGACCAATTTGAAATTCTATTTGATACAAGTGAAACCCCACCATGTATAAGCGCTTTGATTTGTTTTTGCAAGATATAGCGCTATATAAGTTCCATTTATTATTATTATTATTATTATTATTATATTATTATTATTATTATTATTATGTATAAGACATAGGAAAACTTGGGCTAAATTGCCCTATCAGAGTTTTACCAGAAAACATTTAAAATACCTGGATTTATTTCTTCGTTTACCCCAAAAGTCGGAATGCGGCTATCTTTATGGAAGGCAAACGATTGCATCCTGAAAATCTGACCATTGGTCAACCTCGGAGCTCTAGCCGAGAAACAAACATTACTGATCTTTTCTTTATCATTCATTGCATTCATTTATTTTGTCAACATCGCTATCACTCAAAGAAAGATTTCATCTTCTAGTAAGATTGCTTCTTCTATTTTTTCTTCTTCGTCTTTTTAAATCTTTGCAACGTCATTTTGATGATGACGAAATTATAACAAGTTACCTGCACTTCTTTTTATCCCCTATTTTGTCTAAGTAATAAAAAAAATTCAGCAGAATCAAAATGAAATTATAGAAAACAGATTTCTGTATCCTAAACTTTCTGTGCTTTTGCCAAAGATCCCAATAGGGCCATTGGCGGCATTGGCCTTGCTTGTACTGCCTTAGAATGAAAGTGCTGATACTACTTCAATCAGTGACTCCCAGTTCACGTGAGTGAAAATCGCACCTCAAAATAAAAAAGTGCATTTTGCGTACCCATCCAAACATGAACCAGTCATTTAGATGAATGAATGAATTAATAAATAGATATAGCTGAATAAATTAATAAATAGATAAATAAATAAACAAACAAAAAACACACGTGGCCCAATGTGGATGCAAATCTCACCTGAAACTGAACAGTATGTTCTGTGCACACCGTCCAAACATTAACCAATAATTCAAATATCAATAAACAAACAAATAAATGAAATATCATGTGGCTCAACATGTATGGAAATCTAATTTGAAATGAAAACAGTGCCTTCTTTGAACCCGTCCAGTCCCTAACAAATGACTAAACTAACTGAATAAATAAATAAATTTAAATAGATAAAAAATACATTTGGTCAAATGAATATTATGAAAATCCTTCCTACTTAAATCTACACTATGCATTCTATGCACCCGTCCAAACAACAAATCATTTACATCGGTTACAAAAATATATGAAGAAATATATTTTATAAATAGATAGTAATAATAGTAACAGATCTAATAACAACAATAACAATTCTCAGAGCAATTTCCTTCCACTCTACAAGAGTAGCACAAAGTGCATAACAGAAACCAAGGCACCCCCCCGCCCCCCCCCCCAAAAAAAAAAAAAAAACCCGCCCCCCCCCCCAAACTTACTTTCGCGTAATTCCCAACTCACCTTGGAAACCTCTGAAATGGGGACCATGATTTCATTCGCACAGATCATACATATAGACAGAAGCAGCACGATTTGAAGACACTTTGACATTAGTAGCTTTGGAAATTTTCAGGCAGAGGTGGAGAACTTTTTAATACATTAAAATCTCCACTTCTTTAAAATTCGCTGCAACTTCTCTCTATCCTTCCTACAGACAGACAAAATTAACAGACTAATTTGCTGTTGAGGTATACTATAAAGTCCCAGCGAAGATTTTCGAGACAGGGACAACTCAAACGCAAGAGCACGTTTGAACTATAATTATCGCATGGTTGCCATCTAACCCGACTGACTCAAGCCTGTTCTCTCCTATTTATTTAAAGCGGATTTCTTGTGGCTGGGAGTTTGCACGTGATTGGTATCGTGGTTACGTCATGTCTGTTTGTCTTTGCTCTTAAGGAAAGGGGACCAGACTTGAGCTTTATCTTCAGATTTTTTGTCTTTGCTCTTAAGGAATGGGGGACCAGACTTGAGCTTTATCTTCAGATTGTTTTTTTTCTCTATCTCACTGATTTGATTGTTTGTCACCTGCTCAGACAGCAAACTACAGTCTGTCATATGAGTGCAAATGCGTTTCGATGCCGTGAAGCGCCTGACAAGTGAGACCCAGCACAATACGACTTTGGTATGGCAGATAATTGTTATCTTTCAAGTCTCTCTGGAGAGAAAAGGCAGAAGAAAGGATAAAAAAAAAGGCAGAAAATAAATAGACGAAGAGGTGGTGACAGGAAGAAAAGGAACGAGGCAGAAAGAAAGAGAATACGAATACGAATACGAAAATTTATTCAGGAAGGCCATTGGCCCATTCTGAAGGGGCCTGTACAATATCAATATATCAAAAAGAAATGACAAACATTTTACAAAAGACAAAAGACAAAAAAATTCATGCAAACAGTATACTACAATCATTAACTTATGGCTATGTTCCGTCTTGTCAGTGCTTTGTGTATATATAATGACAGATTCCTTACTGTAGTCTCGTTGGAGCATGACAACAAAAGTCGTAACCTAAATGCACAAGGATTACGGTAATATTTTCCTGCAATGTATTCTTCCCTAGAAACAAAGAGAGAGATAGAAAAGAGGAAATTTCTTGAACAGAGTTAAGTAGTAGTACCTGGATCAACTCCATTTGTTTAGTTCCTCGACCAGAGCTCCGGGGTACGCAAGCGGTTGTTTTTGCCCCCTATGGAGGTAGCCGCGTTCCGACCTCGGGGATGTATGCTGGGTATGTTCATGTGCATAATTTTTCTTCATCTTCTGCATGTGTATAGATACGAAAAGGAATAATGGCTCTGGCAGGTCTGGACTTGAAGATGACCTGGGAAATGGCAACCGAAAAAAAAAAAAATCCTCACCCTAGATTTACCAACACCCTGCCGAGATTCGAACCCACGACTTCATGGGATCCATGGGATTAAAGTGGAAAGGGCTTAACCACTGGGCTATAGGGTCCTATACTACGTGATCAACATCAACTGTGTGTGTTCAAACGGATGAGGGGAGTCATGGGGATTCCCTTTTGTTATCATTTATACTGTGTTGCACTAGTGACAAGGTTCTTGTGGCGTGTTTGTTAGGTATGCAGTGGTTTTCTTACTTCGTTCCTTCGAAACAGTTCCGAGGTTCACCGATGGTGAGATTTTAAGTACACGGGACCGATTTTAATTAACAATCATTAAGGTCGCCGAGTTCGGACTTCGGGAATATAATGGCGATCTTATCGTTATAGCTGTACTTTGGGGGACCAAAAAAAATGGGTAGGCGCTGCACTTGTGGCGACGCGCTCTCCCCAGGAGAGCAGCCCGAATTCACGCAGAGAAATCTGCTGTGACATAAATGGTATAAAATAAAAATAAAATAAAAAAATGAATGAATGGGTCCGGTTGTAATCACTCTGTGTGTGTGTGTGTGTGTGTGTGTGTGTGTGTGTGTGCGCGCGCGCGTGCGTGCGTGCGTGCGTGCGTGCGTGCGTGTGTGTGTGTGTGTGTGGTGTGTGTGTGTGTGTGTGTGCGTGTGTGTGATGGTTGTGTGTGTATGCATGTGTCACATTGTTTGTGTGACAGAGTGTGTGCACGCGCACATAATGTGCATGTATGAACACACACACACACACACACACACACACACACACACATACACACATACACACACACACACACACACACACACACACAGCTCGTGAACTGAAGGAGGAGGAGGAGGGAGGGTACACTTTCCCTTGAGAAACGAAGCCCTCTTTTCTCCCCCACGTCACTTCCAAAGAACATCACTATCATCAGTTCACTGATATAAAATCAGCGTTATCAGTTAGCTGCAACCTGTGTACACAACCGCTAATCATAGCACTTGACCATCCACGTCAACTGCAGAATCTCAACACACACACACACACATTCTCTGAAAATCCTGTGGTTTCCTTGATGGACTGAGTCAACATTGGAGTAAAGCCTTGTTGCATCACATGACCAAGGCCCAGTGCAGGTGTCACCAAGTCATGTGACCCCCTCCCTCCCTCCCTTCCTCCCCCTTCGATTCAGCCGACCCCCCCCCCCCCCCCTCCACCACCACCAACGGATAATTTTTTTTTTAAACCCATCGCAAATGTTTAGAAATTACGAGTCATCTCTTAAGTGGGCTTAATATGATGTTTGTTGGGGGTGGTGGTGGGGGGGGGGGGGGGTCTGTTGTTTGTTGGGTTTTTTTTTATTTTTAGTTTGTTTTGTTTTTTTAGGGGGGGGGGGATGTCTGTTTTTTTCTTTTCAATATATGGATTAATCATCATTTTCGATTTTAAAAAACCACAACTGAGTTCACATGAGTATTAGATTTTCCCTTCTTCTTTAGGCTATCTTTTCTTCATCTTTGTGGTGTTCTCAGACAGACACACAGCAGTTGCTGTCTGTCATGTGTGACAAAAAATGCGTTGCGCTGCCGTTAAAGCCTCTGCCTGACAAGTCAGACCCAGCGTATATATATATATATATATATGTATGCAACTTTGGTAGAGGAGAGAATTGTTATATTTGAATCTCTCTGGAAAACAGGCGAGAGAATGGACCAAAGGCAGGTAAGTTCCAGGAGGTGAGGATGCTATTTATACTGACTGGCCCACGGCATCCATTCCCACGGGAAAGGCTTTGGTGGGGAAACAAAAACAGTTGCCGATAGGAAAAAAAAATCATGGGTGGCGCTGCGCTTGTGGCGACGCGCTCTCTCCCCGGGGAGAGCAGCCCGAATTTCACGCAGAGAAATCTGCCGTGACATAATGTGGTATAAAAGAAAATAAAAAATCTATTTATTTTCACACACACACACACACACACACACACCCACACCACACACACCACACGCACACACACGCATACACGTAGACTAGAAAATGTTGATATTGCTAAAGTTATTTCTCGGTCTGCTATTAATGTTCTGTAACAGGTTTTCTTTTCAATCTAATTGTTTTAATTGGTTTTTTTTGTTTGTTTGGATTTTTTTTATGGCTACCTTTAAGTCTTAAGTCTAATATCACCAAGAGTGGACAGACTTAGATAAACACAACACACAACACACACACACACACACACACACAACACACACACACAACATGCACCCCCCAACTTTCTGTTGGCAATTAAAACACAAATAGATGATTAAAAAAAAAGACAAACATATTCAGCAAAAAAAAAGAGTAAAAGAGCAGAAAAAAAGACAAAAACAAAAACGCACACAAATCGAACTACAGATCTATAAGAATCAAGCAACAGCTTGCAACACCCACCTTTGCCCCCCCCCCCCCCCCCCCCCCCCCCCCCCCAACAAATAAATCCTTTCAAAATCAAACCAGTAAGTGCCAAGTAAACAAGAGAAAGACAAAAAAAATCTACGAAGATAAAACTGTTGTACAGACTGCATGCAACGGAGATAAGTTTACAGGATACACTGCATGCACAATTCTCTCTCTCTCTCCTCTCTCTCTCTCTCTCTCTCTCTCTCTCTCTCTCCTCTCTCTCTCTCTCTCTCTCTCTCTCACTCATTCATTCATTCTCTTTCGCTCACCTGTCTGTTCACAGCGTCAGCACCATTTTCTTCCTCATTCCCATTTCCATCCGACACCTCCATCTTCTCCTGTTCTTCCTCCTCCTCTTCGACTTCTTCTTTCCTCCCACCATCCTCGTCCTCATGTAATCCTCTTCCCTGCTGATGATGAGGATTCTTAAGGCATCATCGTCACCATCGTCGTCGTCGTCGCCCTCGTTGTTGACGATCTGATTCATTTTCTCCGCAGAGGAGAAATCACCATCTGTTTCGGCCACATCATTCTTCAAAGATACGGTTTCTTCGGGGTGTCTTTCCCTTCTTTTGGGGTGGTCTTTCAATCGCATTGTTGCAAAATGTTCGTTTGGATATTTTCCCCCCCTTCAACTTTTAGAGATTCTATGTTACGAATTTATCATGTGGTGGGGCTTTGTACGTGAAGATGAGTTATATTTCTGTCTCTCTGAGTGTGTGTAAGCTGTCTTCTGCAGTTTTCGTGCTGTGGATTTCCTTTCACCACATGCAGGATCACTTTCTCTCTTTATGACAGGAATCGCAATAATAATAAAGGTGGCCTTTTTTTTTTCCTTTTCTTTTTTTCGCTTCAAAATGTTCACTGATTCTTTTTTGACATATTAACTTTCTGTAACAGAATCCCTCAGATCTGCTTTCATTTCCCCCCCCCCAAGAATAATTCCTCTGAATCTGTTTTTTTTTCTCATCCAATTCAAATGTCTTAATTTTTTTTTTCTCTCTCAGAAATCAACACGATCCAGTGATCTTACTTTTGACATATACAGCAAAACACAGTTCTTTCAAGTAGAAGAGAGACACACACGTATCCAAAAAAACCAACGACGACGTGACACGTACGTAAGATACTGCACTCCAGGACAAGACTGTTCACAGTAGTGGAAACATCTACACGGACAATTCATAAGTCTTACACAAATCCTTTTTTTTTTTTTTTTTGGGTTTGTTTGACTTCCCTGTTTTTTGTGTTGTCGTCCTCACAGCTGTATTCCTTCTTCTTTTCGTTCCTCCCTCTTCTTCTTTCGTTCCTCCTTTTTCTTCGTTCGTTCGTTCGTTCTTCCTTCCTTCCTTCCTGCCTGCCTTTAACTGCCTTGGGTAACAAACCTTGATGAGCTGTCGTCTGTTTGCGGGATTCCGGAACAGCCAAGGCATACAACACACCGTCAATGTGGTAATATATGAAGAGTTTGGAGGGGAGGGGTTGTGGATTGGGTGAAAGGTTTTATTTGTGTGTGTGTGTGTGTGTGTGTGTGTGTGTGTGTGTGTGTGTGTGTGTGGTGGTGTGTGTGTGTGTGTGTGGTGAGTGTGTGTGTGTGTGTGTGTGTGTGTGTGTGTGTGTGTGTGTGTTTGTATGTGTCTGTGTTTGTGTGTGTGTGTGTGTGTGTGTGTGTGTTGTGTGTTGTGTGTGTGTGTGTGGTGTGTGTTGTGTATGTGATGTGTGTGTGTGTGTGTTTAAGTGGAGTGGAGAAGGGGCACGCTTGTGTGTGTGTTTTGTGTGTGTGTGTGTGTGTGTGTGTGTGTTGTGTGTGTGTGTGTTGTGTGTGTAGTGTGTTGTGTGTTTGTGTGCGCAAAAGAAAAAAAGAGCATTCTATGTATTCATTATCTTAATTTCCTCTGTGTATTACCTCTTCCTCCTCCCACCCAACCGCAGAATAGATAAAACAAAACAAAAGCAAGCCAAGCAAAGCAAAGATTAAAACAAAAAAAGCAACAAAAATAAAAACAAAACAAAAACCACCAAAACAACCCCACCCCAGCCAAAAACAACTACCAAATAAACAAACAAACAACCCCCCCCCCTCCCTCCCCCCAAAAGCAAGCCAACACCCCTACCACAAAAAATAAACACATAGAGAGAAAGGTTTCTTCATATGAACAGATAGATAGACACGCAGACACAGAGACACACAGACTGACACACAGACAGACAGACAGACAGATCATAATTACCTTGTTGAAGGAAGGTCACTCCTATACGAATCCACTTTTTCCACTCACATCAGCAAGTCAGGGGGGACTACTTGGGATTATCTTCCTGCACACACACACAAAAAGTTTTTTTCCCTTTACTTCTGCAGTTTTTAGAGCACATAGAAGAATTAACAATTTAGTGCTCTCTCTCTCTCTCTCTCTCTCTCTCTCTCTCTCTCTCTCTCTCTCTCTCTCTCTCTCTCTCTTCACTCATTCATTTTTATTCTTTCATATCGTGGAAAATGGAATAAGCACTCACGTGCTTTTTTTTTTTTAACATTCAGTCCCCGTGTGCATGTGGTTTTGTCAATTTTGTCATGTGTTCCATCTGGCACACGATGTGTGTGTGGTGTGATGTGTGTGTGTGTGTGTGTGCATGTGTGTGTGTGTGTGTGTGGTGTGTGTGTGTGTGTGTGTGTAATGTGTGTGTGTGTGTGTGTGTGTGATGTGTGTGTGCGTGTGTGTGTGTGGTGGTGGTGGTGTGTGTGTGTGTGTGGGTGCGTGGTGGTGTGTGGTGCGTGCGTGTGATGCGGTTGTGTGTAAGGGGGGTGGTGGTGGTGAATAACAATGATTGTATAGTAAAGTATGTACCTCTTTCAGTCACAGCAGATAGTGACATTCAGGCTGTTTGTGTTTCACTCCCAGGGGAGAGCACGTCGCCTCAAGAAGACTGATAGCTCCACCCCCATTACATTTTCTTCTTTTTTTAACTGTCCGCAGTTGTACCCGTTTACCTAAGACAATGACTGTGTCTACAGACTGCTTTACCAGAGTCGACTGTCATGAGTCTCTTTTACCTGATGCGCTTAAAACGTTGTTTAGCACAAGGGGACCTCGGTTTACTGTCTCATTTTAAACACAACACCCCGACCACCACTAAAAGCCTAGTAACTGGAAGGGGTGGGGGGGGGGGGGGGAGAGTTTGGGTGCAAAAAGCGAATCGGGGAGATGGGGGTCGGGCGATACTATAGTCTTAGGCCTTAGTGGTTAAACTTTACGTTGCCCTCGTGATGCGATCTGATCCGCGTTCGAGCCAGCAGCCACCCCCATGGAGGGGATCTGAATCCCCCTGGAGTTAATTAACATCAGGGCTGCACTCCACTCGACTCCCGGCCCCCGATATAATAGTGCTTCAGATGTCCGTGAACCGAGGTCCCGTGTCGGTGTGCGAACACATACAGAACATCTTGCTTACACGTGAAAACAAGAGTAGGCCGTTGCGTACAGGCAGAAATAGAGTACTAAGTAGTAGTAGTAGTAGTAGTAGTAGTAGTAGTAGTCAGAGTACAGAAGACGTCAGAGAAGTAAGTAGTAGTTAGAGTAAGTAGTAGTAGTAGTAGTAGTAGTATGTAGTAGTAGTAGTAGTAGTAGAGTAGAGTAGTAGCAGTAGCAGCAGCAGCAGCAGCAGCAGCAGCACAGCAGTAGTAGTAATTAGCAGCACCAGTAGCAGTCAGTAGTAGTAGCAGCGATTCTGATACTTTAAACAACACTGAAGCAGACGACAAGCCTGCTTGAAATCGTAGAAGACTAGCGCAGAGAGAGGAGAGAGGGAGGGAGAGAGAGAGAGAGAGAAGAGAGAGAGAGAGAGAGAGAGAGAGAGAGAGAGAGAGAGAGAGAGAGTGTGTGTGTGTGTGTGTGTGTGTGTGTGTGTGTGTGTGTGTGTGTGTGTGTGTGATGGATAGGTGAGTGAGAGAGAGACAGACAGAGAGAGACACACACGAGATGGAGAGAGACAGAGACAGAGAGAGAGTGTGGCGTCTTTATCAGCCGGTGCCAGACAGCCCAGTACTAACTATCCACACGACAACAAGGACCCCCTGTGTCTGTGTGAAACACCAGAGTCCTTCACTAACTACAGTGAGACCAGACTTTTCTTTTCTTTCCAGTCTTCTACTACAGCTGCAAAAAGCTACGAACGATCGTAACGGGGGGGGGGGGGGGGGGGGGGGGGGGGGGAAAGAAAGAATGCCCCCCTCTCCCCCCCCAACTAAAACAATCCTTAAAGAGTCAACTTTGTTACATTACTATCAGCAATCGCTCTCTTTATATTTATTTAGATGTATGTATGTATGTATGTATGTATGTATGTATGTATGTATGTTGTATGTATGTATGTATGTATGTATGCATGTATGTATGTATCATTGTATGTGTGTGTACAAACAAATATAATATAATATATATATATCATATAGATACTAAGATAGATAGATAGATAGATAGATAGATAGATAGATAGATAGATAGATAGACTAAGATAGATAGATACTAAGATAGATAGATAGATAGATAGATAGATAGATAGATAGATAGATAGATAATAGATAGATAGATAGATAGATAGATAGCATTTATTACATATTACAGACTGTAATCGATATTTCGTTCCTCGCTACAGCTCCGAGGTTCACCAATGGTGAGATTTTGCCTGTTCATGTGACCCTTTGCCCACCATCAAAGGTAGCTGCATTCTGTCTTCAGGCAGTAAATTCATCCGAAAAGTTGCCTATCAGAAATTGTCGAAATTATCCCTGTCTGGAAGTGACTGACACACACACACACACACACAACACACACACCACACACACACAACACA
>CM060344.1:18502245-18527245 GCA_030674155.1 Stramonita haemastoma
AATGAAAAATGATGCTGGCATGTGCATGATGATGGGTAAGTACACGGCCCAGCAGAACAGAACATGACATGACATGACATGACATGACATGACATAACATGGCATGACATGGCATGGCATGGCAGGCATGACATACAGGAGGGAAGGGAGGGGGTGGGGGGCTTAGGGAGGGGGAGAGGGGAGGGGGCGGGAGGAGAGTCTGTGCGGCGATAGCCTAGCCAAGAGGTTTAGAGCGTTGAGCAGGACAGTCTGAGAGCCGAGCGAAGGCTGCAGGGAGGTAGCCTGGTCTACCAGCGAGACCCCCCCCCCCCCCCCCCCCCCCCTTTGAGAGGCCTTTTCCCCGTGCGCACATGGGGGAAAGCCACCAACAACCTACTCCCTCTGCCGGCATCCTAATTATGCAAACCAACGTAGGTATGCCAGAGCATCTTACGCACACATGCTCAAAAAACCCCGTCCACCTTTCGTAAGAGTAGGCCAGGTAGGCTAGGCAGCCAGAAGGAACAGATGACAAATGATTGGTTAAAATATTTTTTTTTAGAAGAGAAAAAAAAGACCAAAACAATAACAACAAAATACCCCTCCTCCCCACAACCTCCCTACCCATGCACACTGGTGTAATGTTTTAGACATCGTACCCCGATGTCGGAATGCAGCTACCGTAATATAGGGCAAAACAGTTGCAATTGCAATATCTCGGAGTTCTATAGTCGAGGAACAAGGGTATTTTTAAAAAGAGAGAGAGGGAGAGAGAGAGAGAGAGAGAGAGAGAGAGAGAGAGAGAGAGAGAGAGAGAGAGAGAGAGAAGATGACATACAACCCATGTTAGTGCTCACGCCCCACTATGATGGCCAGGTCCAAAGTTGTACCAGTTATTCTCTTTTAACAGGTTTTTTGTCTTGCTGTTTGACAAACCAGTACACACATTGGGACTCAGTGTCTGATTGGCATGCGTACTGGATCACAATGTCGTCAGACTCACAGGTCACAATCTCTTCACCATCTGAATAATGTAGGACAGTTTTTCTGAAGTGTTCATTTCTTTGGCTGTCTCTCAGTCTTAAATGTACAGATCTATCAGTCAAGAGTATAGTAGCCATGTACCGTGTGACATTTCCTGTGTCAAATCCACCAACAATATTATCAATCCTCCTTTGATAGACTGTTTAAACGTCTACTTCATGTGTAGCTGCACATGCTGCTCTCAGCTGTCCCACACCACAGTCAGACAGACATGAGGCACTGAAGACACAGTCGCTGTCACACACAACACTTACCTGCTTCTCTTTATGCAGGTTGCAGCGAATTAGGGATTAGGGTTTTTTTCCTGTTGTACTGCACTTCCGTGCTGCCATTCACTGGAGGATCGGCTATGTTCGTTAACACTGCTGTGTCAAGTGGCCTCAGTCGCAAGACAAAAACCACACTGTTCCCTTCTCCTGCCACTTTCCAGCTGGAGACTGTGTTGTCAGTCAGCAGGGCGCCTAAGGTCCTCTCCACAGCCGCTGGAAGTCCAGTAACTGGCATTTTTATACTTAATTACAAGTTTTACTGCAGCTGTGGCTTTGCGTCACGTGACCCAGAGAGAGTGTGGGAAAGAGAGAGAGAGAATAAATTCTGGTAGGTCTGCTTTTCCCAGATGCTGTTGCAAGATGTTCTTTATCCTCTGTAAAGGTCACATTACAGTGAAACCATTAAATTCTGAAGAATCAACACCAGCTCTCGGCCCTCCCAAATACCATTCAACATGTTAACAGTTACCAAAAGTCCAAACCAAAACTGCTACCATCGTATTACCAATCCAATCCAGTCTTGTTGTTTATAGCCCCACTGACCACAGAGGCCATATCAGGGCTGTCACTCCCTAAAATTGTAAATTCACAATAGAACTGTGCAGCTATATACAGATTAAAACGGCATAAAATAAACTCTACTGCCTTTCTTGTATCAATGCCCTGGCCAACCAGAAGGGTCAACCAAGGATGGTCAATCAGAGCAGAGAAGACCAAACTGATGACCAATAATGCCACGGGCATCAGCCATTGTATTAGACAAGGGGTCCAAGCAAGAGGTAGTATGCAGGATTGCACAGACAATAACAGCACTGTCAAAACTGAACGCCATCTGGAAAGATAAAAATATTTCACTCAACTCCAAGATCAAACTAATGCGCTCCCTTGTCATATCCACATTTCTGTATGCCTGTGAATCGTGGACACTGACTGCTGAGTTGGAGAGAAGAGTACAGGCGGTAGAGATGAGATACTTCCGGAGACTCCTTGGCATCTCCTACAGAGACCACATAAGCACCGAAGACGTGCATAACAGAATCCAGCAAACCATTGGTCCCTACGAAAATCTATCAATCGTAAAGAAGCGTAAACTTAAATTGTACGGGCATGTCACAAAATCAAAAGGACTAGCAAAAACAATACTGCAGGGCACTGTCCAAGGAGGAAGAAAAAGGCAGAAGGAATTGGGAGGACAACATCAGCGAATGGACAGGCCTAGAACTCGACAAAACTGAGAATAGCAGAACAGATAGAGGAATGGAGGGAACTGGTTGTCAAATCTTCAGGGGTGCCCCCATAGTTGCCAGACTAAGGGATAGATAGATAGTAGAACTGAAGGATGAAAGCACTGGAGGAAAAGGATACCAGAGAATCGGAAAGAAGCAAGGAAAGGAAACGACAAAGAACAGAGAGAGAAGAGAGAGAGAGAGAGAGAGAGAGAGAGAGAGAGAGAGAGAGAGAGAGAGAGGAGAGAGAGAGAGAATCATGCATGCTCAATCAATGTCCATCACAATAGAAGGAGGAAAATAAAGATTCCCTATACAGTACTCCCGAGGCTACATATGTAATTATATCACATCGTAGTTGATGACAGGAAATTCTGCAAATCTGATCTCACAAAAAAAGATCTCCCTATAGGAAGGGTAGAATCTACGCAAATGAAGCATATAGCCAAAGGAAGACACTGAGAGGAGTCCACCAGGCAGTTGTGTTGAGCCCTACCGACCTATTACTTTCAAAAACGACATTGACAAAGATGTGCCAAGAAAAGTCCATGGAGCCTCAATGCCATTGACCTTGTCCTGTGGTGCTCAGAGGAATATCTTAGAATGGCCAACTACAGACTACAGCAAACACTGAACATTCTTGAAGCCTGAAGAAAACAGTAGTGTGTGAAAATCAAGGCCAACAAGAGAAAGTACACGTATCTTCATCTTGCTTGCCGAGGAAAACCCCAGCTATCTTAGAATGACTTTTATCAAACAACTGGTATGAAACCACGTACCACAAAAAACAGAAGCTTGTCCTCATAAAAAAACAGAAATAACGTGGGTACAGAAGCCACAATTCTACACTTGCATAGTGAACAGTACAGACCAGTACTTTACTATGGCATTACAGTATAGGACACTACTGGCACGTCCAACTTTGATCGAGTAAGCAAGGTGCAGAACCAAGCAACCTTCATCATCTCAGGGTTCATAAAAGCAACACGAATAATTATAAGACCTCGAGACCGTCACAGGACTCCAGTTTCTTGAAGATCACCAAAACACTAAGATTCTCACCCAAACTGACAGATTCAAGAGACTTCAAGACCACCTCATGAAAGGAAGACTGTCCCAACCAGCAAAAGGAGGACTAAATAGAGGCAGCTTCATTCACCAGAGCAGGACACTGGAACATCAGGGTATTCTTGACTATGGCCCCAAAGAGATCTCTGGGTATCTAGCTGCCTCAGCCTGGAGTGAGCGGCTTCCACCTTCATTCAGTACAACATTCTTGGTGTAGAACCAAAAGACCGAGAGTGGCCCCGAAAAAAGTCCTACACCCTTGAATACCCCCAGACCCAATACCCAAAAAGCTTTGTGGACATAATTGTTATGTCTACACTTGTTGCTCTGCTGAGGATGCAGTGCAGAATAGAGGGGCGAGCCTCCATGTCCAGTACCCTGAAAGCAGAGAAGATAGGATCAGCCTCTCAATGGCCTTTACTCCACAAACTGTAAAGATGTGGCAGAAGCCATAGAAAGAGCAACAACCCACATATATATAATACATATACAATATAATTGTATTCAGAAAAGGGGGATTTTTTTAGCAGTAGAGACAAAATGAATTTCAAATAAACAAGTTATGCTAATGGTAAATGTGTATAAATATTTAGGAATATACGTTTCACCGAAACTTAGTTTTACTGGTGCATTTAAACACCTAGCTAGCAGAGCCAAACATGTGCTGTTATGCATTACTGAAAAATTGCCTTAGAAAATTAATCTTTCGAATTATTTATGACAACACACATTAATGTAAATATTTATCACCCGGAACTGTCAGTCATGCTACTGTCAACTACGGCATATTAGCGCAATTCGAAAGTACCTGTCCACTGATGCAACATCCAAACTAGTCACTTCTCTTATTCTTTCACGTCTGGACTATTGCAATTCTCTTTTTGGCTGGTCTGCCAGCATCATATCCACTCCCTTCAACATATACAAAACTCTGCAGCTCTACTGGTCCTCAGAAAGAAAAAAATCTGAGCACATTACCCCTCTCTTGCAATCTCCCCACTGGCTGCCTGTACCACAGAAAGTAAACTACAACATCAGTACACTTTGTTACAAATTGTTACAAATGTCTCCACAAAACAGCACCCTTCTACTTCTGTGAATGTCTTCTCTTGTACACACCTTCTCGTTCCCTCCACTCCGCTGCATATACCTTGTCCTTAAGAGTACCTAATTCAACCTAGCTACCGTTGGCCCCCGCTCTTTCTCTGTTTCTGGTCCATCGATCTGGAATGACCTTCCTCTCTCCCTTCGGCAAAAACCTACTTATGACACTTTTAAATCCAACCTTAAGACAAACTTATTTCAAACCTAAGATCTTCGCCTTCTGTTTCCATCTCCTATCTGTCCCTGCCTTCAACATCTGAAATCCCCTTCACCCTGCCAAAGTGTATAATCTTTATAAGTGTGTGTGTGTGCGCGCGCGTGTGTGCGCGTGTATGTGTGTGCGGTGTGCGTGTGTGTGTGTGTGTGTGTGTGTGTGTGTGTGTGTGTGTGTGTACATTCAAATTTACTAAAATATTGTTGATTGCTTGTGTTTTGTATAGGTCGAATGCAAGCTCTTTGATATTTGTTTTTTCAAGATATAGCGCTTTATAAATTCCATGTATTATTATTATTAGATGTATTTCTTATTGGGTGAAAACTCAGGATCTGGATGACAGGGTTTTCCCCCCCCCCCCCCCCCCCCCCATCTTGGCAGATGGCGTGCTCTGTTCCTATTCCGAAACCTATCAAAGACCTTAAGGACCCCAGCAATTACAGACCAATCGCGCTCACCAGCTGCGTTTGTAAGGTGCTGGAAAAAATGGTCAATAACTGCCTGGTGTGGCATCTGGAGGCGAAGGGCATTCTGGCCAGGGAGCATTGTGGTTTCCGCAAAAATTGCTGCACCGTGGACCACCTGGTCCGCCTCAAGACGACAGTCCGGAACGCCTTTATCAATGGGCGGCACGTGGTGGCCGTTTTCTTTGACCTGGAGAAGGTTTATGACACCACCTGGAGGTACGGCATCATGTCGGACCTGCGGGAGTTGGGGTTTCGGGGTCGTTTGCCGCTGTTCTTACAGCGTTTTCTGGCCAAGAGACAGTTCCAGTGAGGGTGGGCTTCACGCTCTCGGAGATCTTTGAGCAAAAGATGGGGGTCCCGTAGGGGAGCATCCTTTCCCCGGATCTCTTTAGTGTCAAGATCAACGACATCGTCAAGTTGGTCCATCAGGGGGTGGAGTGTTCCCTGTTTGTGGACGACTTTGCTTTGTACGCTACGGGCAGTACGTTTGCAGGAGTTCAAAGGCAGATACAGCTCTGTGTAAATAAGGTGCAGGAATGGGCCAAGGACAATGGGTTCAAGTTTTCGGTTACCAAAACGAAGTGCATTCACTTCACTAATAGGTTCAGAAAGCACTTCCCAGACCCCGTCATTCGCTTGGGAACATCCACCATCCCGGCGGTGGCGGAGGCCAAATTCTTGGGGATTGTGTTCGACCGGAGACTGAATTTCAGAAGCCATATCCAACATCTAAAAATGTCTTGTCAGAAAGCCCTGAACCTCCTGCGGATGATCGCCCATACTGACTGGGGAGCGGACAGGAGAACACTGCTGCACGTCTACATGGTGCTGATACGCTCCAAACTGGACTACGGGTGTCAGGTCTACGGCTTGGCAAGGCCTTCCTACCTGAAAGCACTGAACCCTGTCCACTACCAGGAGCTCTGGATCTGTCTCGGAGCGTTCCGAACGACGCTGGTGTACAGCCTGTACGCGGAAGCGGGAGAGCCGTCTCTGAAAAGCCGCCGTCTGAGACTGACTCTCAGTTACTACATGAAGCTCTATTCGGAGTATAACAACCCGGCCTATGATTGTGTTCTCAACCCCCATTTCAGGCCAAGTTTGAGAAAATCGCCCTCTGCCACCCCGCCTCTGGGCATTCGGATCCTTCCCCATCTCCCGGAGGCGGGTATTGATTTGGGTGTCATCTGCGACTGCTTCTCAAGTTCCCTGAGACGCCTATGTGGATGGTGGAAACCCCGGCTGTCTGTTTCGATCTTGCCGCTCACAGGAAAGATGTCACCAGCTCCACGGCGTACAGGGTCTTTTTCCGAGAACTCTGTATGTCTTATCCGTCCTACACAGGGTTTTCACAGACAGGTCCAAGTTGGAGGAGGGGTGGCCTGCGCCGCCTATTGTCCCACCATCAAGGAGTCGGCGCTTTCTGAGCACCTGCCTCCGGATGCCTCGGTGTACACGGCCGAACTTAGCACTCTTGTCTTGTCCCTGCAACTGATTCAGCGATCAGGAAAGAAAGACTTCTTGCTCTGTGCGGATTCGCTCTCTGCTCTGGAGGCTATCACTTGTAGGAACATAAACCATCCTAGGCTTCAGGAGTTCTACGAACTGTATACTTCCTTGAGACGGGACGGTGTGATGTGGTTTTGGTGTGGGTCCCGGGGCACCTGGGCATTCGGGGCAACGAAATGGTTGACCGACTCGCCAGGTGTGCCACGGAGCAGGAGGTTTCTGGCTCCACGGTGCCGTTCACAGATCTGAAACCTAGAAGCGAACAATACGCGCACTCCCTCTGGCAGGAGGAATGGAACGCTCAGACATACAACAAACTTTTTCAGATCCGCCCCAACCTGCTCCTGGAGTGTCGGGATGTTCAGGATATTAGGCACAAGCATTTTACCTCAGACCCCCTAAAGATCCTCTTTCGGGATGTTCCACGGACACCATTTTCAGCTTCCTGAGAGAATCAGGCTTTTCCCGTCTGATATGAGTGAAAGTGGTATAGTTGGTCTCTAAGGACAAGGTTGTTTTAAGGAATCTGGTTTTGGTTTTATCTCATTTTATGTGTGATCGATGTGGGTTTTCCCACGACGCCGTGGCCGTCCTAGGCTGACCCTTATGGTTGACCAGGGCGTCGATACAAGCAAGGAAAGTTAAGTTGGTTTTATACCCCATTTTAAACTGTATATAGTCGCACACTTTTAATACGAGTTTTAAAATGTGACGAGGTGACAGCCCCGTTATGGCCTGTGCGGTCGGCGGGCTCTAAGCAACATTGGATTAGATTAAAAAGATCATGGGTTACCAAAGAAAACATTATATGTTATATAATTTAGATGAAAGGGGGAAAATAAAGTGGGTATCAAAAATGAGGAGTAAATCTTGTGTGGCTTTGCTTATGTATGGTTGAATCAGGGAGTAGAGGCTTTAAATGGGTTGATTCGAGCACTTCGCACTCGACTGGTAGACTGTAGGTGGCAGGAGTGTTCCAGTCATATTCAGGAGAGGGATCGTTTTAGTTTATATAAGCAGTTTAATTTATTAGGTAAATTTTCTATGTATTTGTCGATAAACATGGATAGACATATAAAAATATTATGACAAAGTTTAGATTTCGGGGTGTCTGAATTGTTTGTGCCCAATCGTCGACACAGACAGCACTGATACAGATCTTCTTTGCCCGTTGTGTAAAGGAATATACGCAGTTCGTTTTAATTCTGTTGCCCCACGTTAAATGATCTCAGAAGTCAGCAAAAATATGTGAGATGTTCTTCCATATTTAGACTCTGCATACTTGTGTCATCTTCTAACGAATGCATCCATAAGCAACTGGCAGTTTATTTGAATAAAGCTTTTAAAGGGTTATTATATTCACAGCACCCCTTCACAAGGAGCAATGGCCTTTAATTGAATGAAACTTTCGCAATCCCCCCCCCTCTTTCCACCCCCCCCCCCCCCCCCTCCTCTCCCCTCCCCACTCTTTCTCTCATTTATTGTGCGTTAGTTTGCTAATAGGTCTTTAGGCAAGGGTAACCTAAGGCAAGATCCCATCATCCCCCCCCCCCCCCCTATATTTTTTTCTCTTTTTTTTCATCTTATGTTTATTTGTAATTGTTTATGTCACCAGCAACAACAGCAGGCGCAAAAGTCATGACATCTGCTATGGCCGTGGAAACCACTGCCGAAAGTAGGACCTCTCTCTCTCTCTCTCTCTCTCTCTCCTCTCTCTCTCTCTCTCTCTCTCTCATCTCTCTCTCTCTCTCTCTCCTCTCTCTCTCTCTCTGCTGTCTCCTGTCTATTTTAATCTATCTGATTTTCTTAATTATAATCAGTGTATCTGTCTTGACATTTATGTTCGGGTCGGTTGGAGATTATGTATTTGTCGAATACACACCTATCTCTTTTATTTAAATAATTATCAATGTTTTTAGTGGGGGATTATGCGTTTGTTGAATGTATACCTATCTCTCTCTCTTGTTTTTTTTTAATCATAGGTTGAATTTTTATTGTTGGTGATGGCGGTTTTTGTTTTTCTTTGTTTTTGTCGTTGGTTTTTTGTTGTTGTTTTGCTAATCCCTAATCAGGGCAAGGGCAGGGTGAAAAAAGTAATGGGAACACTTACTGTTACCCTTGAAAAATAAAGATTATTCTCTCTCTCTCTCTCTCCTCTCTCTCTCTCTCTCTCTCTCTCTCTCTCTCTCCTCTCTCTCTCTCTCTCTCTCTCTCTCTCTCTCTCTCTTGAACTGTTATTGTTGGTGATGCTAGTATGTAGGGGTAGGGAGGGGGGTTCTTAGCTTTATTCCCTGATCAGGGCAAGGGCCGGATGAAAAAAAGTATGCCATGCTTACTCTGTAACCCTTGAAAAATAAAGATCATTCATTCTCAATCTCCTCTCTCCTCTCCTCTCTCTCTCTCTCTCCTCTCTCTCTCTCTCTCTCTCTCTCTCTCTCTCTCTCTCTCTCTCTCTCTCTCGTGTCTCTCTGTCTGTCTCTCTGCTCTGTCTCTCTCTCTCTCTCTCTCTCTTCTGTCTCTGTCTCTCTGTCTCTCTCTCTGTCCTCTCTCTCTCTGTCTCTCTGTCTCTCTCTCTCTCTTCTCTCTCTCTCTCTCTGTCTCTCTCTCTCTCCTCTCTCTCTCTTCTCTCTCTCTCTCTCTCTCTCTCTCTCTCCTCTCTCTCTCTCCTCTCTCTGTATGTATGTAAAGTCTTGGGCACAAATGACTATAGATGCGCGTGCAATCAGATAATGCCTGTGAATTACAGGCACGTCTCCCAGTGATTCCTCTGGCATCAACCTGTCCTACTCCCTACCCACCCTCCTCCTCTGCCTGTCCCTTCTGCTGCCGCTGCTCCTGCCCAGGATGTAGTGACGTCATCGCCCATGACGTCATGCCAACTGGTGACGATATCCGCTCTGTCCCTGGACTATGAGAATGATTGTCTAGTTTGATGTCTTTGGTAGCAGGAGTTGCATTGAGCTAAACCACACATACGCGCGCACGCACACGCGCGCACGCACACACGCACACAACACCACACACACACACACACACACACACGCGCGCGCACACGCACACACGTACGAACACACATCAAAATTAATTTAAAAAATCAAAAGTTAAAAATCCTACCATAAATGAAACCATCGTTTTCACGAAGCTTTAAAACAAAGGAATAAATAAGGCCGGCGAATGAACAATGGGCTGTGAGAGGAGGAAAGAAATGCAATAAAACGACACCGATAAGAGAAAATAAAAACAGAAACCACGAAAAGCGAAATAACTGAAACGAGAAAAACGAAACAACTTCGGAAAAAAGGGAAAGTCACCTAACAGGAGAAAGGCTTCTGGAATTTCACAAAAAAGGGGAAAGATTTTTTTTTTAATTTCCCAACGCACAGCAAAATTTCGGGCTTTTATTGGGGGGGGGGGTGGGGGTGTCTGGGTTTCTTTTTTTTTTTTTTTTCTCGTGAGAGAAATGGTACACAGTTTATTCGTCAAAACAGAGAAACGAAACAAGAAGTCAGTCACAGACTCAATTCGTATAATAAACTTTCACAATCTCTATACCTAACACCGCCATTTTACCCATAGAGTATTTCGCGTCTTCGAGATAGATATGTGTATGCAGGGTCCGCGCACTCGCTCGTATGTATTCATGTCTAAGAGCGGCAAAAAGAAAATGCAATAAGGTCTTCTAGAATGTTCGGACTGAGTTTGGAATGGGCTGTATTTTTTGCCTGACGTCCTAGAAAGTGTGCATTGTCATATTTCAAGTCACGGCGGTGGGCTGCTACAAAATGTTAAAATGGGAGGCTTCTGGAAATACATTGAGATGGTAAAACAGCCAACCGTTCGTTCCTTGGATAGACAAAAAGCCAGTACTTTTTTCATTTTTTCTTCAATACTTTCTATGTCTCGCTTTTTTTGCGTGCTTTTTGTAATGAAGCAACAAGAGAAAAACACAGTGGACAACGTGCATCTTGAAACCGAAAAATTGTGGCATTCACTTATATATCAGAACTTTGATCATGTCAAATGTAAATTTTGTCCCTCTCTCTCCCCCCCCCTCCCCCCCCCCCCCCCCCTCTATACATACTTTTTTTTGTTAAAGAATATATACTTCATTTTTTTAGGGGCACTATTTTGGATTTCATGTACTCACAATAATTGTACTTGTCCTCCATTTTTCGTACCAATGTCTGGGCTGTGTTCGTAACAACCCTCCACTCTCACCCTCCCATTCCTTTATCTCTCCTGTCTACCCCCTAGCGAATTTTTTTTTTTTTTTTTTTTTGTAAGGAGGTTTTGGGGTTGTTCTTGTCTTACACTCTTCAATAATTGTGAGAAAAAGAGGGAGCGCCTAATTCATACGTGATTTAGGCACCAATGAAACCTCGTGAGTCAGGGAAGCCGCGATTCATACGGTTGACAGGGGAGGGAAGAGCAGAGCCCTGATTTGTCGTAATCTGTGTTGGTGTGTGGTGCTTGGGGTGTGGGAGGGGGGGGGGGGGGGGGTGCAGCGCATATGCATTACCAGCGCGCTGTGAAGCTGCTTGATGGTCGCAAGTGCGTGAAGGTGCATCCATTCACTTCCACAACTGCCTCATCAAGACACCGTCGTAGGCACAAACACACACACACACACACACACACACACACACACACACACACACACACACACACACACACACACACACACACACACACTCCTTCAGTTATCTTTTAGGAAGAAACTTTATCAATATTATGGAAATAGGAAAGGGGGAGTCTGTATTGTGTTTTCATAGGGATGGGAAAATAAAAACCCTTGAAAATGACATTAATGCCAGGTCACAAAGGTAGTCTCTCCTCTCTCTCTCTCTCTCTCTCTCTCTCTCTCTCTCTCTCTCTCTCTCTCTCTCTCTCTCTCTCTCTTCTCTCTCTCTCTCTCTCTCTCTCTCTCTCATTATTTTCTTTTCCCCTTTTTTTTCACACACTTATTTGGGTGGAATTTTTCAAAGTGAATGTTTGGGTTTTTCTTTTTTTCGCCACCCACTTCTCCCCCCCCCCCCCCCCCCCACACACCAAAATGCCGATTTTTTTCCTTTTTTTAATAACAAGTTTTAAAGCTGTGATAATGCTCGCTTTTGCTATGTCATTTATCTTTTAAACACACGAAGAAGACTTCAATGTATGTGTCTTACACAAAGATTAAAAAAATTCAAACAAATATTCCGAGTTTCATTTTCCTGGAGTTTGGTTAGTAGTAACCCTCTCTCTCTCTCTCTCTCTCTCTCTCTCTCTCTCTCTCTCTCTCTCTCTCTCTCTCTCTCTCTCTCTCTCTCTCCTCTCTCTCTCTCTCTCTCTCTCTCTGTGGGGGTTAAACAGGCTGACGTATGTTGTCCTTTATTGTTTTCTATTTTTATCAATGAGTTTGCTATGGGCGTTATTAGAAATAGCAGTCATGGTGCCACTTTTCCTCATGATCCCACAGAATTTTTTTTTTTCCTGCTTGCTGATGATTTTATTCAGTTATCTGAAACAGCGGCAGGTTTACAAACGCAGTTGAGCAATTCGTCCAGTACTGCAGTTTCATATGGTCTCAAAGTGAATTTGAACAAAAAGTAATATTGTCTTTAGAAAGGGAGGTTTCCTTGCTGCTCATGAAAAATGGATGTTCAATGGAGGTGTTATGCCTGTGGTTAACATGGATAACTATATAGAATCCTGGTTTTCCACTAAGCTTAGCTTCACTACTGCACGTAAAAATCTTGCAAGCAGCGGAAAGAACAGTTTGTTATGTGTATTGAAAAAGCTACGGTTTTGAAATAATTCCTTTGATTTGTTTATTAAGATACTTGATGCCCAAATACAACCCATAGTCTTATATGGCTCTGAGATTTGGGGATTGGATGCAGCAGCGACACAACTTGAATCAGTGCGTCTATTTGCTTTGAAGCCATTTTTAGGAGTAGATAGACGAACACCGAATGATTTTGTCTACAGCGAAACAAATAGATATCCTCCTACAATTAGTTCTGCTGTAAGATATGTATAAGGTATTGGTTTTATTTATTTATTTATTTATTCTTTTATACCGAGGATAACAGAATAAGCAGTCATGTGCTTTTTTTCATTCGGTCCCCGTGTGTATGCAGTTTTTGTTGTTGTAAATATTGTCATCTGTTCCCACCGGCACACGATGGCCTACTCTTACGAAAAGCGGAACAGGATTTAACGTGTGCGCAAGATGTTCTGCGTGCGTTCGCACACGGGGCCTCGGTTTAAAGTCTCATCCGAAGGTTTAAAATTTTGAACATGGAAGAACTCAGACTACCATTCGAATCTTACAGGTTGCTTTTTGATTTAGACGCTAGGGAAAAGAAAAACTGGGACACACAAATACGCATTTTCTGATTCAAACAATTATGGCTTTGGATATGTCTGGTTATTCAAGGTGTTTGAAATATAAAAGAGTTTATTGCTGTTTTTAGACAAAAATTGATTGATTGTCATTGGCAACGATGGAATGATCATATTCAAACTAGTGATAGATACAGAACTTATCAACAATTCATAAGCTTACATGACCTGAAACCATATTTAAAGCTTGAAATGGACATGCATTATAAAAGAACAATAGCTAAATTCAGAATGGGAGTGTCAGATATAAATGTTCATAAACCAAGATACAGAATGCACAGAGAATCTGATACAAGCTCTTTATGTAATGAAGCAACAGAAGATGAAGCGCATTTTGTCTTAAGCTGTGCCGCCTTTAATGCCATTAGGCAAAAAATACATCCCAGAAGATATACCAGCCAGCCTAATGCATTTAGACTGTTTCCTCCTAGGATGAGGTAATCTTTGTATCATTAGAAATTTAGCTTTATACTTAGATTAGAAGGCACTCATCAGTCTCGGAAGACTATGGAGTTGCGCTCTAGTCTTTGGAGCGCAAAGCCTGGGTAAGTAAGTATGGAGGGCAAACTGTTACCCATGCAGCAGACCCCCCCTCTCCACGCCACTGGAATGATCCTTTGGAGAGGCAATGACCGATACGAATGGTTCCAGTACCGTCGCATAAGTCACCAGAACGTTGCCATATACAGCCCCGAGCCGCCCTGGGACTCCAACTCCGATTTTTCCTCAGGGATGGTGTCTAAACACGACACCTGTGTGCATGCTGTTTTTTTTTTTTTTTTTAATTTTGTCATCCGCTCCTACCGGCACACGATGGCCTGCTCTTTCGAAGGGCGGAACGGGGTTTTAACGTGTGCGCAAGCTGTTCTGCGTGCGTTCGCACACGGGGCCTTGGTTTCTAGTCTCACCCGAATGATTGAGAATCAGTTCGATTTTTTCGTCAAATTGGGAAGAAAGGCGAGCTGGACGAACCCAGAAACTTACGGTGTCATATTGGCAGGTGAACGTCTTAACCATCCTGCCACCTTCCTTCCTTCCTAACTTAGATTAAGCCTTTAGAATAAGAGATATTATGTTTTCGTGAGATCGTCAGATTTCCCCCCCTGTGGATTTGTTTGCATATGTTTGTTACCGCTATACTTCACCCTGTATTCCTGTCACTATTCAGTGTATTGATCAGCAACCCCCTTCGTGAATGGGTCAATGGCCTTTTATGAATAAAACTTAATTCTTTCAGAGCTCGCTCTCTCTCTCTTTCTCTCTCCTCTCTCTCCTCTCTCTCTCTCTCTCTCTCTCTCTCTCTCTCTTCTCTCTCTCTCTCTCTCTCTCTCTCTCTCTCTCTCTCTCTGTCTCTGTCTCTCTCTCATCTATATCCTCTATGTATCTTATGTATTATATACATACATACATATATTATATATTATGTATATATATATATATATATATATATATATATTTATTTTATATTTATATATACATATAGCTCTTTTTGTTTTGTGGGTGTTTTTTTTTTATCCCTGCCTAGAACTCTAGAGGTTCATCAATGGAGAGATGTTTGCGTATACCAACCATTTCTTGCGCAGCCATTAATTTAAGGTCGCTACATTCCGACATCGGAGGGTTTCTTCTAAGTCATGACTGCTTCTGTCTTCTGTAAACAAAGAAGGGGCAGAGAAAGAGGGAGGGAGAAGTCTTTCAGTAATATTGTATGGTATTGCACTGTATTGCTTTGCATTGTGTTGCATTGCATCGTATCCAATTTACTGCACACCTACTTTCAGTCATGGCAGATTTCTGTGATGATGAAATCGGGGCTAGGCTGCTCTCTACCCAAGGGGGAAAACAGGTCACCAACCAATACAGACGACTCTCGCAATGCAAGGCAATGCAACGTGACACAGATACTTTATGCCGCGTTTTCTAAGACGAGAAAAGTTTTCAAAATCAAACCAAATCAAATTAAAACTTTTTTTTTAGCCTTTCACCAATGATCTTCTCTTCTCTCTCATTACTTACTATCTCTACTCATTCATTCTCTCATCTTCTCTCTCATCTACTTCTCTCATCTCTCATTCTCTCTTGTTATATATGTGTGTGTGTGTGTGTGTGTGTGTGTGTGTTAATTTTATCCTTTGAAGGCATCTCCTTTTAATACGATTTCAGGCGCGTGCGCACTAACACATATACACACACATACACGCGCACGCGCGTGCGAAATGTCAGTTTACCAAAATGCCAACCAACAAAACCAACATACAACAAGAAGAGAGGGGAGACAGGATAGCCTAGTGGTCAGAACATTGCGCTCGCAATTTAACGACCCGGATTCAATTCCAGTTCGAGGAGATTTTTCTCCTGGAGTTAACATCAGTGCAGACTCCACTCTCCCCAAAAGTCCCTCGGATGAGACTATAAACCGAGGCCCCGTGTGCGAACGCACGAGGAACATTTTGCACACACATTAAATCCTGTTCCGCTTTTCGAAAGAGTAGGCCATTGTGTGCCGGTGGGAACAGATGACACGATTTACAAAACTGCATACACACGGGGACTGGATGAAAAAAGCATATGAGTGCTTATTCCATTATCCTCGATATAAAAGAATAAATAAAAATAAAATAAAAAAGAGATTGAGGAATTCAAACTATTCAAGACCCAGTCAACATCTTGAGTACCAGTCTCTCAAAAATGCGTGGCCTGCACATAAACCTGGTCAACACCCCCCCCCCCCCCCCCCCCCATCCCTCCCCCCCCCCTCCCAGATCATTCCATCCACCCCACTCCACCCCAACCGCCCCCTCCCAAATCAATTCAATGGCTGCAACACAATGACGATGTTTGTCTGGTGAAACAACAGGCCTAGCACATGTCGCTTTTTTGGGTGGTGTTCCTCTAGGGTTGATCTGCAACATAAATATTGGAGCACCACAGGCGGTGGCTAAACGTGTGTCATTTTATTTGTGTGTGTGGGGAGATAGTGGAAAGTGGGGTTGGGGGAGAACGCGCGCGCGCGCGCGCGCGCGCGGCGTGTGTGTGTGTGTGTGTGGTGTATTTCGAGGATCTTTTTTCTTTCTTTAATTTCAAGGGTAACAGAGTAAGCATGCACATACTTTTTTTTCATCCGGCCCTTGCCCTGATTAGGGAATAGCAGCCCCCCCAAAAAAACAACACAAAAAAACAAAAAACCAAAAAACAAAAAACACACACACAAAACACCCACCCCCCCCCCTCAAAAAAAAAGAAAGAAAAAAGAAGAAAAAAACCCCACAACAACAAAATGTAACAAAAGAAAAAAAAAAACACCATCACAAACAATAAAAGTTCAACCTATGATTAAGAAAAGGAAATGGGTTGTACATTCAACAGATGCTTATCCCCACTAAATACATTGATAATCTTTTTTTTTTCTTTAAAAGATGGAAATAGGGCCTATGTATCATACACACCTACACATAATCCCTAACTGACCCGAAACATTAATGCCAAAAACATGATAATATAACTAAATTAGATAATTAAATAAAAATAAAATAGAATTGAGGGGACAGCTGCGAGCGAAGTGAGCAACCCAATAAAAAAGAATTACAAACATATCAAAACATGTTAACATATCTTTCTTACTTTAAATCAATATTATGGAGGGGGAAAAAACCTGACAGCAACATTTTTTCTTGAAAATTCAACAAACATTATGATGTGACGCCCAAGCATAGCATTTTTCAAGACGTGTTCAAAGGCATGAGTTTAGAAAGTCCAAAAAGGCGTAACATACATGTAAAGGGACAAAAACGAACAACCAACAAACTAACAAACAAACGGAAGGATGATGGAATAAGCACTCGTGTGTTTTTGTGTGTGTTTGTGTTGTGTGTTGTTTTCTTTTTTAATTCAGTACACGCGCGCGCGTAGTGTGTGTGTGTGTGTGTGTGTGTGTGTGTGTGTGTGTGTGTGTGTGTGTGTGCAAAAAAACATTCGGATACTTCACTCAAGTACCTATGAATGGTTGTACTTTACCAATGTAACGTGCAACACAGGAACAGATACTGTAACAATAGCCAGATACCAGGCAGTATATATCATAACACACAAGGGAAAAGAGTCAAGTTCCTATGAAGCATGCAGGCTGAATCCTTGTGAAAACTCCCCCCACCACGCATGACTGCTTTTATGAGAGCTCCCGACAGATGTTTATTTTGTGGAAACCAATAATTCTCCAACGTTTGCCTACCCCTACCCCTCCCCCCCCCCCCCCCCCCCCCTTTGCAAAGTTAGTTCATTTCCTGCTTATGTTTGCAGCAGGCATGCGGTTTGTGTGTGTGTGTGTGTGTGTGTGTGCGTTGAGGTCAGACTAACGGGTTGCTTTGTTGGCTCTGATTGAGGCCAAAGGTCTGCGAGACGTGTGTGTATTACATGTGAAAGAAGGAGTGTATTTTGTGGAGGGAGAGTGTCAACGGACTGCAAAAGAAGACGGAAATATGAACCGGGTAATTAGAACCGTTCTACACATTCTTTGCCAGATTTTCTTTTCTTTTTTTCTTTCTTTTCTGTTTCTTTTTAGCTTTGAAATGTATCTTTAGGTTGTTGCAAAGATCCAGGTATTGTTCACCTAGGAACAGAACAGATCAGATGATTATTGGTTCAGTAGGCATCCGTCAGTCTCGGAAGACTATGGAGTTGCGCTCTAGGCTCTAGAGCGCAAGCCTGGGTAAGGTAAGTATGGAGGGCAAGCTGTTACCCATGCAGCAGACCCCCCCCCCCCTCCCCCCTCTTCCCAACGTCGCTGAAATAGTCCATTGGAAAGGCAATCGCCGATACGAATGGTTCCAGTGTTGTCGCAGGAGCCGCCAGAACGTTGCCTATACAGCCCCGAGCCGCCCTAGGCACTCCAACATCCCGATTTTTCATCAGGGATGGTGTCTGAAACTCGACTTATGTGTGCATGCTGTTTTGTTGTTGTTTTTTTGTCATCGGCTCCACATTTTAGATTATATATTATTAAGATTTTGTGAAGTTACAACAACAAATCTTACAAAACTCATTGTTTATTATTCGTATTATGATTTTAGAAAAGAGAGAGAGAGAGAGAGAGAGGAGAGAGAGAGAGAGAGAGAGAGAGAGAGAGAGAGAGAGAGAGAGAGATGGATGAGAGATGAGATACACTGAGAGAGAGAGAGAGAGAGTATCAGGATTCCATCTTATCAACTCACAAACCAGCCACCATCCAGTTCCATTTCTATACTGACCGATTGGTTGATCGTCTGACCGATGGACCGATGGACTAGTTGGTAAAATAAATGTTTGCTTGCCTCGTTGGTTGGTTGGTTGGCTTGGTGGCTAGTCTGGCGTGTTGGCTATCCTATATTTCTTTAGTTTTCGTTTCTTGTTGTTGTTTTTAATGATATTTTTTTTGTTATAAGCTGACCTGTGGCCGGGAACTATGCCGAGTTAGATTAGCTAAAATAACATGACTTTGTGATTCTGTCATGATGTAATGTGAAAGTACTTCCAGTACAAGGAAGATGTGGTGTGTGTGTGTGTGTGTGTGTGTGTGTGTGTGTGTGTGTGTGTGTGTGGTGGTTGGTGTGTGTGGGGGGGGGGGGGGGGTGTACTTTCGTTTCTTTTCCGTAAAAAGTACATTACAAAACCTTTTCGTGCTCGTAATAACAATGTGTGGTTTCTTATCACAACGAAAATAAAGAAAGCATGTAAAACACAAGAAACTAACTTTCGCCATACTGAAAAAAAGGAGTTTTTTTTTTTCTTTCTCGCTATTTTCTGGTTTCTTGAAACTTACTTTAGAGAAAATTCCCGCGTTATAATCATCATAACAGTGTTATGTTTAAAAGACTATGAAATGAAGAAAAGTTAAAAACAACAAGTTCCACAATGACTGAAAATAATAGGGTTTAGTTGTTGTTGTTGTTGTTGTTCGTTTCCACAATTCGTTACAGAACATTGTCATGTTGATAATAACAGTGCTGTTTGGTTATAGTATGACAAGAAAAAAAACATATCTAAAAAAAGAAAAGAAATCCATCATACCCATTATACTATACTAAAAAAAAAAAAAAAAGAACAAAAAAAAGAAGAATATTACAAAGGGGTTTTGCTTTTTTTTTTTATATGACTTTGTGAAATTTTCTCGGTTTTCTTTGTGTTATTTTTTGTTTTGTTTTTAGTTGGGTTCTTTTTTTTGGTGGGTGGTGGATGGCCGTAAAGATTGTCCTAACAGAACATTGACTGCCTGCGATAACAACACTGCTTTCTAATTAACTATGAAATTAAAGAAAACAAGCAAAAAAATATCTTCCACTATCTAAAAAAAAAAAACCCCCCCCTTCCCCCCCCATTAGAATTGTACCACATAACATTGTCAATGATGTTTTCATTCATAAAAATAAAAAAAACATAAAATCTAACCAAAATACTCACAAAACCATCTTCTACCATACTATAATATAGTGTTTTGTGTGGTTTTTGTTGTTTGTTGTTGTTGTTTTACATATCTGTGTGTTTTTAGATTATTACAAAATTGCCATGCGTTTTCTATATAAAATAAAAACACGTAAAACAAGACACCCCTCCTTCCCCCCCCCTCAGACTCCCCCCCCCCCAAAAAAAGAACAAAAAGTAAACCAACCCACTCCCACCACACTAAAAGGTACTGTTTTTCTTCTCTTAATTTGGGTTTTATTTGTTGTTTGTTTTTTGTTTTATTTTCTTAAAACTACTCCACAGAAAATTGCTGTATTTTGACAACAGTGCTATGTTCTGTATGACAACGAAGAAAAGTTTTAAAAACAGAAGAAAAAAAACCCGGACAAGCAAACAAAAAAATATTCACAACCGCTCACCATACTACATTTAATATTTTTTAAATTCTTTTTTTGTTTTGTTTTCTTTGAAATTGGGTTAGAGAACATTGTCGTATTTATTAAAGCAAAACTTGTTTTCTGTGAAAGCTATGAAACAGAAAGAAACTTAAGTTTTTAAAACAAAAACAAAAAAACAAAACAAAAATTCTACCGACAAAAATGCGGGTTTTTTTTTTTTTTTATCTTTTTTCTTTTTATTTCGTTTTGTTTTGATTAGAGAACATCATTGTATTATAAAAACAGAACTATTTTTTCTGAAAATCTATGACAAAAGGAAGGAAATCAGTTTTGAAAAGAAACACACACAAAAAAACCTTCTACCGCTAAAAAGCGGTTTCTTTTTCCCTTCTTCTTTTGGGTTTTGCTTTGTTTTGTTTGTCCCTCGACTAGAGCTCTGATGTCTACCAATGGTGAGATTTTGTGCATGTGACAGTTTACCCACCATTAAGGTAGCCACGTTCCGGCTTCGGGATAATGTCATAAGGACATCATTATGCATGCGGTTTTGGGTGTTGTTGTTGTTGTTTTTTAAGACTGTTATCCGTTCCCACTAGCACGAAATAACTTACTCCTCCGTAACGTGGAATGGGTTTTTAATGTATGCATAAGATGTTCTGCGTGTGTTCGCATACGGGACCTTGAACATTATATTTGTCACTATTGTTTCTCTGTCTTATGTTGTGTCACATGTTGGGTGCTGTGTACGGGTCATCCTCCATCATTTTAGATTGACTATGAAAGAAGATAGGAATTTGTAGTATGCCTTTCATTAGGAATGTAGTGTAGTGTAGTGTAGTGTAGTGTAGTGTAGTGTAGTGTAGTGTAGTGTAGTGTAGTGTAGTGTCGTGTCGTGTCGTGTCGTGTCAGTCGTGTCGTGTCGTGTTGTCGTGTCGTGCTGTTGTCTGTGTCGTGTCGTGTCGTAATTTACACTGCACTGCACTGCACTGTATTGTACTGTATTGTACTGCACTGTAATGTACTGTACTGTACTGTACTGCACTGTACTGTACTGATTACTGCACTGTAATGTACTGTACTGTACTGTCCTGTACTATACTGTACTGTACTGCACTGTAATGTACTGTATTGTACTGTACTGTACTGCACTGTACTGTGCTGCACTGCACTGCACTGCACTGCACTGCACTGCACTACACTGCACGCACTACACTATACTGTACTGCACTGTACTGGCACTGTACTGTACTGTTCTGTACTGCACTGCACTGTACTGCACTGTACTGTACTGTACTGTACTGTTCTGTACTGCACTGCCCTGTACTGCCCTGTACTGTACTGCACTGTACTATACTGGTTGATGCTTTAAAGAGGTGTTCCCAAGCTCGGTTCAGCGGGAACTGGGGCTGACGAAGGAGCAAATGGAATGTAGGTCACCTTCTTCTCTCGTCTTCCCCTCGGTTTTTTTTTTTATATTATTACAAAGATATTATTACTGTGCCATATCTCTACTTTTCTTCATGATACTCAACAATTTGTTGTCTTTCTTTCTTTCTTTCTTTTTTCTCTTTTGTTTCTTTTCTTTTCTCGATCTTCTTTGTCTTTACCCCCCCCCCCCCCCCCCCCCTCAAAAAAAAAAATCGTCATGATACGCAGCATATAGTGGTAGCTACATACTGCTATCAAGCATACAGCAACAAATAATTATTCGTTGTTGTTGTTGATTTTGTGTGGGTGGTGGTGGTGGTGGTGGTCGTGTGTGTGTGTGTGTGTGTGTGCGTCCGTGCGCGCGCGCGGGCGCGCGCGTGTATGTGTGTGTGCGCACGCACGCAAGCGAGCCTGCTTGCCCGTCAGCTTGCCTACCTCTGTGCTCATCAGCCTGTCTTAAGAGAGTGTGTGCACACGCGTATGCGCGGGAGAACCTTCCTGCATAGCTTGCTTACGAACTTGCTCGTCGTGACGGCGACTGCATACATGGGTTCTCTCTCTGTCTGTCTGTCTGTCTGTCTGTCTGTCTGCTGTCTCTCTCTCTCTCTCTCTCTCTCTCTCTCTCTCTCTCTCTCTTCTCTCTCTCTCCTCTCTCTCTCTCTGTACATGATGTCCTATACTCAAAACTAGACACGAAACAATTCGTGGTGCAAGTTATTTTGTGGGTTTCTTTAATTAACTCCCCTGAAACGGCGGTCCTTTATGAATTTTAGTAAGAACAAAGAAGACAACAGCGTTCTTGCTAAGGGAGGCAATTCAAAGCATGGGGCGACAATCCCTTATGAATTTTAGTAGTTTTAAAGAAGGCAACGGTGTTTTTCATGGTCAGGGGAGGGAATTCTAGGCGTCGCGCATTAGCGCAACATGGACCAATGGACATATAGGCAAAATAAGATAAACGAAAGATAAATTGTATTTTTAATATTTTTTCCTAATAGGCTTTTGAAAAAAAAAAAGTTGATTGTAGGTGTTCTCTGTTCGGCATAATAGACTATTGCTACCCTCATCCCAATACAAATGAAAAGGGAGTGAAAGAGGCTCTGTAAGTACATACCCCGCACACCTTGCAGATAAATCTCTCCCAGAGACAGCAGGCTATATAAATGAGCGTTAAGCTAGCGCTTGTCTTCAGGCTGTTGACAATTTAGTTTTATTTTTCTCAGGAAACGTGTGCATTTTTTCTTTCTTTCTGTCTGTCTTTTTTTTTAACAGAAGGGGATAACGTGTACCTGCAGTGACCTGTTCGTTTACTTACCGCTTGTTCCTTTATCTTACTGATTGTCAGATTGTTGTTTTGTAGTCGTGTCTTTTTGCGAAGGCGTTTCTTCTTGATTTGTTGATAGTCCCTAATCAGGGTAAGGGCCGGAGGAAAATAATTTATGCGAATGTTTATCTGTAACCCTTGGAAAATCAAGATCTCTCTCTCTCTCTCTCTCTCTCTCTCTCTCTCTCTCTCTCTCTCTCTCTCTCTCTCTCTCTCTACCAGACTAAATGAAGTAACTGGAGAAGTTCGTGAATATGGAAAGCATGGTGTTTCTTTTTATGATGAAGCCTTGGAACTATTTATTCCAATTTTTGCTGATGATGGTGTGTTGTAATCTGAAACTGTAGTGGGTCTTCAAAATCAATTAAATTGTTTACAGAGATCAGCGTCTAAGCTTCAACTGAAGGTCAACATGTCTAAGAGTAATATAATTGTATTCAGAAAAGGTGGTTATCTTGCTGCTAGAGAAAGATGGTAGTTTAATGGTGTCAATATGGCTGTAGTAAATGCATATAAATATCTAGGATTTCAACACGTTTGAGTTTTACGTTTGCTTGTAAAGACCTTGCTTGTCGGGCCAAGAGGGCCCTAATTTCCATAATGAAAAAGTTAACTAAATTGAACAATTATCTATTTTGCTTATTCATGTAATTATTTGATTCACAAGTACAGCCAATAGCATTGTATGGGGCTGAAATATGGGGACTTGAAGCAGCATCTATTCATAGTGAGAAAGTTCATTTATTTGCCCTTAAGAAATTTCTCGGTGTATCAGTAAAAACACCTAATAATCTTGTATATGGAGAAACGAACCGATACTCATTACAAATATTTTCAGCTGTAAAGTGGATTCGTTTTTGGTTGAAATTGACTCAGATGGAACAACATAGACTTCCTGGTAAAACTTATAAAATGTTATATCAGCTAGATGAAAAGGGCAAATCAAACTGGGTTACTAGAGTTAAAAGAAAGTTATACGTTTTGGTTATGTGTGGCTCAATCATTCAATTCAAGGAAACTTCTCGTCCAACCTTACAAACTTCAGTAGATTAGGCTATGCCTCAACCCTGTGGGATTCTGTTAGTGCAAACACTATAAAACTCACTCTCTCTCTTCTCTCTCTCTCTCTCTCTCTCTCTCTCTCTCTCTCTCTCTCTCTCTCTCTCTCTTCTTCTCTCTTCTCTCTCTCTCTCTCTCTCTCTCTCTCTCTCTCTCTCCTCCCCCCCCCGTCCTATACGAAATATTGCTCTGTACCTCTATAAGTCTTTCAAACGAAGAGCATCAATGATGTCATAATTTCAGTTTACATTGAAAACAAAAAGAGTTATAATTATATGTATAACGTTTGAGGTATAAGACCTAAGTGTGGAATGTACAACCAGTAACCAGTGATGTACATATGTTAAGTTTTTTAAAAAAGTTAAATCTGTCCCGAGCCTAAGGCTCATCAGGCCGGTGCTTATCCCGGTTTCTGTGGCGTTAAGCGACTGAGAGTCATAGACTCCCCCCTGGATAGGACGCCAGTCTATCGCAGGGTTAACCCCCAACACAAGGTTGGTACCCCTTTTACACCTGGGTGGGGTGAGAAAATAGCCGTAAAGTGCCTTTTTCAACGCCATAGCCGAAAGCTGGGATCGAACCCGCAACCTTTAGATTACGAGTCCAACGCCCTAACCACTAGACTACAGCGGCGGCTAGTGATGAATATATACCCTTTCAAATGGGACCATGGCCTTCTTGAATATAAACTATTGCCATTGTCTCCTGTTCAGATGTTCGGAGGGCGTTCCATCGGATCGACACGAACGGGAACGGCTTGATCTCTAAGCCAGAACTGGAGCACGCCTCCAGAATGCTGGGCTACAACCTGTCCAAGAGAGAGATCAGAAAAATGATGGAGACAGTGGATGAGGATGGTGTGTGTGTGTGTGTGTGTGTGTGGGGGGGGGGGGGTAGTGTGTGGTGGGTGGGTGGTGGTGGGGGTGTAGTGCGTGTGTGTGTGTAGGTGGTGTGGTGGGGGTGGGGGGGTGTAGTGTGTGTGTGTGTGGTGTAGTGTGTAGTGTGTGGGTGGGTGGGTGGGTGTGGTGTGTATGTGTGTGTGTGTGTGTGTGTGTGTGTGTGTGTGTGTGTGTAGTGTGTGTGTAGTGT
>CM060344.1:18534745-18579745 GCA_030674155.1 Stramonita haemastoma
ACACATGAATTACAGAGGTATAAATGGGACATAGTAGGGCTTGCGGAAGTCAGATGGATTGGCTTTGGAGAAACAACCACGCAAGATGGCCACAAAATATGGTACAGCGGAGAAGAAAAACTACATCAACATGGAGTAGGCTTTATTGTCAGGAAAGAGATTGTGTCAAGCATCATCAGCTGCACACCAGTATCCAGCAGACTCATCTCAATCAGAGTTTCTGCAAAACCCCAGAATCTCACCATCATCCAAGTGTATGCTCCAACATCTGACTACGATGACGATCAGATAGAAGAATTCTATGAAGAACTTGAAAACGTCATCTCCAAAACGCCCAAAAAAGACATCCTTATTGTGGAAGGCGACTGGAATGCTAAGGTGGGACCTGATGCCTATGACACCTGGGCAGGAACCACAGGACGATTTGGACTGGGAGAAACAAATGACAGAGGACAGCGGCTGCTGGAATTCGCAAAGAAGCACAAACTGACTTTGGCTAACACACTCCACCCTCACAAGCCATCCAGAACATCAACCTGGCACTCACCAAATGGTCTGATTCATAATCAAATTGATTACATTCTGTCACCCCAAAGATTCAAATCCAGCATAAACAAGGCAAACACAAGAACATTCCCAGGAGCTGACATTGGCAGTGACCACGACCTTGTACTTACCACCATCAGGCTGAAACTGAAAGCAAAACAACAGCCAAAAAGCCCACGCATAAGATTCGACCTGGAAAAACTGAAAGACCCAACAGTGGTTGAGATCTTCCAAGCCAACATTGGAGGAAAGTTCGCCGCACTCACAGCCATCGACAATGATGTGGACACATTGGCCAACAACATCAAAGAAGTGCTAACGACAGCAGCAGAAGAAACATTAGGAAGAAGCAGAACAAAGAAACAACCTTGGGTGACAAATGAGGTTCTTGACCTCTGCGACAAAAGAAGAGAACTTAAAAAACAAAAGTTCACAAGTCAAGAAGCTTACAAGAAGTACATGGATAGCCACAGAGAAGTGAGGAAAAAGATGAGAGAAGCCAAAGAAGCGTGGATAGAAGAACAATGCAACAACATCGAAGCTGGAATGACCAAGGGAAACAGCAAAACAGCTTACGACACTTTGAAAGCACTAACGAAAACCACACAGCCTAAAGCCTCTGTTATTGAAGACAAAGAAGGAAATCTTTTAACGGAAAACAATGCCATCCTCCAACGCTGGACAGAATACTGTGAGGGATTGTACAACTACCCACTACGCCCAGATACCAACATAGTTTCTGACAAACCCCCTGAACACCAAGATAAAGACCCACCAATACTAAGGTGTGAAGTAGATGCAGCTATTAGACAATTGAAGAAGGGGAAGTCCCCTGGAATCGATAACATCCCAGCTGAACTCATAAAAAAATGGAGGGAATGAAACAGCAAGGCGATTCACAGAACTTTGTCAGAAGATCCACGACACCAAAGAATGGCCAAAAGAATGGACACAGTCTCTTGTAATACCCCTGCCAAAGAAAGGAAACCTCAAACAATGCCAGAACTACAGAACCATCAGTCTCATAAGTCATCCTAGCAAGATCATGCTGCAGGTAGTCCTCAACAGACTGAAAAACCAAGCGGAAAAACTCCTGGCTGAAGAACAAGCGGGCTTTAGACCAAAACGCAGCACAATGGAACAAATTTTCAATCTGAGAATTCTGATAGAGAAGCATCTCCAACACCAAAAAGACTTGTACCACAATTTCATAGACTTCAAAAAGGCCTTTGACAGGGTATGGCATGACGGCCTCTGGCAAGTACTCAGGCACTTCAACATTGACAGCTGTCTAATTGAAGTCATCAAAGCTCTGTACGAGAACGCAGAAAGTGCAGTTTTTATGAATAATCACGTGGGCGAGTTCTTCAAGACCACGATTGGGGTTCGCCAGGGCTGCCTTCTCTCACCTGTACTCTTCAACCTCTTCCTCGAAAACATCATGACAGAGACACTGCAAAACCACCACACTTCCATCTCCATTGGTGGAAGATCCCTTTGCAACCTCAGATTTGCAGATGACATTGACCTCATGGGCAGCAGCAAACAAGAACTGCAAATCCTCACAGACAATTTAACAGATCGAGCGAGCGCATACGGCATGGAGGTCAGTACAGAGAAATCAAAGATCATGGTCAACAGCGCGAGTAATGACATCACGGAAATAAAGATGAATGGAGAAACACTAGAAGAGGTGAGCCAATTCAAATACTTAGGCTCCATCCTAACAAAAGATGGCACATCAAACAATGAAGTGAAAGCTCGCATTGCAACAGCAACATCTGCTCTAGTCAGACTCGAGAAGATCATCAGAAGCAACAACATCAGCTTCTGCACCAAATACCACCTTTACAAATCCCTCGTGATATCTATCCTCCTATATGGCTGTGAATCATGGACTCTGACAGCAGAGTTAGAGAGGAGAATCCAAGCATTCGAGAACAAGTGCCACAGAAGACTCCTCAAAATATCATACAAAGAACACAAGACCAATAACTATGTGAAAGAAGAAATCAAAAAGCGTGTGGGCCCCCAAGAGCCTTTGCTCTCCACCATAAAGAGGAGAAAGCTGATGTGGTTTGGTCACACCACAAGACACAACACCCTAGCAAAAACCATCCTGCAAGGAACAGTCGAGGGCAAGAGAAGAAGAGGCCGCCAAAAGAAATCATGGGTTGACAACATCAAAGACTGGACCGCCCAACCCCTGCAACACCTCCTACTAGCCACACAGGATCGTGAAGCATGGAAAAAGATCTCTGTTGCGTCTTCTCTCATGTCCCCCCTACGTCCTTTGGGACATGGGACTGAGTGAGTGAGTGAGGGTGTGTCCTATCCATCGCCAACGTCTCTGTAGGATTTCTTTCTCAACAGGCTGTTGTCTGGTTCTTTGCCATAATTCTTCATTACTGATTTTGTCTGGCCAGCGTAACAGTATACATAACACAATGCTCTGCCCACAGTCTATGCCTGACACCGTCTTTTAAGATTCAATACAACTTTATTTTCTGGTACAGACAAATTTATTCTGGTCTTGTTCTATGTTGCCATTGATCAAATCAAAATTGAAAAAAAGAGAGAAGAAAACGACAGCAACAACAGCACACGCACGCAAACACGCAGGCACGCGCGCGCGCGCGCGCGCGCACACACACACACACACACACACACACACACACACACACACACACACACACACATACACACGGACACACCACACACACACACACACACACACACACACACACACACACACACACACGGACACGCACACACACACACACACACACACACACACACACACACACACACACACACACACACACACACACACACACACACCACACACACTCAATCAGCTCATAAAAGAAGTGGAGTTTGCATTTATTTTTATATAATTTTGTGATATAGGCTACCACTTTAAGTCACAGAAGATTTCTCTACGTGAAATCCTGGCAGTCACCCGGGGAAGAGTGCGTCGCCACAAGAGCAGCATGATCCACTTAAAAAAAACAACAAATTTTAATAAAAAGATTCCTGTCTGTGTAGCCTATGCATTTGTTTTCCTATCAGTGTGGTTTTATGTTTTCCTGTCTGCATGTGTGTGTAGCCTATCAATCAAAAGAGCTTTTGTCTGCAGGATTTTGCCAGGGATATAATTCTATTACTGCTGTAGATTCTTTTACCTGAGCTAAATGTGTTTCACACAGGACACCCCCCCCCCCCCCCCCCCCCCCCCTCTGCATTAAATGACAAAATACCCCAATCTTCTAATTTCTTAGGGCCAGTAAAACCAGGCCCTAGTGAGGACGTCAGCCATTCAGCTAGATTACTCTTTTTTTTAGTGTAAAACATCACACGAACATCTGCACAGGCCAAGACTGTCCTAGGCCTATAGGGAACAGTAAAAGGAGGGAGACAAAGAGGCAGACAGAGGAAACGATGGGAAAACAATATCAGACAGTGGACTGGCCTTGGTTGGAGCGATCTGCTACGGAGGGTAGAGGACCGTGGGGAGTGGAGGAAGCTGGTCGCAAAATCTTCAGTGGTGACCCCATGGTCCGCGGACTACGGGACAGGTGAAGGTGAAGGAAAACATCATAATGGACACTTTAATGTACACAAAACCCCCCACTACTTTAAAAAAGAATGCAATAACAATTAGCAAAATAATAACACTGCAGAATGGACATGGGATGATAGAAGAATACGGGAAAAGATAAACAAAGAGAGTGATAGAAAAGGGGACATGTCTACTACAGAATTTCCAGAGGGTGGGAAAACTGATCTATAGGGAAAGATCCCCGTTCCCTCCCCCCCTCCCCTCCTCCAAGAATGGCCGAAGCCTACTGGCTGAATCTGCAACGAAAGATTGACATTAATTTATTTCTTTCATTATTTTTTCATTTGTTTATTTATTCATTTATATCGAGGATAATAGAATAAGCACTTTCGTGCTTTTTTACAACCAGTCCCCGTGTGTATGTGGTTTTGTAAATCTTGTCATCTGTTCCCACTGGCACACAATGGCCTACTCTTATGAAAAGCGGAACAGGATTTAACGTGTGGGCAAGATGTTGTGCGTCTGTTCGCGCACGGGACCTCGGTTTATAGTCTCATCCGGACTTTTTGGGGAGAGTGGCGTCAGCACGGATGTTAACTCCAGGGAAAAAATCCCCTCGAACAGGAATCGACCCTGGGTCGTCAAATTGCGAGCGCAATGTTCTGACCACTAGGCATGCGGGCTACATATGAAAAGAAAGAAATCAGAATCCTCAAATACAGTCAAGTAGGCCTATTCTTGATCTCTCTGTCAACGACGTTGTAGGCCATCATTTTTCTTTTTTTTTTTGGCGGTACATAGCCTATAGCTACTCATCACTTTCTTTCCCTCTTCTCTTCTCTGTGTTCCTTCACTGGGTAGGATGTGTAGCACCAGGTCTTCTCCTGTGCTTGTCACTCTGCAGGAGGTCTGCCTGCTGGCCTCAGCCGACACGTTCCGACTTCAGAGCAGCTCATTAAAAAAATTTTTATTGTACAGGTTGCATGCTGGGTATGTTTGTGTTTTCGTAACCCACTGATGACTGACATGCACCACATGATCTTCAACTTGCATATATATGTGATCTTGCGCATGTGTAGGCTATACATATGAAAAGAATTAAAGCACTGACAGGTCTACACTTGAAGTTGACCTGGGAGATCGTAAAAAAGAAAGAAAAGAAGAAGAAAAACACAAGAAGCGCTTATAATTCGCCAGACATTGTCGCTGAATTTCGAAACTCTGACTCAGGAGATTAAAATCCAACGGTCTGAACCACTGGGCTATAGCATTCATCAACACTTTATTCATAACAATGCGAAGCAAAATAAACAAATATGTTTAGCGTTCTTTAATCTGCGGATTTGGTTTAACCCTCTTTACGGCTTTAGTTTCTACATCGAAGGTTTATTTCTGTTATACTTATTCAATGCCCGTTCGCATACCCTGTCGGCACCGGTAAGCTACCTAGACAAAGTAGACCTAGCTTACCCGTCGAGCAACAATCACAGGAGAAGTTTGCCAAAGGAACAGTCAGTCGCCTGTAGGTTATACATGTGCAGGGGATCTGTGTACAATATACCGAAATACTTGTTCTTACCGTTAACAGTCACCCCGCAATATTCTTATTTAATTCGGCTGAACAACAACACAAAAAAGTAGCAAACTTTTGATCAAGATTTTCCTAGACCCTATCGACAAACAATCAAAAAAGAAAACAAGAAAAAAAGAAGACAAGACAAAAAAGAGGCCCACGCAGTGTTATGAAACAACGTTTTGATGTATGCCTATGTTTCGAAAAAGAACTGGTTTAAAGATTCAGAGAGACGAGTGTGGTAGGCCTGCTTTTAGAAAAAAAAAAAGGCTTTCTAAAATTTCAAAACCAAAGTTTATTTTTTCAACAAACGGAATCATCGTCAAATTCATCAGCAACGCCGAGATTTTCAATCTGTGTGCAAATTGGAATTGACAATTATCATGGAGGTTGGTTAACTTGTGTGCCTGTTTTGCTGTTAAATGTTAATAATGATTATCTTTTTTTAAAATTTATGTATGCTTTTTTAGGATGCAAGATTCGTTTTTGGAGTTGTCTCTTTCAGTCTGGTATTTCTAGTTTTGGTATGAATTCTCCTCTCTCTCTCTCTCTCTCTCTCCTCCTCTCTCTCCTCTCTCTCTCTCTCTCTCCTCTCTCTCTCTCTCTCTCTCTCCTCTCTCTCTCTCTCTCTCTCTCTCTCTCTCTCTCTCTCCTCTCTCTCTCTCTCTCTCTCTCTCTCTCTCTCTGTGTGTGTGTGTGTGTGTGTGTGTGTGTGTGTGTGTGTGTGTGTGTGTGTGTGTGTGTGTGTGTGTTGGTTTTAACGTCTATCCACTAAAAGTGATTATTAGACAGGTAAATGGGATGGGAAAAGAAGTGAAAATTTAGTGTGTTTGTTTGTGAATGAAGGATAAAAGAAAAAAACCACATCGTGGTGTGTGTGTGTGTGTGTGTGTGTGTGTATGTGTGTGTGTGTGTGTGTGTGTGTGTGTGTGTGTGTGTGTGTTTGTGTGTGTGTGTGTGTTTGTGTGTGTGTATGCATGTGTTTGTGCGTGCGTGCATGTGTGTGTGCGCGTGCGTGCGTGCGTGTACGTGTGTATGTGTATGTGTGTGTGCGCGTGGGTGCGTACGTGCGTGTGCATGTGTGTGCGCGCGCGCGTGCGTGCATGTGTGTGTGTGTGTGCGCGCGCGCGTGCACGCGCGCTCTTGTGCAGACGTATTCGCGTCTACTTTTGTAAATTTCTCACTGTGACTGACATAATTATAACTGATTGTCTTGTTGGGACACAGAGCAAGACTGGCCTGTCACCTGACCAACTGACACGTAAGTGCAAGACTTTTACTGTAGAAAGTCAATGTCTGATCAGGTCATCAACTGACAAAGGTTTGAACTGAGAAGAGAGAGAGAGAGAGAGAGAGAGAGAGAGAGAGAGAGAGAGAGAGAGAGAGAGAGAGAGAGAGAGAGAGAGAGTCTGATTGCATTGAGCAAGTTGGATCTTATTTAACACCGCTAGGACTCTCCTTTTGTTTTCCTCTGTACATCAAAAGAAACCTTAAAAAACTTGAAAACAAAACAAAAAGTTTTTCATTGTCCAACCTTCTCAGTCAATTGTCTTTTTTCAACACCCGCCAGTTTTGTGCATTAGGATACACACACACACACACACACACACACACACACACACACACACACACACACACACACACACACGCGCGCGCGCGCGCGCGCGCGCACACACACACACGCACACATACACACACAGGGGGGACAGGATAGCCTAGTGGTCAGAACATTGACGACCCGGGTGCGATTCCCGTTCGAGGGGATGTTTCCCCTGGAGTTAACATCAGCGCCCCCCCCCCCCCCCCCCCCCATGATACGCCAGAAAAAAAAAGCGCGACAAACTAGGGATTTCGTGATCACCTGGAGGCATCAAAAATAGATTCAGTCCTTCTTTGTGATGAAAAGTGATGACATAATGGTGCTTTCGGATAGCCTAGTGGTCAGAACATTGCGCTGGCAATTTGACGACCCGGGTTCGAGTCCGGTCGAGGAAATTTTTCTCCTGGAGTTAACATCAGTGCCGACTCCACTCTCCCCAAAAGTCCTTCGGATGAGACTTTAAACCGAGGCCCCGTGTGCGAACGCACGCAGAACATCTTGCACACACGTTAAATCCTGTTCCGCTTTTCGTAAGAGTGGGCCATGGTGTGCCGGTGGGAACAGATGACAATATTTACAAAAACTGCATACACACGGGGACCGGATGAAAAAAAGCACATGATTGCTTATTCTGTTATCCTCGATATAAAAGAATAAATAAATAAATAAATAAGAGCAGCCAGAATTTCACGCAGAGAAATCTGCTGTGACATAAAGTGGTACAAAATACAAAACAAAACAAAAACAAAAAAAATTCTCAGTCAATCGTCTTTTCCCAACACCCCCCAGTTTTGTGCATAAGGATTCACACAGTGACACACACACACACACACTCACACAGAAGGAACGGGATGGCCTAGTGGTCAGAACATTGACGACCCAGGTGGGATCCCGAGGGGATTTTTCCCCTGGGGTTAACATCAGCGCCCCCCCCCCCCCCCCCCCCTCCATGATACGCCAGAAAAAAAAAAGCGACAAACTAGGGATTTCGTTATCACCTGGAGGCATCAAAAATAGATTCAGTCCTTCTTTGTGATGAAAAGTGATGACATAATGGTGCTTTCGGATAGCCTAGTGGTCAGAACATTGCGCTGGCAATTTGACGACCCGGGTTCGAGTCCGGTCGAGGAAATTTTTTCTCCTGGAGTTAACATCAGTGCCGACTCCACTCTCCCCAAAAGTCCTTCGGATGAGACTTTGAACCGAGGCCCCGTGTGCGAACGCGCGCAGAACATCTTGCACACACGTTAAATCCTGTTCCGCTTTTCGTAAGAGTGGGCCATGGTGTGCCGGTGGGAACAGATGACAATATTACAAAAACTGCATACACACGGGGACCGGATGAAAAAAAAGCACATGATTGCTTATTCTGTTATCCTCGATATAAAAGAATAAATAAATAGATAAATAAATTAATTCTTCCAGAAGTGAGACGGGCATTCCGGATGATCGACAGTAACGGGAACGGCGGATCTCCTACTCTGAACTGGCCCGGGCTGCCCGTGTCCTGGGCTACAACCCGACCCTCCGCGAAGTGAAAGAGATGATTGCTTCTGTGGATCAGGAAGTGAGTAGTCTGTTAGCATGGGAATAAAACCAAACAATTCAATTAGAATGGAGTCCTGCTGTAATTGATGCCTTAAAAAATCTCTCTGTGTGTGTGTTTGTTTGTTGTCGCTGTAGTAGTCGATTTTTTTTTTTTTAATACTCCAGATACGAAGTCGATAGCAGAAATAATTACGTGTCAGCCATAAAGTGGAAATAAGGCAGATATTAGTCATAATAATTGTCTAAACCAATGTCATTCAATCAATATAGGAAGACCTACAATCTCAGACTTGAGCAGTCTTAGTTGAATTTATAATTTTTCAAGACCACTACTCCCCCACCCCCCACACCCAAAAAACAACACCAAACCAAACAATACAAAACCAACTACCCCCCCAATAAAAACAAACAAATAAAACCTAATAAGACCCCCCAAAAAACAAACAACCAAAAAAAAAAAAAAAAAAAAACCAAACCAACAATCCAACAAACAACAAAAACACAACCAAACCAAAGGCAAACCAAAACAAAAACCTACAACAATACCCCACTGCTCATAGATTTTCATCTGGCCCTATTCATAAAAAAAAGACCACCATTTAATTATATGACTGTGTACAGAGGAATCATAATAATAATGAAAAATCTTGCTATCCACATCATTATTCACATCGACACTATCTATCATCTTTTCTATAAGCCTACACACACCCTATTTTCAAACTGAATAGACTCCAAAATAATCATATTCTCATGAAAAAAAACAACCAAAAAAAACATTCTATGATCTCTTTCAAAAACTTGGGAAAGGGTGATTCTGTTTCCCCAGACAACAAACCGCTTAAAAAAACACTACAAAAGTCTGGAAACCATGACCACTCTGCAAGAAGTTCAAGGGAAGAAGTCACTTAAGTTAGAAGGAAAAAGGTGGCAGGGACAGTTTCAACGTTCACCTGCCCAAACAAGTAGACCATGAGGTTCTGGGTTTGATTCCTAGCTTTGCCCTTCTCCCCAGTTTTGACAGGAAAATCAAACTGACACAACATAATGTAGAACAAGTATGAAACAAAACAATACCATCCCAACTCACCATTGTCACTCTCCCCATCCTTACTGATATCAAGGGCTTCCACAAAGCTCAAGAGACTCTAAACCAGTTGGCCCGTAAGCTTACAGATTTGTACACGTTAATAAACGAACCCAGCAGTTGAAAATCAGAGCAGGAAGGTTCCCCATCCGTCCCGACTGTCTGGCAAAATTGGTAGGTTTAACACTGTTTCCCATGAAGTCTGAATGCAGCAGGTATAAATTAAAAAATTGTTGAAAGGTTATAAATTCAATTTCTCTCACAGGTAACGGACAAATTGACTTTCCTGAATTCGCCAAGCTGATGAAAGATCGGTTCGGAGCCTTGGAGTATCAGGCCACGGTTGTGAAAGAAGCCTTTGAGACACTGGACAAGGATGGCAACGGCTTCATTGAGTACCACGAGCTGAGGTCCTTTCTGCAGAACTCTGGTGATGAGCCTCTCACGAGGATGAATTCTTGAGAGTCGTGCAAGACCTTGATATCAACAAGGATGGGAGGATTGACTACAATGGTGAGTCGTTTGGTATTGTGATGTCTTGTTTCAGATCGTTCTACATTATGCTGGTGTTGTTCAGTATTATATACACCAAGATTGACTTATCATATTAATGGTGAGTTGTAGTATGGTATTGTTTTGTTTCTTACGAACTTGTTCTACATGATCTTGTGCTGTAGTGTACACCCCCTTCAGTCACAGCAGATTTCTGTGTAGAATAGGGACTCACTGCTGTCTCTATAGAACAGTCAATACTACAGGAGCACCACCAAAAAAAACAAAAGTTTCGGCCCCCCCCCCCCCCCCCCCCCCCCCCCCCAAATTTCAGGGTTAGAGCTCTGAGGTTCGCCACTGGTGAGATTTTGTGTATACCACTTTGTTTGTCCACCATGAAAGTAGCCACATTCTGACTTCAGGGATGTCAAGCTGGGTATGTTTGGTTTTTGTTACCCTGCCATGGACCGCCAACATAAATCACAGGACTTTTAATAGGCATATCTGATCTTTCTGCATGTGTATAAATTATGTAGATGGAGTTTAAGTCTGCACTTGGGAGTTGACATACGAAATAAAATCCACACCCTTTAATTCACCAGATGTCGCTCAGATTCGAACCCACAACTTTATCATTTACCCTGTTTGCAGTGTAATGTAATCGTTTCATGATCAGACCTTTTACCAACAGAATTCTGTTAGGGACAACTTTCTTGTTGCCGTAGGTTCTTTCATGTATTTAGAGCACGTGCTGTTCACAGGACCTTCAAATTTCTCATCCAAAGACTAGAACCCAGACCACCACTCAGGCTCTGGATGGGGGCAAAGGTTGGGCTCAAACCCACACTTGTTTTGAAGACAGGTGTGCTACCTCTAGACCACTGATGCGCTGTAGTGTTTCATTGTTGGCTATCATTTACATTGTGGCAGATTTGTCTGAAATCGAAGCTGCTCTCCTCAGGACAAGCATATGGGTTGTTCACTACCATTCTCTTGTATTTCTTTAAAAATATTTTTTCTGTATTTTTACTCTTTCTAATACAGGTTAATGGCTTTTAAGCCTCTTCTTTAACTGATACTGGGCTACATGTACAACCATGGTATGGTAATCCTTTTGACAAAACACCTGATTTATTATTTATTTCTTATTTATTTTGATAATGGAATAAGCACTCATGTGCTTTTTTACATTCAGTCCCAGTGTGTATGCAGTTTTGTAAATCTTGTCATCTGTTCCCTCCCACACACAATGGTCTACTCTCACTTATGAAAAGCAGAACAGGCTTTAATGGTGCACAAGATGTTCTGCTTGCGGGCCTCGGTTTACAGTCTCATCCAAAGGACTTTTGGGGAGAGTGGAGTCAGCATAGGTGTTAACTCCAGGGGAAAAATCCCTTGGAACAGGAATTGAACCTGGTTGTCAAACTGCGAGTGTGATGTTCTGACCATTAGGTTATCCTGTCCCTTAAAAAAAACAGAACACTTTATGTTCACTGAAAAAAAGGCAGTCTTCTGACCTAAAAGTCACACACACACAAAAGAGAGAGAGAGAGAGAGAGAGAGAGAGAGAGAGAGGAGAGAGGAGAGGAGAGAGAGAGAGAGAGAGAGAGAAGGATGTTCCTTGATGCAAACTCTCTTCACTAGGAATGTACAATTATCAATGCAGCAAGTGGTAGACCTAACACAGCCTTGACAATTAATTCAATCCCTTCTCCTGCTTGTATTAATTTAATGATCATTTTGAAAAATAAAGCAAGAATCCTTGGGGCTCGAGTCTGCCGTAAGCTGAGAGCGTCGAAGTGAGAAGTCAACCAACAATGCCCGAGCTGTGGAATAGATCATGCAAGTGCCAGCATTTTTTATTTGCCTTATGCACTGGGTACATTTTATTTTTATGAATTTTAAACCACTTTATGTCACAGATTTCTCTGCGTGAAATTCGGGCTGCTCTCCCCAGGGAGAGCGCATTGCCACAAGTGCAGCGCCTACCCATTTTTATTTTATTATTATTTTTTAATATATATATATACAGCCCCAAGCCGCCCTGGAGACTCAACTCCCCGATTTTCCTCAGGGATGGTGTCTAAACACACCTGTGTGCATGCTTTTTTAAAATTTAAAAAAAAAAAAAAAAAATTTTAAATATGTTTCTGTATATGTTGTGCAGGAAATCTTGTGTGATAATGAACAATTAAATTTGGATACTGGCCTGTTTTCAAGCATGACATTTCATTGACTGCCATGTAAACATTGTGCACAGATGCACGTGTGCTAAATTGAGAAAAATCTTGTAGACAACGATGGTAGCTCAGCAAACAGAAACACCATACTTTTATTGAGGCATTATATTGGTTCTCCACTCACAATCGTAGTTTACCCCATTTTTGGTATTCTTCTAATCTTCAAACCCTCAGACAGCAACCAGTGCTGTATCTGACAAGTCAATTTTCTGTATTTTAAACTTTGGAGAAATTGGAGCGGTAGGCAGTCCTGGCTATATCATGATCAATGAAGAAAACAGCAACTGTATGTAACCATGAATTCTTACATGAATGTGCTTTATCAGAGATCTGTTGAACAGATTTTTTTTGTACACGAAATGTTTTCATGACCATCAATTCTGTTTCAGAGCTGGCCCAGAAAATGTGCAGTATTGACAACACAGACTGAGTGCCCTGTGGCTAAAACGGCAAAAAAAAAAAAAAGTAACTAGTGTGTATAAAGTATGCAAGCTCATGGACCTTTCTTTGGTCTGAACCCCCCCCCCTCTCCTAATGTGAATCCCCAAATGACGATGCCGGGGGCTCTTTTAGTATGGACGACATCCCAACTTTCTAGAAAAATAGTGCTAGAAATTTCTCTTTTTCTCACCCCTCCCTTTCAGTTGCTTATTTTCTGCCTACCAAGCCCCTTGTCTCGCCTTTGACCAGGCAAATCTGAGATCTTTTGTTAGAAACCTTTTCAATGAGTTACCCTGAAGTCAAACGTGTTGACAAAGGCCAGATTTCCTGCACAGCGAGTCAAAGCGCAGGCACTACGCATTCTACCCAATATGGCCATAATGTGAAAGGTATACAACCCACCCCCCATTGGAATGTGTAAGAGGCGTTGTATAGTTTGGTTTTCCTTTTATTTTCTTACTGCAAGATAAACTTGTTTTGACAATTTTATAGACTTGGGTTCTTTTTATTATACAGAGAGAGAGAGAGAGAGAGAGAGAGAGAGAGAGAGAGAGAGAGAGAGAGAGAGAGAGAGGAGAGAGAGAGCCAGCCAGCCAGCCAAAGATTACACATCACACCATTCTAAGTCTCTGACACTTTTATTTATTTATATCCTGGTGATGCTGCTGAACAAGTGGTGACACAGCTCCGCTTAGTCGAACAGACCTGAAACACACAAAACAAAAAAGGTGAGATAATTCAATTCTGATATATCAGACAGACAAAAAATATATTTGTAACGATTTTAGCCAGAGAACTTACGATAGTGGTTCAAGACTGGAACGCAAAGAGGGGAAATAACCCCACCCCCACCAAAATGCAAAAGATTTGATCAACATACAACCATTTCATAAAACAAAGTGCATCAGTTCTGTGACACTTTGTAACATATTCACAAGGTAACAGCTGAAATTAACGAATAATACAAATAATAAATAATGTATATTTTTGGCAAAGAAGTTGAGCAAAACCAAGTGCTTCCAATGCGCCACACATCCACAGATCTATTCTACCCACACACATCCATTTAGATCTCTCATTTTACACAGAGCTGGCAAAATCCAGAAAAACACAAATGATAAATGTTCTCTCCAGATCAACTCCTGAGCAGATCAAACTTCATGTTTAGTTACGCCTCTTGAAAAATGTCACTGCACTGGTATAGTATTAAGCTCTCGTATTTTACATCCAGTTTGTACACCGTTTTATGTCATGGCAGATTTCTCTGCATGAAATTCAGGCTGCTCTTGCTAGGGACAGCGGGTCACCACTCAGTTTTTGTTTTCCTGTCTGCAATTGTATTTTGTTTCCCTATCAGAGTGGCTTTTATTTACAGAATTTTGCCAGGGACAACCTTCTTGTTGCCGTGAATAGAATATGTGTTGTACACAGGACCATGTTTTATCATCTCATCTGAAAGATTAGCACACAGACCACCATTCCAGGTCTAGTGGATGGGAGAAAATTTTGAGCTCAAACAGGATTTGAACCCACACCACACTTCTCGCTGCTTTTTAACCCTTATCCCCTGCTGCACCCATTAGCGCCCTTTATAACGTAACCTGTAGCGCCCATTAGCACCTCAGTTTTTTGTGTATTGACTACTGAAAGATGTAAAAATTACTTCCCTTTGACACAAGTTTCACAGTGAATGAACTGTGCGACCCCAGGGGTATAAGGGTTAAGCAGGTGCTTTATCTCAAGATCACAACCATTTCTGCAGTAAATGAACCGCCTTTACAAACTCAGTCAATTATAGACCTTTTTTTCTTTTTCTTTTTCTGTTTTGGAATGGAACACCCAAGATGTTTGTTTCTTTCACAAATGATTTGATGGAACACAATCACATCTGCAGTCAAAGAGAGCAAACACAATGGCATTTTGAACGACACATTAGAACCAGTGTGGTTGGTAGCGATACTTTGCTGGAAGAGCTTTACTGCCTGCTGTTTTTGCACTATGCATTTTCGATATATGAAATACTGATCAAAAGAAAAAAAAAAGTCTCTTACCAAAGCCCATGTCTTCGTCGGACTCCTCAGACTCTTCCTTCTTCTCCTCCTTCTTGGCCTCAGCTGCACACACACACAACACAGCAGCTGATTAGTATACACATTGATACAATTGTATGAACACTGCTGCATACACAACAGCAGGACTGTGTGCTCTGCAGCTACACACAAAATACAGTTTTTCCGCTGAATTCTACCAAATTCCTGTACCCCAAGTCATCACACTATGAAGTCCCATGTCACAGGAACAATATTTCAATGTTCATTAGTTAGTAAATAAGAATTAAAAATAACTGTGTGTACAATATGATTTATTTTATGGCAAAAAATATTTCCTGCACAAAAAAAAGTTTTCTTACCAGAACGATCAAACAAACTTTCCAGATCTTTACACCTTCCATTTCCAGACATCCATAAATCCATGATTGTACCAAACTACACCTAGCCTGCACAAACAGCCAGGCAAATCTTACCTGACACACAGTCTACAAAATTCAATACAGTTATATATACAGACTGTACTTAATATTTTTTTTTGGTTACTATTATATAAACAGCTAGAGCTCCAAGGTTTACCAATGGTGAGATTTTTGCATATAATGTGGTCGTCTTCCTCCCACCAGCTGTAGCTGCAATCTGATTTCGAAAATAAGAGTTGGGAATTGAATCTACAATTTCTGTCATAAGTTGGGAGGTACTTCCCTTCTCCTCTCGATTTTCAACTGAGGGGGGCTTCCTTTGACATGCACAAGTCAATAAGCACATGGGTCTGATGAGTTTAGAGTTCCTTTTGAAAGACTCAATTCATTTTTCCATCAAATTGAGACGAAAGGGCAAGGCAGAGGACTGAATCCAGAACCTTACAGTTTCCTTATCATGTCAATATCTAAACCATCCTGCTACTTTCCTTCTTGCTGCCCTTATAATTCCTCAGGGATGTGTGGAAAAGTTGCATGTGATTAACCCTATTCATACCCAGTAAAAAGGGGAGATCAACTACCCGTGCCCAAGCAATTTTGAGTTTACCAACTTCAAAAGTGGGTGACTGAATAAAAAGCACCATAACAAAAAACTACTGGTTTTCTTGCGCTGAAATTGGGAATGAATGTGGCGGAGTGTGTTATTTATCTAATAAAAAAAACTGGTAACACACATGACAAGACCCCCCTCCTCGTCTTCCTAAACTTCGACCTGTTCCACTTGAGGTAGGTTGTTGTGGATCAGCAGCCAACTTTTTCAGTTTCTGCTTCCATTTAATTTTCATTTTCGATCAAAGTTTCGCCTTCATAACTTGGTACGAACTCATCAGAACATTCCTCTTTAGTATTGTCAGACTCACTGTCCGAGTCCCAAAAGTTTGTAGTTTCAAAACTTTGGGGGTAGTGCTTTTCACAGTGTTCTGTGCAAGCTGAATCTAGCTGAGCCCATTTTTCTCTATACCATAGACAGCATGCTGGGTACGTTCACAGCATAGATGCCATCAACCACAGCAGGCCAACTCTCTTATCAAGGACGGACAAATTTTCAATCTGAACAGTAGATGTTTCGAGTGCATTCCAACATGGGATTGGTTTTTAGACTGATCCAAAAGAACTTGCTAGGAAGCAGAATAGAAACTAACCCTCAGCGGGAAAAATCCTCTCCAATGGACACTTCAGCAGAAACTGAAAAAAATTTCTAAGTTACTAATAGGTCACAAATTGAATGCTACTGGACCATTCCAAGGCAGACTTTTTTTTCCTATCAGTCAGGCTGTAATGTCAGTGGCTCTATTCAGTCCACACAGTCTCACTCAAGGGGGACGGGATAGCCTAGTGGTCAGAACATTGCGCGCGCAGTTTGACGACCCGGGTTTGATTCCCGTTTGAGATTTCCCCCATGGAGTTGCCTACTCCTTACCCCACACAAGTCCTTTGGTTGAGATTATAAACCGAGGCAACATCTTGCGCACACATTATATCCTGTTCCGCTTATCGTAAAAGTAGGCTATCATGTGCTGGTGGAAACAGATGACATGATTTACTGACATGATTTACAAAACTATGTACACATGGGGGGGAGGCGTGGGTGGGTGAGGTTGGGGTGTGTGCTTAAATCCTTGTTATAAATGAATTAAACAAACTCACCAGGAGCAGCACCGCCGGCAGCAGGAGCACCTCCGGCAGGGGCAGCAGCAGGGGCAGCGCCGGCCGAGCTTCCGACGTTGCTCACCAGCTCCTTGATGGAGATACCCTCCAGAGCCTTGGCAAACAGGCCTGCAACAACCACACAGTACATTAAAAACTGTTGTATTCAAGCTCAACTGATCAGACTTTTTCATCAAAACAAAAAACCAAAACTACCGTCATGAAGAAAAAACTTTTACAAAACTAAAATAAACCCCCACCCTCTTATTCGATTAGATTTTCACAGCAAAAATTAAAATCAAAGTAAAATACACCACCCGTAAGTGGTTTCCTGTGCTCATTTTCCTTCACTGTAAAATTTTTCAATATTTCATCTTTTTTTTTAACCGAGGGAAAAAAAAAGCAATATACAGAACAGCCTACAACTGATAGAAATGCTGAGACACTGAAGCTTAAGCAGTTGTAAAAACAATGCATAATATAACGACACTGACACACCATGCATGCAAATTGATCAAAGTATTGTAATCATCCAAAATAACTGTCACTGTGTGAAATGAAATATGCAAAACTACATACATGAAGGCCTAAGTGTACCAAGGCCTGAATTAACACCCATCTTTACATGACTATAAAACAAAAATAGCATAAAAACCATGTCTGAAAATGAATACATTCATAAATTTTGCCAAACTTACTGGGCCAGTATGGTTCAACACTGACACTTGCGGCCTTCAGGATTGTAGTCAGCTTTTCTGCCTGAAAACAAACCAAAAAAATTGTAAGACTATTGCCAAACTGTGTAAACGTTGCGATTAGCTGTATATGGCATAAATGTAGTATAAATTTAAACTCTCAATGGTAAACAGAAGATTCACGTAAGATCACACTGGGTAACCCGTCTCTGTCGTGTCTAGGCCTAATGAATTATCACTGCAGGCCTTCCTTAAATGTCTAAATTTGAAAAAAAACTGTTCTAGCAGTTTTTTCTCATCCTGAATTGGCTTAAATCATTGCTTTACAACTGTTACTAATCTCAAGACTCTGTCTTTATTCTGGTAATAATTCAACTTTTACGGCAAATAGGCCTAGTGAAACACGAAATTTTACCAGAACACGAGAATGCAAAACTTTCAAAACCAGATACAATGTGGAGTTGTAAAATAAATCAGCAAACATCTTACTGTCACAGCCACTTGGTCATCAGCCAGGATAAGAGCTGCATACACACAGGCAAGTTCATCTTTGGATGCCATTATTTTTGTTTTACGGTCTTCGCAAGTCGCCTACAGGCCTTAGCAAATTTGAACAAGCGAACGCAAAACAACCCACGTCGTCGAGAATGTGAGGAAGAAGGAAGAGGAAGTAGATGACAGAAAGCTTAATATATCCTAATTTTGCAACATACCAACATACAAATATAATGCTATATTTTCCTACCAAAATTTAAAAACAAATACTTTTTATGAATAAAAACACTTCAAATGTTATCATAGTTTTCAAAAAGAATACTTAATAGTTTACGATCATCGAAAATGAGATTGTGCAGATAAACCCACGTGACTGCATTCGTCACGATGGCTCGAAACATGAATGTTGTCGTCTGCTTACTTTCTCTATCGATGGTTGCTTCGTTTCCAAGTGACGATGTTGTCATCTTGAAAAGAGCCGAGTTTCATTCTTCAATTACTGATAATAATCATTTTGTGTTGTTTTGCAGACCAGGGTAAGTAATTTTCTGCTTATTGACAAAATCAAACTATTAGATTCAAGATTTACTATGTGTCACGATTATGATAATGAAAAACCGAAAGAAACTAACAAAACAGCAACAAGAACAAAAATCATACCCAATCAACCGATTTAACAAACAAACACACAAACGCATGTATCAAGTCAAGTCCAGTGAACAAGATCTTTATTGAGGGTACCTGTACACAATTTTTTAAAAACCCTTACCCCCAAAACAACAACAACAACAACAAAAAGACAAACCCAAAACAAAACAAACAATAAAATCCAAGCCTTAAATCCAACAACAAAAACTAACCCCTTAAATCAAACAAAGTCGTGTTAATCTGTATAAAAAAAGAAAAGAAAATGAGATAAAAAGAAAACCAAAAAAATCTCACAATTAAGATTAAAACAAAACCAAGACAGTACATGAGCTTAATCAAAAAACAAGTAGTGGGGAAAAATAGCAAGAATAATATTATAACAGCAATTTACAAAAACAAGCCAGATCTAAAATAATTTTGAGCATAAAGAAAAGTGTTACTGCATTACAATTTAGCCATTAGATGTTTCTTCAAAAGTTTCTATATAACACTTTTTTCTCTCTCCCCTCCCCTCCCCCCCCCCCCCCCCCCCCCTGGTTCTACCACATATCTCACCTATGCAAATACTTGTCCAAAAAAGTCTACCAGTTGATTAAAATTAAACACTTTCTTGATTTTCATTCAAGGAAACTGTTTTTTCAAGCTTATATACAATTCTCAATAGACTATGCTGCAACCCTGTGGGACTCTGCCAGTGCAAATATCATGAAACCATTACTAAGTCTGTATAAACGTGGTCTCAAACTGGTCCTTCTGAAGAAAACAACCTTACTAGAAGGGGATTATACTCAGTTAAATATCCTTCCCCTACACCAAAGACTAAAATATAACAAAGACATCATGATGTTTAAGATACTGACAGGAAATGTCCCCACATCCTTAAAAGACAAATTCCCAATGAATCATTCCAGAAACACGGTAAAGCCAAGTGTCTCAATCCCAAGAATAGACTTGTTCAAAACTAGCTTACTATACTCAGGCCCTACGCTATGGAACTCCCTCCCTGACTCAATTAAACAGCATCAATCATTAACAACCTTCAAAAATCACCTTCTAATCTACTTGATGAATCAAAAATAACAAACCACACTTCTCCCCTCTCAAACTATCTGCCCTCTCCCTCCTCACTTCTCTCTGATTATGATGATCTTATGACTATAATCATAAGACTATGTGAGGTGTGTGTGTGTGTGTGTGTGTGTGTGTGTGTGTGTGTGTGTGTGTGTGTGTGTGTGTAAGTTGGGTTTTTTTTGTTCAAAAACTTGTGCTTTATGGGACTTATTTTGATAATAGATGGTGGGATTGATGTTTTCAGTCATTTAACCTCATCATATTCTCATGTTTGCTCTTTAATTATTGCGCCTTTGATTGGTTTTTGTTTGTTTTTTTGTACTCAAATCAAATTCTTCATTGATTCTTACTTCATATTTTCGTTTCTGAATGAGTGCCTTTTTATAACATTACCTTAATATTGTATCTCTGTCTTATTTCTTACCTGTTGTTGTTGTTCTTTCTCACCTTTTATCAAAATCTTATGTTTTATGGGACATATTTTGATGATAGATGGTGGTGGATTGATGTTTTCAGTCATCTAACTTTATCATATTCTCATGTTTGATCTATAATCATTGCACCTTTTTTTGGTTTTTGTTTGTTTGTTTGTTTTTGTTTTGTTTTGTTGTTGTTGTTTTTTTTTTGTTTTTTTTTGTTTGTTTGTTTGTTTGTTTGCTTGTTTATTATTCAAATCAAAATCATCATTGATTCTTACTTCTTATTTTCGTTTCTGAATGAGTGCCTTTTTTTTTATAACATTACCTTAATATTGTATCTCTGTCTTATTTCTTACCTGTTGTTTGATACTTGGTATGGTTTGCTCTTGGTAATCGGATCATTATAATTGTTCTTGTTTTAGTTGAGGCTGTCTTTTTATCTTGATGTTATCCCTGAAAGGGGCGGGGACTGGATGTAAAAAAGCACATGAGTGCTTATCTATTATCCTCGAATAAAAGAATTTTGCCTTGCCTTGCCTTGCCTTGCCTTGCCTTGCCTATGTGGGTATGTGACATGATATAGTTTGTTAGTTGTATCTTAAGCAAAAAATATAAGACTTTTTAGCTGTAATTCATGAATCAATTTGGATATTAACTGATCATGTGTGTGTGTGTGTGTCACTGGGGTGTGTGTGTGTGTGTGTGTGTGTGTGTGTGTGTGTGTGTGTGTGTGTGTGTGTGTGTGTGTCACTGTGTGTGTGTGTGTGTGTGTGTGTGTGTGTCACTGTGTGTGTGTGTGTGTGTGTGTGTGTGTGTGTGTGTGTGTGTGATCTATGTCATCTACCAATTCCCTTTATTCAGGCACAGTCAGTGCACACAACTGACTCCAGTTTGGGATGAACTTGATCATCAGTACCTGAGTGATGATTCTGCTGTGACTATAGGTCAGGTAAGGGGAATTTCATTTTGTTGTTTTAATTCTGTTTTGTTTCTTTTTTGTTTGTATTTTTTTGGTAGTCATTATTATCATTGTCATTACTCTACTGTCAAGGAAAGACCAGGCCCAATAATAGTGCTCATTTAAGAGTGACAAAAAAAAAAAGAGGGATGAAAAAGACCTGTTGACCATGTGTGTGTGTGTGTGTGTGTGTGTGTGTGTGTGTGTGTGTGTGTGTGTGTGTGTGTGTGTGTGTGTGTGTTTATTTATTTTATTTTTTAAATTTTATTTTGATATTCTTTTATATCGAGGATAATGGGATAAGCACTCTTGTGTTTTTTTTTACATCCAGTTCCTGTGTGTATGCAGTTTTGTGATGTCATCTGTTCCCACTGGCGCACAATGGCCTACTCTTAACTCTTACGAAAAGCGGGACAGGATTTAACATGTGCGCAAGATGTTCTGCGTGCGTTCACACTCGGGGCCTCGGTTTATAATCTCATCCGAAGGACTTTTGGGGAGAGTGGAGTCAGCACTGATGTTAACTCCAGGAGAAAAATCTTGAATGGAAATCAAACCCGGGTGGTCAATTTGCAAGCGCAATTGTATGTGTGTGTGTGTGTGTGTGTGTGTGTGTGTGTGTGTGTGTGTGTGTGTGAAGGAGGGAGGGAGGGAGGGAGAGGGAAAGAGAGGGATAAGAAAAAAAAAGTTGAGAGAGAGAGAGAGAGAGAGAGAGAGGAGAGAGAGAGAGAGAGAGAGAGAGAAAAAATCAAATCAAAATAGTTTTTTTCTAGGATATTGAATAAGCACCCATATGCTTTTTTACATCCCTTAGGGATACATCATGACATGATAATAAAATAAACCAATACAGACACATCATAATAATAGAATAGGCCCAATACCCACACAGAAAAAGCAAACAAACAATATAAAAAGAGAGATATTTATATATATATTATTATATTATATATTATATATTTTTCTTTTATATCGAGGATAACAGAATAAGCAATCATGTACTTTTTTTCAGCCGGTCCCCGTGTGTATGCAGTTTTGTAAATATTGTCATCAGTTCCCACCGGCACATGATGGCCTACTCTTACGAAAAGCGGAACAGGATTTAACGTGTGCGCAAGATGTTTTGCGTGCGTTCGCACACTGGGCCTCGGTTTAAAGTCTCATCTGAAGGACTTTTGGGGAGAGTGGAATCAGCACTGATGTTAACTCCAGGAGAAAAATCTCCTCGACCGGACTCGAACCCGGGTCGTCAAATTGCCAGCGCAATGTTCTGACTACTAGGCTATCCGTCCCATGAGAGAGAGAGAGAGAGAGAGAGAGAGAGAGAGAGAGAGAGAGAGAGAGAGAGAGGTTAAGGAAAAAAAAAAGTCAAGTAAAATTTAAGTATTTTTATGAGTGGTATGTGTGGAGAAGCAGTTTCGTGCACGTTTTAAATTAAGTGCTGAAAAATTCAGTGCATTGTCCCAATGTTGCACTCCCTAAGGAGTTGTTAAGTGGGGAGTCAAAAAGTCGAAAGCAAAGTGACACTGTGTGTGCAGGTGAACTGTGAAGTGGAAAAAGTGCTGTGCGAAGAGTTGAGAGTGACAGACGTGCCAGTCTTACGGTTCTACTACAGGAACTCCACACACTTCAAAATCTTCAGGGGCCACAGAAACTTTGAGAGCCTTCATCGGTTTGTGGAGGAGGAAGTGCATCATGTGAGTGAGGAAAATGGTGGTTATGATTGGTGATGATGATAATGATGATGATGAATTGTAATGATGATGATAATGATGGGAACATTTCTAGATCGCACACTATTTCTACTGCTGCACCATTATTCCTTTGGCTGCTGTTATTACTTCTGCTGCTGCTGTTGCTGTTGCCACTGCAGTTGTTCTTACTTACTTTAACTGTTGTCTCTGTGCTACTTACTGCCGCTGCTACTGTTGCTACTGCTTCTACAACTCTATTACTATGCTGCTGCTACTGTTGCTACTGCTTCTACAACTCTATTACTACTGCTGCTATTGCTACTACTACTGCTGCTATTGCTACTACTACTGCTGTTGCTAACACTTGCTACTCACAGCCTACTGCTGCTGCAGCTACTATTACTACTGCTACTAGAATATACCATTTCTTTACGATTCTTTTCCACATTTCTCCACCAGGCAGACAACGTCACAGTGGCAGACTTGCCAGATGCAGTGGTGGAGCTGGATATGGACAACTTCAAGGAGTTTGTGTCGGAGAGGCTTCACTTTGTCAAGTTCTACACGCCCTGGTGCGCTCACTGCAAGCTGCTGGCAGCCACCTGGCACGAGTTGTCCCTGGCCATCGGCGCTGTGGGCCATGTCTTCATCTCCCAGGTCAGGGAGGCTGGGGTCTTTGGGGAAGTCTTGGTGTGGGTGTGGAGGTGTGGGTATAGGTGGTGTGTGTGGTGGTGGTGTGGGGAGGAGGGTGGTGTGTGGGTATGGGTTGGTGTGTGGTGGTGGTGTGGGGAGGATGGGTTGGTGTGGGTATGGGGTGGTGGTGGTGGTGTGGGGAGGAGGGGTTGTGGGGGATGTGGTTGGGTGAGGAGGAATGAATGGTAGGTGTGGGTGGATTGTTAGGTGTGTGTGTGTGTGTGTGTGTGTGTGTGTGGTGGTGTGTGTGTGGTGGTGTGTGTGTGTGTGTGTGTGAGGTGGTGTTTTGAGACTTCAGTTCACAGACTGATGCCTTAGATTCTGTGTGTGTGTGGTGTGTGTGTGTTATGTGTGTGTGTGTGTGTGTGTGTGTGTGTGTGTGTGTTGTGTGTGTGTGTGTGTGTGTGTGTGTGTGGTGTGTTTGTGTGTGTGTGTGTTAGAGAGAGAAGGGGGGACGAGAGAGTATGCATGTGTGTATATGTGCGTACATGCGGTGTGTGTGTTTATAGGATAACAGGAGAGGGCAAAACAGTTTTAAACATTTTGGTCATTTGTCTCAAATTCTAAAGGAAACTTTGTATCTGAGAATGGAATGGAAAAATGTTTTCCATGTTATCATTAACCATTAAGAAACAGAATTTACAGTTAACAAAAAACAATTAAATAACACTGGAACAATTCTCCTTAGAAACATTGCAGCATTTCAATAATACCATCAAGGAAAAAGGATAGAGGTATTTGGGGAGGGGGGGGGGATGGGAGACCATCAGTGCCTGTCTTTGGTCAGGTTTTATTTAAGCATAAAGTTATGTTAAAGTGGAAATACACAATGTAGTATAAAACATAGTGATTTCTTCGCAGAAGTGGTTTTGTAAAGATTTATTACTATAAAAATGGTTTAGAGGGTTCTGTAAATTTTTTAGCAAATTTTCCCTACATATTTTTTCATATATGGAATGCTTCAAATTATAGCACAGCTGTATCTTTAACTTCCATAGAGAATTTCTTGCCGATACTTTAGCATGTACACAGCCACTGAAAGAACATTCAGTGTAGTATTGTCATGCATAGAAGTAAAAGTCACAGCATATTACAGTGTATGAATCAAATTTACTTTTCTCTCTCTCCACTCACCATACTATGCCAATGATACACTTTGCTATCAGTATCACTATAAAGCAGGCATAGGCTGTTGACAGTTCTGCCCTTATGTGCATGGATTTTATTGAACAGGAGCCCTATCATGTAACTGAAAGGTTGGATTAACAGATTATGGTCACATATGTTCATCAGAAAATTTATTGATTGTTGGCTGATGCAGCTTCCAACATACTGCGGGGTGTGGAGGCAGATTCAGTGTGCTTTGTGACCATTGTTTCTGCTCTCACTGTTCAGAAGAGAAGACATTCCAGGACAAGTGCATAATTATATTCATGTAAATGTGCATGCACACACATGCATGCTTGCATGGTTATGTTCAGGCGCTTGTGGATACATGCATGCATGTACACACAGACATTTGTGCACACACACATGCATGCATGCATGCACACACGCACGCCCCACACACCACACACACACACACACACACACACACACACACACACACACACACACACACACACATACTTATACATACTGGGGACAGGATAGCCTAGTGGTTAGAACATTGTGGTCACAATCTGACGACCCGGGTTCAAATCCCATTCAAGGGGATTTTTCCCCTGGAGTTAAACCCACTCCACTCTCCCCTAAAGTCCTTTGGATCAGACTATAAACTGAGGCGCCATGTGTGAATGCATGCAGAACATCTTGTGCACAAATTGAATTCTGTTCTGCTTTTCAAAAGAGTAGGCCATTGTGTGCCGGTGGGAACATGATAAAATTTACAAAACTGCATACACACAGGGACTGGATGTAAAAAAGCACATGACTGCTTATGCCATTATCCTTGATATAAAATGATAAATAAACAAACACACACATACACACGTTTATAAACAAACATTCTCTTTCTCTGCCTCTCTCTTTCTCCCTCTTTCTCTTTCCATCTTTTTCTTTCTGTCTGTATGCATCTATCTTTTTCTCTGTCTCTCTGCACCGGTTCTTATGTTTGGATGCAACCTTGATCTTCACACTTGTGTGCATGCATGCCTCCATGCCTGTGAGTAATACTTGTTTTAAATGTCTGCAGGTGGATTGCTCAAAGGCCGAAGACTTGTGTGCCGAGTACAACATCAAAGCTTTTCCTTCTTTGGTCCTTTTTTTCAATGGGACAATGGTAGGTGCTACTGTCGATCATTATTTGTTGAGGTTTCTTCATGTAATAACCATAGCTGTTGATTCAGAAGTCTGCCTGCGCATTCTCTTTTAAAAGATTTTTTTTTCCACCTCCATTGAAAGATCAAAGTGTGTGATTTTAAGTTAAGTATTGAACTATATCTTTGTTGACAAGATTTGTTGATTGTGAACCAAACATTCTTTTGTGAATGTAATCGTTACCATCAATGAAAATGACAATAATGTTATCATCAAAATACTGATATGATCATCATCATCACCATCATGACTATCATAATTGGTGTTGCTATTATAACCATCATTGTTGGTGTTCTTGTTGTTGCTGCTGCTGTTACCCTCCTCCTTCGTCTTCTCATTGTCACGTCTTCCACAACGCAACACTTCAGTCTTCTTCCCCCCCCCCCCCTCTTCACCATCCTTTTCCTCCATCCTTATCACCATCTTTCTTTAACCCATTAAATGGTTTGTGTGTGTGTGTGTGTGGTTGTGGTGTGATGTCGTGTGTGAGTGTGTAATTCGAATTTACTGAAACATAAATTGTTATTGATTGCTTGTGTGTTGTATGGGTTGAATGCAAGTGGTTTGATTTGTTTTTAACAATATATAGTGCTATAAACAACATATTATTATTATATTATTATATAAAAGAAAGCAACAACAAAAGCAGAGGACTCGATGATGGCCCTGAGGTGGACTGTGGGCAGGTGGAGAAGTACACTGGACACCAGGTGTTGGAGGATCTGAAGCACTACATCGACAACAAAACAGCACACTACATGCCCCACCCAGAGGGACACCCAGAAGTGCAGTATGAGGTACGCCATTTTCTTCCTTTCCCTGCCCACATTCGGAATGGGGCTACCTTAATTAATTAATGGTGGGCAAAAAAACTGATCTCGCGCGCAAAAGTCTCACCGTTTGTAAACCTTGCGGCTCTAGCTGAGGACTGAAATAAAAAATCCCTTTTTTTTTTGTTTGTTCCTTTGTTTTTGTTTAATTAAGAATCTTATTTTTTCATTATCAATTTGTTTGTTTGTTAAGAATGTATTTGAGTAACAGAGCAAAAATTGTGAGTACAGCAAGCATGAGCTTATATACGGTGCTTGAAAAAATATTTTATTAAAAAAAAAAAAAAAAATTCCCTCAGCTAGAGCTCTGAGGTTCACCTGTGGTGAGATTTTTGTGTATGCGACAGTTTTGCCCACCAGTAAGGTAGCCACATTCCCAGTTCAGGGAAAAAAATTAAAATCTGCTGCAGATAAACCACAATACTTTTTATGAACCAAAGTGAACCTAATCAAATGCTTCAAGATTTTGAGAATGAAAGCAGTTTAATAAAACAAGCAATAAGTAAGTGTGTGGCATGCAAAGTTAAGGAAGAAAGTGATGGTATATTTTAAAAAAAAGTTATCTAAGAAGAAACAAAAAGTGATAAAACAGCCAGCAAAAGTACGTGAGGATGAATCAGTCTTGTACAAGGATAACAGCAAAGCTAGCTGATTGATTAAACTATGTCCACATCAGGAAAAAATGATAGTAGATTACAGTGCATGCACTGGGAAATAAAGAAAAAATCTATGTCTCTCTCTCCTTCCCCCCTCTCTCTCCCCCTTCTTCTCTCCCCCCCTCTCTCTCTCCCTCCTTCTGCCTCTCTCTCTCTCTGTCTGTCTTGCTAGAGTTTTCAGTCGCTCTTTTATCAATAAGTGTGTACCTGGCATCTTGCCATGGTTTTAGCCTTGATATGGCCTCTGTGGTTGGCTGGACTGTACACATCATGATTGATGGATTGGATTGTATGGTCATATGTTTAATTTCATTTTCAGGATGTCACATCTGTTGTTTTTTTTCCGTGCATGCTTTCTGTTGCAGCTGTTGTTAATCCCCCTAGTGAAGACCCTGGGGATCAATAGTTTTAGAAGGGGGACAGGTCTGATCGGTTGACAGCTGGCTAGGAAAATCAGATATGTGGAGTTTGAATGTCATGGGTACCTCTTTTTTTTTTTTCTGTGACTGGAAGTTTTATTACAGTACCAGAAAACTGCATGCATGCATCACCAGACACACACAGAGTACCAGAAAACTGCATGCATGCATGCAAAAAAATGCTCCCCCCCATCCCAACCCCCTTGCTCCTCTATGTTTACTGATTTCTCTTTCTAGATGTTGGTAGGTATGCACCACACCACCACACACAGCACTCCACACCACAGGTGACCCCATCCCAACCCAACATATCCCGCACCCCATCTTATTCCACATCTTCCCACCCCACACCATGCCACAACACCCCACCCCCTCCACACCATACCCCATCCCACCCTGAAACCTTGTATCTGTGTGCAGTGTGATTGTTTCATGGTGTGGTTTTGTTGAACTTGTTTCAGAAAAGGGTGGCAGTGCTGACAGAGGAGTCCTTTGACCACGTCGTCTTGAAACACCTGGTGTTTGTCAACTTTAAAACCCCTGATGATGATGATTGTCTGGTGTTTGTCAACTTTTACACCCCCTGGTATGATTGATTGATTGTCTGGTGTTTGTCAAGCTTTTACACCCCTGGTATGATGATTGATTTCTGGTGTTTGTCAACTTTTACACCCCCTGGTATGATGATTGATTCTCTGGTGTTTGTCAACTTTTACACTCCCTGGTATGATTGATTGTCTGGTGTTTGTCAACTTTTACACTCCCTGGTATGATTGATTGTCTGGTGTTTGTCAACTTTTACACTCCCTGGTATGAATTGTCTGGTGTTTGTCAACTTTTACACTCCCTGGTATGATTGATTTGCTGGGTTTGTCACTTTTACACCCCTGGTAGATGATTTCTGGTGTTTGTCAACTTTTACACCCCCTGGTATGATTGATTGATGTCTGGTGTTTGTCAACTTTTACACCTCCCTGGTATGATTGATTGTCTGGTGTTTGTCAACTTTTACACTCCCTGGTATGATTGATTGTCTGGTGTTTGTCAACTTTTACACTCCCTGGTATGATTGATTTCTGGTGTTTGTCACTTTTACACCCCTGGTTATTTAGATTGTCTGGTGTTTGTCACTTTTACACCCCTGGTATGATTGATTCTCTGGTGTTTGTCAACTTTTACACCCCCTGGTATGATGATTGCTCTGGTGTTTGTCAACTTTTACACTCCCCTGGTATGATTGATTGTCTGGTGTTTGTCACTTTTACACCCTCTGGTATGGTTGTCTGGCGTTTGTCACTTTTACACTCCGTAATCGTTTTCACTTACACTCCCTGGTATGAGTTGTCTGTGTTTGTCAACTTTTACACTCCCTGGTATGATGTGTTTGTCACTTACACCCTGTATGATTGATTCTGGTGTTTGTCAACTTTTACACTCCCTGGTATGATTGATTGTCTGGTGTTTGTCAACTTTTACACTCCCTGTAGATATTGCCTGGGTTTGTCACTTACACTCCTGGTATGATTAGTCTGGTGTTTGTCAACTTTTACATCCCTGGTATGATTGTCTGGTGTTTGTCAACTTTTACACTCCCTGGTATGATTGTCTGGTGTTTGTCAACTTTACACCCTGGTATATTGATTGCTGGTGTTTGTCAACTTTTACACTCCCTGGTATGATTGTCTGGTGTTTGTCAACTTTTACACCCCCTGGTATGATTGATTGTCTGGTGTTTGTCAACTTTTACACTCCCTGGATATGATTGTCGGTGTTTGTCAACTTTTACACCCTGTATGATTGTCTGGTGTTTGTCAACTTTTACACTCCCTGGTATGATTGATTGTCTGGTGTTTGTCAACTTTTACACTCCCTGGTATGATTGTCTGGTGTTTGTCAACTTTTACACTCCCTGGTGTGATGATGATTGTCTGGTGTTTGTCAACTTTTACACTCCCTGGTATGATTGTGTGTCTGTGTTTGTCAACTTTTACACTCCCTGGTATGATTGTCTGGTGTTTGTCAACTTTTACACTCCCTGGTATGATTGTCTGGTGTTTGTCAACTTTTACACTCCCTGGTAATTGATTGTCTGGTGTTTGTCAACTTTTACACTCCCTGGTATGATGTTGTCTGTGTTTGTCAACTTTTACACTCCCTGGTATGATTGTCTGGTGTTTGTCAACTTTTACACTCCCCTGGTATGATTGTCTGGTGTTTGTCACTTTTACACCCCCTGGTAATGATTTCATGTGTTTGTCAATTTCACCTGGTATATTACACTACACTCCTGGTATGATTATCTGGTGTCTGTGTTTGTATTTTACACCCCCTCCACCACTGTATATGGTTTTGTCAACTTTTTACACTCCCTGGTGTGGATTGTCCCTGGTGTTTTTGTCATGTTTACATTCCAAAGAAGTGAACCCGGTGTGGGTGGTTTTACAGGTGTGAGCAGTGTAAAAAGCTGAAGCTGGTGTGGTGTGGTGTTTTACAGGTGTGAGCCGTGTAAAAAGCTGAAGCCAGAGTGGTGCATGTGTGTTTTACAGGTGTGAGCCATGTAAAAAGCTGAAGCCAGAATGGGAAGCATTGGCCGAGAGCAACAAGGACAGGGGATGCTGCTGGCCAGTGTAGACTGCGACGAACACAGCCACCTGTGTGACTCTCATTCCGTACGTTACATTACCCGTTTTTTTTTCTTGTCTGCAGGTCCCCCCCCCCCCCCCAAGTTTCCAATATTTATCTCATGTAGGTTATGAGCTATAAAAAAGAAACAGAAGAACATTGATCACAGAAAGTAGTAAAAATTCTTTAAATTCTACACATGCATGCACACACACACAGACCAACACACCGATACAGGGGTGCACACACAGCATGTAGGCACATGTGCATGCACACCCACAGCGTGCATAGACCATGCCAATGCACAAATGATTACAAATGTCAAGAACAGCAATAGTCAGTTATTATGATGCACGATACGAATACTCATCATCTCGCTCTGTCATCTTTATTTCCTCCCCTTCTCGTCTTTGTCCATTTCATACATCCATCCGAGTGTTTATTAAGGAGGTCTTTGTTATCGTCAGATTTGTTCAGTCCTACAGCTTTATTTTAATGTTTAGTCTTTTTTTAAAAATATATTTTCATTGTGGTTTATTTAACACAAGTCTCCGAGTGTATTAAGGATTTCTCTGTCATCTCCAGATCAGTGTGTATTTATAATATATATATATATATAATATATATATATATATATATATATATATGTATTTATATATCATTGTGATTAAATCTTTTTCCAATTGTGGTCTATACAGCACTTTTTTTTCTGTTCTTTTCATCTTTTTGCATGTTTGCTTCTTTCATCTCCAAGTCACTGTGTAACTTCTTTTTTGTTTGTTTTGATCTTACAGTCAGTCTTTAGGTAATACAGTACCATTTCCCCCTGTTTTGTTCCTCTCTGTGTATGTATAATTTTGTATGTGACCTCTGTCTCCAGGTCACTGTGTACCCTACGTTGATCCTGTACGAGCAAGGAATTCATCTCCTGGACTACAGCGATAATCTGACAGTCCCAGAGCTGCAGCATTTTATCGACAAGTTTACTATTCTATTACACGACGAGCTGTAGCCATAATACTACTGATCACATCTGTCTAGCCTTCAGGCCAGTATGGAAGCCATAAAATTGTCAGATTACAAAAGGCATTAATGAAAATCAATATAAAAAGTTACCCGACTCTGCTATAATGAGGAAAAGTTATTCTTTGTACAGTTTGTGGTTGTTCTCACCAGCTGTGAACTTAATCTGGTGTCCTTTTTCAATATTTTACTGCATCTGAAAAGTAACCTTAATAAAAAATTATCTGACATATAAAACCCCCCCAAAATTACTAGTAATATCTTAATGATGTGAAACATGTCAGCTACTTAACAAGCCCCCAAAAGTACCTTACTGTATACCCAAGTGATATACTGTTGTGATGTTGCTCCCTGATTAAAACGGACTTAGAAATTGATTGTAGCTATTGAAATGACCACAGAGAACTGCAGAAGATGGCTTTTGTGTAAATAGCAAGAAAGACCAGAGTAGACTGTAATGATATTGTAGTTCTGTGAGATTGATTGCAGTGCACTTTCAAGAGGTTCAGAGTTTTTGAGTCACCACAGCACATTGCAATCTAATAAATCTCTGTGAAAATGATCACAGTAGACTACTTAGAGACCTTAGTATATCATTTTCTACAATTTTGATAGACTTCCATTGAAACAAAAAACTTTAAAAAATGGCAAACCACCTTTTATTTTTGAAACTGAAAGACATTGTCTTTCTATAAAAATAGCTATTGTAGACTTCCATGGGGGAAAATCCTAACAAACCCCCTATAACCAATCTTGTATTTTCAAAAATAATAACTTTAAAAGACTTCCATGGAATGAAAAATCAGAACAAAAAAACAACCAACCAACTTATTTCTGAGACTGTGACATCGATTGTATTTCTACAGGAATGACTACAGTAGACTTCCTTGGGAGAACAAGAAATCCAAACCAATCAGCTTGCAGTATTTCCACTGTTCCACTTTGGCAAGTCAGGTAGCCTTTTACTTAGTTTTTCTTATTGTTCAGCAGTCTTTTGTACTTACATCTGCAGAATGAATGGAACTGGAATTGGTAGAGTTATCTATGTATTCAGTTAGGGAGATGTCTCAGTGGTTAGGAATTTGTGTGGATGTGGTTCTTGTAGACCTATACATTCTGTAAGGAAGATGTGTTTCTTAAAAGAGATGTGAATGTATTCAGTTTGAAAGGTACATGTAGGGGTACTTAAAGACTTATGCATTTGTTCACTTAGGAAATGGTTCTTATTTTTATATTCAGTTTGGGAGAAAGGTGAAATAGTATTTGAGATTGAAGATTTTTTTGTTGATCCGTAACTTGAAATTAGTGATCATTACCATGATAATTTTATGAGTGTTGGCTGACTTTGTTAATCATTGAGTGTGTGTAACATTGCCTCCAGGTGAATGACTGTTTGTCTTTATCTATCTAAATTTATTTACTAAAATACTTTTGATTTCTGAAGAGTGGAATATTGGGTGCCTGTTTGCTTGCTTTTGTTGTTTTTTTGCTGATGAAGTTTGGGCAGTAAGGAAAGTGCAATGCTTGGACAGTATTTTTTGTGTGATGGATCTCAGTGTTTATATAATATATTATATATATCCCCCCCCCCCCCCCCCCTTTTGTTTATGTTAACTTCTTTATCATACAGATTTTGGGGTCAGAACTTATTTTGTTCTTGTAGAAGTTTCTCTGTGTGTGTGTGTGTTTTGTTTAACATGTTCAAGGAAACCAATTCTTTTTCGCTCTGACTTTACTTTGTTGTCATGAAAGGTTTAAAAAAATTTTTTTTTGTTTAAAAAATTTTTTTTTTTTTATTCATCTTGCCACAGAATTCTTTATAAATATATATAAGAACACAACAGAAACAACTGTTCTTGGGCCCTTAAGTTTTCATGATTGCTACACCCCTAAGTGAATGGATTATAAATTGCTACAGATTGTTATATATTGTGGACAGTTTTGCTTTTGTTCAAAACTGGTGCCTTTGATTTAGGAAAATATTTTCTAGTCCATAGTATTCATGTTTGTTTGCATGTTTCCAATATGTTGGTAATGTTTGTTTTTTCCATTGCAAGTTTAACAGGTGTTTTACTTTTTTCAATGATATAATTTTATTGGTATATTATTTGTGTGCCATGTTGATTAGGTTTAGGCTGGGTGCTGATATTTTGTGTGATGACATTAAGCATTTTAATATCTTAATAAATTTACAATGTTACACTGTGTGTGTGTGTGTGTTTTTGTGTGGTGTGTGTGCGTGCCTGCTGCGTACGTGCGTATATGGTGCATGCATGAGCATGATGCATTCATACATGTGTGGATATGTCTCTCTAGGTATGTAAAGTAGCTCAACAATGTTGCAACAACCAGCATAATGGTTAATATAACAAAGACTGGAAAATGATGTTAACCAACAGACAATCAATCAAGTCAGAATCTCTCTTTTACCCCCAAACAACCCATAGCCTTTATTATTCATTCAACAAAAATCCAGATCACTTAACAAAAAATCTGAAACAGTGATAGATATCACAACCGTTATTCATAAATATCACAAAGACAAAACCCTGATCTCCAAACAGAACAACTGAACTTCATGTAGTAAGTCTGTGACAGAAAATGAAACAATCAATGTGTTTGAGAAATTTTTAAAAAAAAACACCTGAAAATTATTTTGAAAATGGGATTTATGTATGGAAAAATATGGAGAGAGAAAGCAGGCATGAATGGAATGATTTTTTGTTTTAAATAAAGAATCATGTAAATGGAATGTATTCAAAAAAAAAACCAACCCAAAAAACCCCAGAAAAAACAGCATGCCTCAAAGGATACTAATTATGTAAAAAAAAAAAAAAAAACCCCACCCAAAACACAAGCCAATTTTCAACATTTTAGGCACAACTGCATGCTTATTATTTTCTTTTTCTTTTCAAACTTGTCTATAGATATGAACAAAGTATTTACTCTTCCTTGTAACTTGCTGCTTGATGTAAATCCTTATCACCAGATTGCCAAACCAGAGGGAATTGTGTGTGTCTGGTTCCATTTATTACCTAAAGGACTTTGGGAAAGTCATCTTCAACTTTACCATTCCCTCTCTCATCACCTGCACTTTCAGAAAGACTGGTATAAACATAACAGGCACACAGTAAAAATTGTAATTTATGAATTCTCAATGGAAAGTAATAAAATATTTACACCAAAGTCTGGGATGATATTCATCCATACATTATCACACAACCATAACCTTAAGATGATGAATAACAGAAAAGGCGAACACGTCATTTCAATGAATATGAACAGTTTCACCTGATAAGCCAAAGTTAAGAACAACGGACGAATAATTCAGAGATCACCACACCTTTTAAACAAAAAAAGCAAAAAATAAATTAAACCCCAACCCGAACAACAAAGAAAAAGTCTTCACTTTAGGAGCAATGGTTACTTGTCCGTCGTTATGGTAATAAATAGCACTCTTTTTACCCGTTAATATAATTTCCCACCTTGCCCATCAAACATTAACTAGCCTACCTTGTGCACAGGAATAGAGAACTCATATTCTTGCCTTCAACAAACATGCACAAAAATAATTCAACCCATAAAATATTTTTTATTAATAAAAATCCTCTTCTTCCTCCTACCCCACCATGCCAAAAAAAAAAAAAAAAGGAAGAAGAAAACCCAACCACAATGTTTTAAAAAGTCTCCAAACATACAGCTAAACAGAAAACAAGTAAAACACCTCTCTTCCAACATGTCACAAAGCAGGCAATTTTTTAAAAAATTTATTAACATGTAATCCACTTTCTCTATATTTCTCTTCCCCACACCTCTCCATTCTTCCTATAATTTACTTACCAACCCTTATGCCCCCCCCTCCCCCCTAAAAAAACAAAACAAAAAAACATCAAAATCCACCACCTAAAACCCAACATCCCCACCAAACATTCAAACAGGCATCCCCACTTTTCCCCAAAAAAGAAAGACCCCTCCCCCCAAAACCACCCCCCCGTCAAAAAACAAAAAAAAATCACTGCAGTAGAAAAAGTTTCCAGTTTAACCAGTGGACGGATAACGAATGTTATCACGCAGCAGAGAAATCTTCCATAACTGAAAGCGGCATACAGCACAATGTATACAACACCACAACAGAACAACAGCAGTGGGACCCACTGCTCGCCTACACCATGTTGTGACAGAGGGGGCATGTTTTGCGGGCGGTGATTTCTGACTGCAGGGCGCGGTGCTTGCACTGACTGCACATCCAGAACTGGTACTCCATGATGGGCCGCCCCGTCACGATGCAGGCTGGGAACTTCGTGTCACAGTTGGGGCACACTGTCGACCTGCACAGAGTTCACACCAGGGGGTCACTCTGTTTGTTGGCTTTTTTTTTTTTTTCATTTCTCAGCTAGAGATGTTTGCGGATGCTACCATTCTTCTTTCCTCCCCCCCCCCCCTCCCCCCCCCTCCCACCACAATTAAGGTAGCTACATTCCGACTTCAGGGATACAGTTGATTTTACGGCAGTGTTGAAAAAAACCCTTCATACATAGATTTTGAAAAAAAAACCTGTTAACTCGATACAGCTGCTCTACACTTGGAGCGTGTCAGCTAAGGCCAGCAGGCAGACCGCTTTCCTGCAGAGTGACAAGCACAGAAGAAGATCTGGCACTACACATCTCACCCTGTACAGCAACACAGAGAAGAGAAATGAATGAATGAATAATCTTCATTTTTCAAGGGTTACAGAGTAAGTATTACATACTTTTTTTTTTCTGGCCCTTGCTCTGAATAGGGATATAGCTATAAAAAAAGGAAACTTAAAAAAAAAAAAAAGAAGGTAATAGCAACCCCCTAACCCACAAACCACCATCACCACCAACAACAATTTAACCTACATTTATAAAAGGAGAAAAGGATACATTCAACAAAACGCATTATCTCCGACTGGATCAATAAGAAGACAAGGACAGACAGACAGACAGACAGACAGACAGGAGGCACAGGGAAGAGAAGGAAGAAGAGCACTGACCAGTCAGGGATGCTGGAGCCACAGCTGGAGCACTCCACCTTGTTGGTGCGGGCATCTTTAGGGCTGTTCCTGCACACACACGCACAGATCCACGCATGCACACACACACATCCACACACACACACATCCACACACACACACATCCACACACACAAGCACATACACACACAGAGGTTTGAATTTGTTACAAACAACAACAACAACAAAAATCCAACAGAATAGCTGATTAAATGTCATGCAGTCTTGGAATTCAGATCTGTATGTTTTACTACTCAAGACTTTGAAAGGAATTTTGCTGATGATTACTGTAGATAAAAAAAAAAAAAGAGGTACAGATGTTCCCATAACCAATGCAGTTTTTTGGGAGCGATACCTCAGAGACCTCAGCTTCTCCAGGGGCCAGCATATTGAGGGCAGCGCCAATCACCTCTCCCTCGCTGCTTTACCTTCCCTGACCCTTAAGAGGGCAGGTACCCATTGACAGCTGGGTGAACTGGGGGGCTGTACGGAAGCATGGGTGTGCAAATGGTCACCCATCCAATTGGTAACCACACTTGATGTTGCTTAACATTAGCTTGAGGAAAGCGAGTGCTCTGACCACTGAGCTATCCCGACCCCACTGTTGATAAAGTCATCATTAATTAATGTGATCAAACGAATAAAAAGCAAAAACAACTCAAATAAACACAATCAAAAAACCTCAACTCAACTTGTAATGTGATGGACTGTAAACATGCCTTGTGATGTAATAGACTGTGAATATGTCTCATAATATGATCAAACTGTAAACATGTCTCATAATGTGATCCAACTGTAAACATGTCTTGTAATGTGATCAGAGTGAAAACATGTCCTTTGATGTAAGAAGACTGTAAATATGTGATGTAAGAAGACTGTAAAAACATTATTTATTTTATTTTTATTTTATACCACTTTATGTCACAGCAGATTTCTTGTGTGAAATTTGGGCTGCTCTCCCTGGGGAGAGCGCGTGGCCACAAGTGCAGCATCTACCCATTATTTTTTTTCCCCTCAGGGATGGTGTCTAAACACAACACCTGTGTGCATGCTGGTTTTTTTTATTTTTTTTTTATAATTTTGTCATCCGCTCCTACCGGGACACAATGGCCTGCTCTTCTGAAAGGTGAAACGGGATTTTAATGTGTGCGCAAGATGTTCTGCGTGTGTTCGCACACGGGACCTCGGTTTATAGTCTCATCCGAATGACTTTGACATTCAGTTTGATTTTTTTGTCAAACTGGGAAGAAAGGGCGAGCTGGGTATGAACCCAGAAACTCACGGTTTACATATTGGCAGGCGAACATCTTAACCATCCTGCCACCGTCCTTCCTTATGTGATGCGATCAACTGTAAATCTGTCTTCATTTTAATCCAAATCCTAAATAAACAAGGTTTATGCACCCCCCCCCCCCCTCTTTCCAAGACTATTCTGAGCCACTGCACTGCACACTCAGTGAAAGTATAAAAAAAACAAACAAAATAAATAAGCAGCATGTGCAGGAGGCAGGTGAGTATTGACGTACTTGGTGAAGATGTCCAGGGCCAGCTCCTCGTACATCTGCTGATGCTCTGGGGTCAGGCTCTCCAGGGACTCCAGCTTGATGAAGGCCTTGGAACACGTGCCAAAGCCGTTGGTGCAGGCTGCCAGGGCGCAACACACAACCACACACCCACCTCTGTCACCACACTGTTACACCTGTGCACAGTCTCAGCAGCACGATTCCTCTTGCCCCTAAAGTGGTCAGGTGATGTGAACTCACACCACACAGCAGCCTCTGTCACCACACCTGTTACACCTGTGTCATACTCATCAGCAGCACAGTTCCTCTAGCCACTAGGTGGTCAGGGTGATGTGAACTCACAACCACACACCCACCTCTGTCACCACACCTGTTACACCTGTGTCATACTCATAGTCATCAGCAGCACAGTTCCTCTAGCCACTAGGTGGTCTGGGTGATGTGAACACACAACCACACACCCACCTCTGTCACCACACCTGTGTCAAGTCATCAGCAGCAGCACGGTTCCTCTAGCCACTAGTGGTCTGGGTGATGTGAACACACAACCCACACCCACCTCTGTCACCACACCTGTGTCATAGTCATCACAGCAGCACGGTTCCTCTAGCCACAAGTGGTCTGGTGATGTGAACACACAACCACACACCTCTGTCACCACACCTGTGTCATAGTCATCAGCAGCAGCACAGTTCCTCTAGCCACTAGGTGGTCTGAGTGATGTGAACACACAACCACACACCCACCTCTGTCACCACACCTGTTACACCTGTCATACTCACAGTCATCAGCAGCACAGTTCCTCTAGCCACTAGGTGGTCTGAGTGATTGAACACACAACCACACACCCTCTGTCACCACACCTGTGTCACAGTCATCAGCAGCAGCACGGTTCCTCTAGCCACAAGGTGGTCTGGGTGCTTGTCTTTTGGCTGAGACGATAAACTGAAGTTCTAAGAGAAGCTTACATGAAATGCACATAAACGCACCACAGCAACAGGAGTTGTCATAGCACACATTCTGAAGACAAAGCCACTTTAACAGGAAACATACATTCACAGAGAGGAAAAATTACAAAGGAAAAAAAAAAGTAGTATACTGATGACATGTGCTTTCTACAGGAAGAACAGCCTGAAATTTTATGCAGACAAATTTGTCATGACTGAAAGTGGTATATAATAACAATACAGTACAACACAACAAGGTTACAATGCAAAGCACTGCAATGCACTACTATGCACTATACTAAAGTACACCTCACCTCACCTTAACTTACCTCACCACACCTCACCTCACCTCACCACACCACACCACACCACACCACATCACACCAACCACATTAAACTACACAACACTACACTGCATGACAAAACAAAACAATACCAGACAAGATAAGAATGCAAGACCTCACAGTGTCAGCATTATGCAGCAGTCACTTATTCACTCACTTGCGTGTGTGTGTGTGTGTGTGTGTGTGTGTGTGTGTGTGTGTGTGTGTGTGTGTGTGTGTGTGTGTGTGTGTGTGTGTGTGGAGTGTGTGTGTGTGTGTATGTATTTACACACACACATGCTTGTGACACCTCCCTGCATGTGTGTATGCATGTTCCAATTCTGGTTACACTCACCAAGCAGAGAGTAGGAGTCAACAGGATCAATGATATCATCATAATCTCGAAGATGCAGGGATGTCCTCATGGCAGCATCCACGTACCCTGGACATAGCATCAGAAATAATTCAGGAAAAAAACCAGACACTGCAACATGGTCAAACCAAGACATAGAGCTGTCAAGGTACACTAAAAACAGTAATTTATCATTTAAAAAAACCCAACTGAACTGGCAACAGGGACGGGATAACTCAATTTTCAAAGTACTCGCTCACTCCAAGCTAAGATTAAACAGCATTGAGGTGGTTGCCATGTAGATGGTGACTGTTCATGCGTCTTAGCTTCAGTACAGTCACCCAGATGTAAATGGGTACCTGCCCTCTTTAGGGTCAGGGAAGGAAAAACAGTAAGGGAGAGGAGATAGGTGCCGCCCTCAATATGCTGGCCCCTGAAGAAGCTGAGGTCTCTGACACCTTGCTTCCCATAGACAGTATAGGCTATAGGACACCTTTACATTACAGGATAATTTTCTCCAGTCTTGAGTTTTGATGATTAGAATTAATGATGGTGTCCCTTTCTGTGGGGTTGCCCCTCAAACAACAGGCACTGTAGCTCAGTGGACAGAAGCATTGACTTTCATCTTGCGGGTTCATGAAGTCCTGAGTCAGAATATCAGCAGTGGCATCTGGTGAATTAAGGGCAGCCATTTTTATAATCTACTCAGATCAGCCGAATGCAAAGATTTCAGTGCCCTAAATCACTACATGTATCACACACACACAGCAGATCAAATAATAGGTTTAATATTTCATGTCAGTGTTTGGAGGATTACAGAAACACAGAACATATCCAGCATGTGTTCTGCACAAAAAAACGAGCTGCTCTGAAAGCAGAAAGTGTCAGCTGAGGCCAGCAGGCAGACCTCCTGCAGAGTGACGAGCACAGGAGAAGAGCTGGCACTTCATCCCCCCTCCTCCCCCTCCCCTGCACACCTACCCCCCACCTCCACTCTCCCTTTTCAGAGAAGAGAGAAAACAGCCCAAGTGCACTGACCGTCATGCAGCTGTCTCTGGGCCAGGATGTAGAAGTGGTAGGCCTCTGCCCCACGCCAGGCGTTGTCGATGACCTTGGTGTCTGACAGCGCTGAGGCGTCCTCCTCCAGAAAGCCTGCCAGGGCCGAGGAGGCCTGCTGGTGAGGGCAATGAAACCAGGAGGAGGGGATGAGCCAAGAGAATAACCAGCATGACAAGAAACAAAAAATCACACACAACCCCTCCCGTTAAATCCTGTCCCGCTTTTCGTAAGAGCAGGCCATCGTGTGCCGGTGGGAACAGATGACATTTACAAAACTGCATACACACACGGACTGGATGTAAAAAAAGCGCAAGAGTGCTTATCCCATTATTCTCGATATAAAACAATAAATTAAAAAAATAAATTTAAAAAAAATAAATAAAATCCCTCCAAAATAACATTCAAACTGAAAAGTAAAGTGAGATGCTCTTCAGTTGGAACGAGTCAGCTGAGGCCAGCAAGGCAAGGTTACAAGCACAGAAGAAGACCAGGCACTGTGTGTTCCACACCATAAGGGAGCATGGAGAATTAAGGAGAAAGAAAAAAGTATGTAAAGCTTTTGTACCTGTCCAATACTACACAGTAACTGTTAAGATTTTAACTCTCAAATGGAGACAAAATGTGCAAAAAGTGTGTGTGTGTGTGAGTGTGTGAGTGTGAGTGAGTGAGTGCGAGTGAGTGAGTGAGTGAGTGAGTGAGTGAGTGACTGTGTATGTGTGTGTGTATGCGTGTGTGTGTGTGTGCATGCACATATGTAATTTATAAGTGTGTGTGTGTGTGTACATAAGTGCACTCACATCCAGCAGAAACATTTTAAGCCTTCCTTACAAATAAGACTCAAGCTCAGGCTCACAAACCACACAAATGGAGGAATCTAGTAAGTTACACTTCAGTCAAGTGCCTCAAAAACTCTCCATCAACTTGAGGTAAAAGAGCAAGACAGAGAAGACATGATACCAAACACTATGTTTACTTCAAGTTCTGATTTCTAGGCCACTTCTGAATAAAAATCTGTTACTATAAGGATGATAATAAAAAATACTAACTCTATTAATAACAACTGAGGCTCAAAGCACATAAACACACACACACACACACACACACACACACACACACACACACACACACACACACACACACACACACACACACACACGCATGCATGCATGCATGCACTCATGCATGCACACTTATACGCACTCACATACATGCACACTTACACACACACAAAGAAAACATACACTCAAACACCCACACCCACCCAGTCATGCACCCCCCCCCCCTTCCCCTCACTCACACACACACACAGACACACACAAAACACAATGGCCAATTTACCACAATTTCAGATACTCTCAGCTGCTATCCATCTCATCCCATCCCAGCTGATGCGAACTATAGCAGGAACTGACCACACTTAGACTTGGTAAATGGAAAGGGCTACTAGCACTGGGCCCTTGACCCTTGACTGAGTTCTGCTGGATTTGAGTGCTGTGAAAACACACACACACATACCTACAACCCCCCCCCCCCCCCCCCCCCCCCTACAATCCCACACACACACACACACAAACTCACATGCACACCCTCCCTCCTCCAACACACACACACCAGTCCACCCCCCCTCCCCCAGCTTACAAAATATAGACGGACGGACGGACAGACAGATGGACAGTCAGACCGACCTACCTGTTTTCCCTGCGCGTTCTTGGCTCTGGAGGTGAGCTTCATGGCGTCGTGGTATTGCTCCACCAGCAGTCCCCCCAGCACGTACAGCTTCTTCAGCACCAGGGGGCTGCGACGTGACGCCTTCTGCTCCTCTGCCACCTGTATAGACACACACATCACACATTTATATACATATAGACACAGACAGACAGACACAGAGACACACACACACAGACACAGACAGACACACAAACACAGACAGACACACAAACACAGACAGACACACAGATACACACACACATTGATACACACAGAGACACACACACAGGCACACACACACACAGACACAGACAGACACACAGATACACACACACATAGATACACACAGAGACATATACACAGGCACACACACACACAGACAGACACACAGATACACACACACATAGATACACACAGAGACACATACATGCAACACACACACACACACACACACACACACACACACACACACACACACACACACACACACATGCACACACAGAGACACAGACACAGACCCTCACCCACGCACACACACACATACAGATACACACACACACACACAGACACACAGAAGCACACACAAAGACACACACAAAGACACACACACAGACACACACACAGACACACACATAACACAGACACACACACACACACACACACACAGAGTCAAACATGCAAACAATCACACAAACAGACAGACAGACACATCATTAGTTGTGTTTTGTGCTGTTCTTGACCATGTCTTCTCAACTCTGCTTTTTGTCAATAGTGTTTGTCAGTGTGTTGTGACTGTGTTTGTCAGTTTGTGCTGTGTAAATGTGCTTGCAACTGTGCGTGGTGTGCATACACCAGCATGTATGAAATTATACAAACCCCGTTTGCTTGCTTTGCATTCTACTCACTTATGAATGTTAAAAAAGAAGATAAACTGTTTATAAAACATTCAAACACACAGATCGAAATTGTACTGAAACAGACTTGACTTGTTTTCCATTCTATCTGATTGTATACTAACATAACCCTCCCCTGATCCCTGAAAAAAGAAAAGGGACACACCAAGCTCCCCCCCCCCCCAAAAAAAAAAGTTATAAAACAAAAAATAAAAGCAAGCAAATAAACAAAGTCAAAACTCGTACCTACCCCCCTCCCCCCCAAAAAAAAAAAGATTAAAAAAATATATATACATAAAAAAAACCCAAACAAATAAAGAGAAAGGATAATATCAACCAAAATTCACACTCATACAGTCCCCCTTCTTACAAATAAACTCAGAAAACTTTACATTTCACAAAGAAAGAACTCAGAAACGAGCCCGTAACTGACCAAAAAGAAAAAAAACAACAACCAAAACTGATAAAAAACCAAAACACAAAACAAAAACCAAAGAAAGAAAATCCAGGGACCTTGAAGATGAGTTTGGCGGCCTCCATGAAGTTTCCTGCCTTGCGGTAGAGCTCGATGGCCGACAGCACCTTGTTCTTCTCCAGCAGGTGGGAGGCGTACTTGGCCAGGAGCAGATCAATCTCCCGCACGTTGTGGGACTTGGCCAGTTCTATGCCCTTGTCCCACTGGTTGAGGTTGACGCAGGTGTCGATGGCCATCTTGATGCGGTTGCACTGGAGGAAGACAGTTGTGGGATTTTTGTTGTTGTTGTTTGATCGTATGAGTTTTGATAATGATATAAAACAAAGATAACGGTCTCCCATAACCTGTGTGTCATGGGGGAGCGAGGCGTCAGAGACCTCAGCTTCTCTAGGGGGCCAGCATACTGAGGGCGGCGTCCATCTCCTCTCCCTCGCTGCTTTACCTTCCCTGACCCTAAAGAGGGCAGGTACCCATTTACAGCTGGGTGAACTGGGGGGACTGTACTGAAGTCAAGGTGCGCAAATGGTCACCCATCCAACTGGTAACCATGCTCGATGCTGCTTAACTTGATTGGGGGAAAGCGAGTGCTCTGACCACTGAGCTATCCCGTCCCTAATAATGATAATGATAAATGGAATTTATATGGCTCTGAATCTTGTAAAGCAACAAATCAAAGTGCAAGCTTATATTCAAATCTTTTACCCGCATGTAATCATCCATGAATAAGATTTAGCAGATATCTCTCACACACACACACACACACACACACACACACACACACACACACACACACACACACACACACACACACTAAAGTTGTTGTTAAGTTGTATAAATTTTGTTCTGAGAGGCTTTTTGCACTTTGTGATTTTGTGTTG
>CM060344.1:18584745-18609745 GCA_030674155.1 Stramonita haemastoma
TCCCTTAAAAAACACACACACATTCCCTCCCCCCCCCCCCCCTCTTCTCTGACGATCTCTAGTTCTTGTATCTTTTTTCAATTTCACACTACCATAAAAAAAAACCCCAACCCAAAACCAAAGCAGAAGAGGGATTCCTTCCTTGCAGTCATTCAGTGCCTGGCGCTCACCTGCAGATTGCCCAGACGTTTGACAAACTCGATGCCTTGGTAGTCACGACACTTGACGAACGCTGTCTCCGCCACTTTCAGGTTCAGCTGTTCCAGAGCAGATTCGGCCAGGAGTCTCCTGCAGACAACACAACAGGAACCAATCCATTCAGTCATTAATATATATTGGGAATTCCATTTATTCAGTCATCAGCCCATTTGGAACAACCATTCATTTGCTGTGATATCAACTCACTTGGTAACTAACCATCATCAAACCCATTCAGTCATGATCTATTTGGCAGTACCCATTCAGTCATTCCTATCGTGACTACCTTATTCATTGACCCATTCAGACATCAACTCATTTGATAACAAACCCATTCAGCAAGCTCAGTCAGTTATCAGCATCAGCTATATTCATTTAGTCACAGACCACTCAGTTATCAACAAATTTGGAACTAAAACCATTCATGCACCAAACCAGAAGGTAATAAGCCTATTCAACCATACAACATTCAGTTATTGGTTCATTCAGTCATCAATTCATTTGGTAACCAACCCATTCAGTCATGAGCCCCATTTGGTTATAAACTCATTCGTCATAACCCATTGGTATACTCATTTATCAAAAGCCCACAAAGTTCTTGATCCATTTAGTCATCAACTCATTTGGTAACTGACACCATTTAGTCATAAGCCCATTCAGTAATGGATTCATTTTTTTTCTTAGAGATAAGACATGCTCACACACTCAATGCATCATTGTGCATACACACACAACACACAGACACAGACACACACAAAACACAACAACACCACACACAAACATCACAAACAGACACACACAGACACAGACAGGCACACTCAACACACACACACACACAGACTGACCACAGGCGGGGATGGGGGTTATCCTCAATGAACTGCTGTGTGTCGCCAGTCCCACCTTGTCCAACAGATCCCGTGTGTCCCTCAGCGACTGAAAACAGATGGCTGATTTATTCATGCATTGTACAGGCCGGTGACCAGTGCACTGCACTCACCGATCGATGATCAGAGATCACACAGCCACCACTGTAGACACAGTGGTGTTCAAGGGGATTTTTCCTTGGAGTTAACATCAGTACTGACTCCACTCTCCCCTTTGGATGAGACTATGAACCAAGGTCCTGTGTGTGAATGCAGCATAAATCATACGCACATGATAAAACCTGTTCCACCTTTTGGAAGAGCAGGCTGGATGAGAAGTTTGGCTGTATGCCCTGTTTTCAAAGTGCCTTGCCATATAGGCAGCTGTACTCTCAAGGATGATCCCTATTTGAACCTGAGCTTTTCCCCCATCCACTAGACCTTGAGTGGATGGTCTGGTGTTTGTCTTTCAAACGAGACTAACAAACCAAAGTCCAAGCGCAAAGAAGCCACACAACATGAGAGTTGTCAGTAGCAAATTATTATTTTTAAAAAGCCAGTCTTGAAGGGAAACAGATTCAGATAGGAAAATGAAAAAAAAAAATGGTGGTGCTGCTCTTGTGGTGACATGCTCTCTTCTCCCCCAGGGCAGAGGCCTGAATGTCATGTGGAGAAATCTGTTGTGACTGAAAGTGGTATATGATACAATATGTATCACCAACATCCACACAACCAGCTATGCTTAAGTCAAGATCGTGCTCTGACCATAGTCTTTTCATGACGGCCAACCTCTCACTCTCCTTGTGTGCACACACATGCATATATTTCTCTACTCTTCCTCTCTCTCTCTCAAACACACACCACACACAAACACAGACCCCCCCCCCCACACACACACACACTGACCTTGATCTCCATCTCGATCATGTCGTCCTTGGCAGGGTTCTCAGGGTCCTTCATGACCTCGTCCAGCAGAACGGCCTTGATCTGAAGGTCACTGAACTGGCAGATGTAGCCGCTGCTTAGGATTGGCTCCTGTACACGTACATGTATACACACCACACAGTGTTAACTACAACAACAATGATATAAACAAAAGCAGTGATGAGGATGTTTGTGATAATGTGATAATCACAATCATAGCAATCATCATCAACCTGAATCGGATGTGACCACTACAACAACAACAATGATATAAACAAAAGCAATAGTAAAGATGTTTGTATAATGTCATAATCACAATCATAGCAATCATCATCAAGCTGAGATCGGATGCGCTGGGCTGGATTGTCAGGCGCTTAACGGCAGTGTAACGCTTTTCTGATCATAGGACAGAAAACTATAATCGCTGCCTGAGCGGCCAATGAAGAAAAAGAAGAAGAAAGTGTGTCTGACTTGGTTAAACTTCAATCTGAATTCAGATGAAATGAAATGACGAAATAGAAAATCGTTAACGATCCATACAGAAGTTCTCCACAAGTTACTCACCTCTGGCTCCAGACTGCGGAAGATGTACATGCGTGTCTTCTCCATCATGGCAAACAGCTCTGAGTTGTCCTGCACAAATGCACACACACACACACACACACACACACACACACACCACCAGATAAAATGATAATCTTCTTCACACATTTTTTTTTTTTTTTGCAATTGTTGCAAGGGTAGATAAGGTGGGGTGACAGACAGGTATTAACGTCAAACTTGCTTTAAAAAAACATAGCTCTATGCATGCAGTAACCAGACTTGCTGTTTCACAACATTAGCTCTATGCATGCTGTAAGCGAAAGTTTGTTATCAGAAACATAGCTATGATGCAGGTAACCAAACTTCTGTTATCAGAAACATAGCTCTATGCATGCAGTAACCAAACTTCTGTTATCAGAAACATAGCTCTATGCATGCAGTAATCCAGACTGCTGTTATCAGAAACATAGCTCTATGCATGCAGTAACAAACTTCTGTTATCAGAAACATAGCTCTATGCATGCAGTAACAAACTTGCTGTTATCAGAAACATAGCTCTATGCATGTAGTAATCAAGACTTGCTGTTAACAGAAACATAGCTCCTATGCATGCAGTAACCACCCCCAGCCGTACCTCAGCCCACTTCATGTCCCAACGTCCTTGCGTTCAAAGCCCAGATGTTCGCCAACCACCTCCCGACCATCAGGGTCCGTCACTCGGGTGTCAAGGTCAAAGAAGGTCAGCACCCCAGCGATGTCGATGATTGCAAGGCGGCTGAGGAGAACGTAAAAGAAAAAAGATAATACAGACAAAAAAACAGACAAAAAAACAGGTAACAATGTCAAGAACAACCATTTCATTATAGTTGTTGTTTTTTAAGGTACACTTTCAACTGTAAAGCACATCACCTGATTTTTTTATCTAACAATCATTTTTAGCCATAAGTTAAGATACACCAACCTGTAGCAAAGAAGGTGGCAAGACGGTTAAGGCATTCACCTGTCTACCATGTAAACTGCGAGATTCTGAGTTTGATTCCTGGCCTTGCCCCTTCTTTCCCAGTTTGACCAGAAAATCGAACTGAATGTCAAGTCTTTCGGATGAGACTGTAAAGTGAAACTTTGTGTGTGAATGCATGCAGAACATCTTGCACACATGTTAAAACCCTGTTCAACTTTTAGGAAGAGTAGGTCATTTCATGCTGGTAGATACGAATGACAAAGTCTTAGATAAATGTGTGCACACAGGTGTCATATATAAACACTATCCCTGAAGTTGGAATGCAACTGCCTTAATAGTGGGAGGGGGGGGGGGGAGGAACAGGCTGCACATGCAAAATCTCACCACTGATGAACCTTGCAGCTCTAGCCAAGGGTCAAAAAAAAGAAAGAAAAAAAAAAGAATAGAAAGCTCACTTGTGTTTTTTGCAACATGTTAGAATCTGCGACACAATTGATAAAGATAACAATTTATTTTTTCTTCATATATTTCCCAAGTTCATGGAAACAAAGTATTTACGACTGACACTTTTACACATATAGTCACATAACAAGAAAGTACACAATCATCTAATAAACGGATTACCCTGTTCTAAACCAAGCCAATTTTAAACTGCTGAGACTTTAAACTCTTTAAAAAACTGTCTAAACCAAGAACACAATATTGTTGCTCTGAAGTACCAATATGTTGGATGCTTATAATGTGATATAGCACTAAATTGCTAACAGAACAAAACAGATAAACAAAAATCTCATGAAACTGCTTGAAACGCTAACATCTATAATTAAACCGATCAGAACAGCACAGAAAGTGCCCCAGAACACAAAATATATCTAAAGCTATACTTCAGTTTAAAGAGACTTTTTTGCCTTGAATTTTTGCAATCTTCATGCTCTTTATGCTCAGAGGCATTCAAATAAACAGCCATTCCTATATACACACGGTACATAACCAGTCACAAGCACAAAACAAAAATTAACAAAACAGACACGCACACGGGGACTGGATGGTAAAAAAAGCACACAATGCTTATTCCATTATTCTCAAAATAAAATTTAGATATTAATCAATATTATTATTATTATGTAATATTGAACGGAAAGAAGCTTTTATTGTCATTAATATTGCTAATGACAATAAATGCTTCCTTCCTTTTCACCCTTCACCCCTCTTAACACACATCCACCCTATACTATCCTCCCCCCCTAGCGCGTGCTCGCACACATACACACACACACACACACATTTTTTGGGGGGGGGGGGGCGGGATAGCCTAGTCGTCAGACCATTGCACTTGCAATTTGACGACCCACGTTCGATTCCTGTTCGAGGGATTTTTCCTCTGGAGTTAACATCAGTGCTGACATCACTCTCCCCAAAAGTCCTTCAGATGAGACTATAAACCGAGGCTCCGTTTGTGAACGCATGCAGACCATCTTGCGCACATGCTAAATCCTGCTCCGCTTTTCGTAAGAGTAGGCCATTGTGTGCTGGTGGGAACAGATGACAAGATTTACAAGCCTTACATACACACCCTTCACCTCTCTAAAAACACATCACCCTTATCCTGTATACTCACCCTTAATGCACACAACACACAGACACACAACACACACACAACCACCCACACTACACAAACCACCCACACACACAAACACACCACACTACACACCAACAATACCCCCCCCCTCCCCCCACACCACACACACACTCCTCCCCAGTGCTCACGTGGAGGTGCAGTTGAGGGCCAGCTGGTGAGGGCGACAGCTGAGGGTGTACTTGTGGGTCAGTGCCAGGGAGGGCATGGCGTAGCGCACCAACAGGCCCGACTCCCGACCCTGCCACCACACACCTCCTCTTTCAATGCCAGTCAAAAATCATAACAACACTGAAGGCACATATGATACATTGATCAGAATGATTAACTTGAAGAAAAGATATACTCCCGACCCTGCCACCACTCACCTCCTCTTTCAAATCCAGTCAAAATACATTAATCATGAATACAACATCTGTTGGCACATTTGATACATTGATCAGAATGATTAACTTGAAGAAAAAATCTGATTGAAATTTTAAATATATAATAATTATATATATAAATATATTATATATATATATATAATAATATTATATTATATATATATATATAAAAGAAAGTGGCAGTCAGAAGAGGGTGGGAGAGAGAATGCCTCTTGGCTTTTCAAAGCCTTTAAAAAAAAAAAAGAGAAAAGTTTGTCACAATACAGTGAAACAGACCATGCTGTAGAGAAGAACTTGTGTACGTGTTTCATAGTAACGGAAAACAAACTCTACTCTAAGTAAATGTCACAGTTACAAGAAGAACTTGTGTGTTTCATAGAATGGAAAACAAACTCTACTCTAAGTAGTCGTCGATCAAACATGCATGTTCAAGATGCCATTATTCATTATAACATTTGGTGGGTTATGGAAATATAACCATACCTAGCATACAACCCTGAAGTCAGAATGCGGCTACCTTCATGGTGGGCAAAAACAGTCACATACGCAAAAATCTCACATTGGTGAACCTTGGAGCTCTAGCTGAGGAACAGGGGAACAAAAAGACAGATTCAAAACAGCACTTAGTGAAAGTTGGTATAGTAAAACACACTATATTCCTAGCAACACTTAGTGACAGATGGTACAGAGAAACACATTATATTCCTAGCAACACTTAGTGACAGATGGTACAGAGAAACACACTATATTCCTAGCAACACTTAGTGAAGATGGTACAGAGAAACACATTATATTCCTAGCAACACTTTGTGACAGATGTACAGAGAAACACACTATATTCCCAGCAACACTTTGTGAAGATGGTACAGAGAAACACATTATATCCTAGCAACACTTTGTGACAGATGGTTACAGAGAAAACACACTATATTCCCAGCAACACTTTGTGACAGATGGTACAGAGAAACAACTTATATTCTAGCAACACTTTGTGACAGAGGTACAGAGAAACACATTATATTCCTAGCAACACTTTGTGAAAGTTGGTACAGAGAAACACATTATATTCCTAGCAACACTTTGTGAAAGTTGGTACATTGAAACATACTATATTCCCAGTAACACTTAGTGAAAGTTGGTACAGTGGAACACTATATTCCCAGTAACACTTTGTGTAAATTGATTATGAGGCAAGGCAGCACAGAGTGAATTTCTGAGGTGTAAAACAGGCTGTTTTCCACACACATTTTCTATATTTCTTGTTGCTGATAATATTTTAACAGACCACAAGCGTCAAACTTTACGCTGCACTCACCACGATCAGCGCTTTGTCAGAGGCACACATGCAGCAAATGGGATCCTCCGTCCCCTGTAGGCAGATAAACGAAAGATACACAATGCTGGACAATTATACAGGATAAACAAAAAGAAACATTATGTAAAAAAAAAAAGGTAGGAGATAAGTAAAGGATAAATCATGTAGAACAATAACAGAAGATAGATAAAAGATAGATTATGCCCAAAAAAATGACAGAAGAAAGATAAAAGATTATGCCCCCCAAAATGACAGAAGATAAATAAAAGGTCGATTATGCAGAAAAAAATGATAAAAGATAAATAAAAGATAGATTATCCAGAAAAAAATGATAGAAAACAAAAAAAGATAGATTATGCAAAAAAATGTAAGAAGATGAATAAAAGATAAACTATGCAGAAAAATGATAAAACTAAAAGATAAAAAAAAGATGAATTATCTAGAAAAAATGATAAAAGATGGATAAAAGATGAACTATGCAGAAAAAAATATAAGAAGATGAATGAAAGATAAATCATGTAGAAAAATGATCAAAGATAAAATGAAAGATAAATCATGTAGAAAAATTTCAACAAAATCATAAAGGAAAACAAAAGCCAACTCACAAAACACAAAAGCCGCAATAAAGATAGAAGGTACATAAACGAATGAATAAGAGCAAAAATGGAAAATGACTAAGGAACAAAAACACATGCAAACTTATGGGGGTGGGTAGCCCAGTGGTTAGAGCATTGCACTCGTGATCTCACTGTCCGGGATCGAGCCACCTCAGAGGCACCTGTTTTAGGGGATTTTACCCTGGAGATAACATCAGTACCTCTCCCCTTCCCCAGAAGTTGAAATGTGGCTACCTTACTGGTCGTTAAAAATGGTTGCATAAGAAAATCTCATCGCTGGTGATCATCGGAGCTTCAGCCAAGGAATGAAAAAAGTCTCAAAGAAGACAAATGCCAACTTACGAAATAAAAACTCGACGTTCATAGGATGTTATGTTAGACCAAGAAAAAACAAAAAGCCCCATCATTTGCTGTTTTGATTTTTCTCAGACTGCCTTCTTCATCTCCATAAGGTGATACAGGACATAATCCACCTGAGCATAAATGTTATAAATATATGCGTGCGCATATGTGCACATGCACTTGCACACACACACACACACACACACACACACACACACACACACACACACACACACACACATTGATATAAAAAAAAGAGCATAAGCATTGCTTATTCAATGTTCAGCCTGCAAATGAAAGCTCGACTTTACACACACATACACATTCCAATGTGCATATGCACACACACACACACACTCATACACACCATATACCTACTTCACACACACAAACACACACAGTCACACACACACACACACACACACACACACACACACACACACACACACACACACTGGCAAAAAAGGGAAAACTCTACAAAATTCATCTGCCTGTGCTCCAACTATATTGCCCCCCCCCTCAACTTTACCCCCCCACCAAACTAAATCTGAACATAAACAATTTTAACTGTACTGTGCACCAATATTTCACCTTATTAACTCTTATCCACAGCATCCCAACATGAATCAACATGTCTCTGCTGTGGTGTCAAGCCATTCCTCCCCCCCTCCCCCCATCCACTAGACCATGAGGAGTGGTGGTCTGGGTACTATTTTTTTTTCTGGATGATGATGATAAAACCAAAAGTCGTGTGTGTAACATAATTTTATTGCATGTAAAAGAATCCAGGGCAATGAGATAATAATTCCTGGCAAAATTCTGTTAAAAAAAAAAGCTACTCCCTTAAAAAAAAAAAAAAACCCTCAACAAACCGCCCAAATACATCTGCAGACAGGGGAACCCCCCCCAAACCACCCCAACCTAAAAAAAAGGACACAGAGATGTTTGATAAACCCTTTTGCTGTTATATTTGCTCAGGTACATGCTTGACGAAACATAGAGAGAGCGATGAATCATGACGAACAGTGAGCACTGCTGGTGACAGTTTCTATGACAAACGCTGTTCATCAACAGTGCAGTAAAGAGGTTAATTGGCAGCATGCTCTCTTTAGATAAAGCAGCCCAAAAATGTTCACACAGACACAAAAAATGCTGTGATTGGACATGGTACACAACAGATACACGACAAAACACCAAAATACAAGATACTTTCACTGCTTGCCCAGCCAGTGACTCTACCTGATGATCCAGAGAAGATTATGTATAAAAAAAAACAATAGACTACACAAAAACATCATGCGCAATACAGAGCATGATGAAGAAGTGCAGAGTAAAGATGAGTGGCAGATGGAATAAGCGGTACACAGCCATGCCAAACATGCATGTAGACAGACAGGCCAATGTGTAGTACTACTACCAGACTGAGATACAAGACTGAGAAGCTGAAAGAGAGAAAAAATAGGCATGAACGCATAGGTACACACACACACACACACACACACATACACACACACACCATACACACACACACACACACACACACACACACACACACACACACACACACACACACACACACACAACGCACCCTCCCAGAAATGTTGAAGAGTTCAAGTTTATAGCATACATCACCAAGAGAAAGAGAACAGAACAGAAAGAGAAAACACAGAAAACTACGCCAAGTTCTGAGAACTCAATACCAAGACAGCTGAGAATAATTTCAAAGTAAAAAATAAATCATGCATAAAAAGCAGCCACTTTTTCAGAATGACTACTGAATACCAGAAAATGAATAAAATGTACCCCTCAAACAGACACCCCCCTAAACCACCCTCCTCCCAAATAAACAAAACAAACAACAAAAAAAACCCAAGAAAATTCCAACATCACCAAACCCATGCTGAACATACAAATACCATGCCAGAAGAAAAGTGGCAAATGGTTAAGATGTTCACCTGCCTAACAAGTAAAATGTAAGGTTATGGGTTTGATTCCCAGCCTTGCCTTTCTTCCCAAGTTTGGTGAGAAAATCAAACTGAATGTCAAAGTCCTTCCATGAGACTATAAACCATGGCCCCATGTGCAAATGCATGCAGAACATCTTGCAAACATCAAAAACCTGTTCTGCCCTTTGGAAGAGCAGGCATTTCGTGCTGGTAGGGACCGATAAAATCCTAAAAGCATGTGTACACACAGGTGTCACATTTACACACCATTCTAGAGTCAGAATGCAGCTACCTAAATGGTGGGGAAAAACCACAGTCGCATAAGAAAAAATCTCCAATTGGCAGGGAATTTTGTGGGGGGGGGGTAAGAGAGATACCGTCCTGCCAGGGTTATAAACAAAAAGAAACAAACCTATAACCATCGACCACATGCAATAGCACACAAAAAGACTCCTGTCCCTTAAGAATCAAACACTTTGTTAACAAAAAATTAACCCCCCCTAATCCCAACCATTTTTTCCCCCCAAGCATCAACAGCACCAACAAAAAAAGAAAAAAAAAAGAAATCTACAAAGTATTGAACATGCTGCAGAATGACACAGAGAGTCAGTAGAAAATGCCCTGTCCCACACACACAGCCAGCATAAATACATGGACATTCATCCCCTCTTGTCCATTCCCCACATCCAAGGCAAAGCAAATCAATAAAACACCCATCAAACACCCATTAAAAAAACACTTATAAAATATGCCCCCAAACGTCCCCTCAGAGCTGCCAACTCCTTTGGACTTTACAAAAAAAACACTACAGTATTATCCACCTTTTCTGCCTGATAATGGCTTTAGGTAAATGAAAACTTTATGTTGCTGAAATTAGCATCGAATGTTTCATTTCTTTGAAATAAACGCTACGTTCAAAAAAAGAAATGCTTGATTAGTCTTTGATTTTTGATAACTAACTTGGAAAAAAAAAGTGCTTGATTAGACTCAACAAGCATAGTGATGAAATTGTACTGTGTACATGGTTCGTCTGTTCTGATCCTCTACTAGAACTGTGAAGTTCACCAATGGTGTAATTTTGCATATGTGATCATTGGCCCACATTAAAGTAGCTGCAATCTAACTTCAGGGTGATGTTTAAACACGACACCAGTTTGCATGCATTTTAAAAATTTTGCCACCCATTCCTACCAGCATACAACAGCCCACTCTTCCGAAAGGCAGATGGGATTTTTATTTGAATAAAAGATGATACATGCCTTCGTACAAGCAACCTTGATTTACAGTCTCAACTGAAGGACTTTTTGGAGGAGTGGAGTAGTACTGATGTTAACTAAGGAGAAAAATCCCCCAAAACAGGTGTCTCAGTGGAGGTCTGAATCTGTGCTGTCAGATATTATCCTGCCTGCAAGCTCTTTTCTGATAAGTTGAACTATTTCTGTGCTTTTCTGTGTTACACCATTTCCTTTAGCCTTCAGGCTTGTGCACTGACGTTACACTGCCTGCCACATTCTTGGCTCATGTTCATCTGTCCAACTTGATGTGTATCAAAACCGGTTTCTTTCTGATCATTTTAAGCCAACACTTTTCTACAACTCCACTGCCATGTTCAGGACAGTAAAAACAGATGCTATAAGCTGTTTCATTTCTTCAAAGAAAAAATAGCATAGAATGTAATTACAGTTTATACACATGTGCTTTAATTCAAACACTGACAATGGTGGGGTTGGAAATGTGGAACCTGTTTGTCTGACTAGCAAAGCTTTATTGATAGAACTCAACAGATCTTTACAAACAATATGCAGCAGTGAAAATGCAGAAGTTGGCAACTCTGAAATCCCTTTCTCCCATTCAACATCTTCAGCCAAAAGTTACCTTCAGTTTCTCTTTGAACGCCTGATAACATTTGTATTAAAGAAAACAAAAAGAAAAGATTTTAATATTGGCAGTTAGGATTCTATATGTCTTAATCATTTTATCATTAATTGTTCATTGCAAAAAGACAAATATTCATCACTGTCTTCATAATCTGTGATGTGGTGTGTGTGTGTGTGTGTGTGTGTGTGTGTGTGTGTGTGTGTGTGTGTGTGTGTGTGTGTGTGTGTGTGTGTGGTGCGTGCGAGCGTGCGTGGTGTCTGGTGTGTGTGTATGCATGCATATGTGATTGTTGTGTGTGTGTGTGTGTGTGTGTGTGTGTGTGTGTGTGTGTGTGTGTGTGTGTGTGTGTGTGTGTGTGTGTGTGTGTGTGTGTGTGTGTGTGTGTGTGTGTGTGTGTGTGTGTGAGTGTGTGGTGTGTGTGTGTGAGTGTGTGAGTGTGCAGTGTGTGTGTGTGTGTGTGTGTGGTGTGTTGTGTGTGTGTGTGTGTGTGTGTGTGTAGTGAGTGAGTGAGTGAGTGAGTGAGTGAGTGAGTGAGTGAGTGAGTGAGTGAGGAGAGAGAGAGAGAGAGAGAGAGAGAGAGAGAGAGAGAGAGAGAGAGAGAGAGAGAGAGAGAGAGAGAGAGAGAGAGACAGACAGACAGACAGACAGACAGACAGACAGACAGACAGACAGACAGAAACAGAGACAGTAAGACAGAGACAGAAAGACAAACAGACAGTAAGACAGAGACAGATTGACAAAGAGAGACAAAGGGAAAAAGAGAGAGACAGAAGCAGACAGAGAGACAAACACAGGGGCATATCAGAAAAAGGAGGAGAGAAAACACAGCCTGACACACAATGAACAGAACACAACTATACTAGAAAATATAACGCAAAGAAACCAACAATAAGATGCATTCCAAAATTCACAACCCAAACTTCCTTTTCACTATACACACAAACAAAAAAACACCAAAACAACCCCCCCCCCCCCCCTTAAAAAAAACCCAAAACAGAACCAAACAAAAAAGAAAACCAACCACATCTTATCCCTCCCACCTCCCCCCAAAAAAAACTTGAAAGAAAGAGAGGTAACTTACAGCATAGGCCTTGCTGAAATCCACTTCATCCTGAGTGGCAGCCCCTGAAGGGATGTCGTCAATATGGAAAAGCCTGCATAAGAAAGATACAACAGGATGTAAGCAAACATGGACACCAGGCTTCATCATGACTGCTGCATGTAGCCCTATATTTTAGAGATTTTATAAACAGCAGTTGCAATGGCACACTCTTTCTTCAAATACACTCTGTCCACAGGTTTTTGTTGTGTTGTTGTTGTTGTTTTTTTTCGTTTCCGTTAGGGCGCACTGTTATCATTTTGCGGCAAAGTTGACAAAAATGCAGGAATCCCGCAAGGGCGTACCCTAGAATCAACACTGAATTATGGTCAATTCAGTTACTGCATTCAATGATTGCATTCCCACACACACACACGTTCAGCAACATTACCGGACCTTCAGCGGGCAGACACAGCTTGTAAACAGTTTTGCTCCTGAGCTTTGACAGTAAGCCACGAGCAGTGCAAAAATATTTTCACTCCTGCAATTTTTTTTCTGTGAACAGAATTATTTTTTAGATTTCAAAAACTTGGAAATTGGCGTTTCCATGGACAATTCCCACCCCTGAATATCTACCGCCTTTTCCCACCCCACCCCACTTACTCTCCCCCACTCTCACCACCCATCTCTTACCTTACAACACCCTCTCTCAGAGGACATCCCCCCCCCCCCCCCCTTAAAAACAACAACAAAAACCCCAAAACAAAACAACAACAAAAACCCCAAAACAAAACAACAACAAAAAACCCCAAAACAAAACCCAAAAAACCCAAACAAGAACAAAAAGAAACCCACTGCCTGCGTCACACTAACTTTTCAGATCCAGCCTTGCGGCGCGTGGCCATCTCGAGGGTGGCCAGTTTCTTGGGGTTTTTGAACTGCCAGCAGTAGAAGGCCTCCTTGCAGGCGGAGATGATGTGCGTCTTGGTCATAGTCAGGTACACAGGGTCCATCTCGATGTACTTCGAGTCCAGAGGCGTCCCGATCGAGTTGCACAGCACCAGCACAAACTGCAATGCGCCACACAGTGAGAAAGGTGAGTGACTTGCTTGGAAGCAGGAGATAGGGGAGAATGAATGGTTTGTTGGATGTTGGAGACAGGGGAGAGTGAGTGGTTTGTTGGATGTTGGAGATAGCGGAGAGTGAGTGATAATTTTTGTTGGATGTTGGAGACAGGGGAGAGTGAATGGTTTGTTGGCTGTTGGAGATAGCGGAGAATGAATGGTTTGTTGGATGTAGGAGATAGCGGAGAGTGAGTGGTTTGTTGGATGTAGGAGACAGGGGAGAGTGAGTGGTTTGGCTGGATGTAGGAGACAGGGGAGAGTGAGTGATTTGTTGGATGTAGGAGACAGGAGAGAGTGAGTGGTTTGTTGGATGTAGGAGATAGCGGAGAGTGAGTGGTTTGTTGGATGTAGGAGATAGCGGAGAGTGAGTGATTTGGCTGGATGTTGGAGATAGGGGAGAGTGAGTAATAATTTTTGATGGATGTTGGAGACAGGGGAGAGTGAGTGATAATTTTTGTTGGATGTTGGAGATAGCGGAGAGTGATAATTTTTGTTGGATGTCGGAGATGGGAGAAAGTGAGTGGTTTGTTGGATGTAGGAGATAGGGGAGAGAGAGTGATAATTTTGGCTGAATGTTGGAGATAGGGGAGAGTGAGTGATAATTTTGGCTGAATGTTGGAGATTGGGGAGAGAGAGTGATAATTTTGGCTGAATGTTGGAGATAGGGGAGAGAGAGTGATAATTTTGGCTGAATGTTGGAGATAGGGGAGAGTGAGTGATAATTTTGGCTGAATGTTGGAGATAGGGGAGAGAGAGTGATAATTTTGGTTGGCTGTTGGAGATAGGGGAGAGTGAGTGATAATTTTGGTTGGCTGTTGGAGATAGGGGAGAGTGAGTGATAATTTTGGTTGGCTGTTGGAGATAGGGGAGAGTGAGTGATAATTTTGGTTGAATGTTGGAGATAGGGGAGAGTGAGTGATAATTTTGGTTGGCTGTTGGAGATAGGGGAGAGTGAGTGATAATTTTGGTTGGCTGTTGGAGACAGGGGAGAGTGAGTGATAATTTTGGCTGAATGTTGGAGATAGGGGAGAGTGAGTGATAATTTTGGCTGAATGTTGGAGATAGGGGAGAGTGAGTGATAATTTTGGCTGAATGTTGGAGATAGGAGAGAGTGAGTGATAATTTTGGTTGGCTGTTGGAGATAGGGGAGAGTGAGTGATAATTTTGGTTGGCTGTTGGAGATAGGGGAGAGTGAGTGATAATTTTGGCTGAATGTTGGAGATAGGGAGAGTGAGTGATAATTTTGGTTGGCTGTTGGAGATAGGGGAGAGTGAGTGATAATTTTGGTTGGCTGTTGGAGATAGGGGAGAGTGAGTGATAATTTTGGTTGGCTGTTGGAGATAGGGGAGAGTGAGTGATAATTTTGGTTGGCTGTTGGAGATAGGGGAGAGTGAGTGATAATTTTGGTTGGCTGTTGGAGATAGGGGAGAGTGAGTGATAATTTTGGCTGAATGTTGGAGATAGGGGAGAGTGAGTGGTTTGGTTGGATGTTGGAGATAGGGGAGAGTGAGTGATAATTTTTGTTGGATGTAGGAGATAGGGAGAGTGAGTGATAATTTTGGTTGGCTGTTGGAGATAGGGGAGAGTGAGTGATAATTTTGGTTGGCTGTTGGAGATAGGGGAGAGTGAGTGGTTTGGTTGGATGTTGAGATAGATTATGCATGTGTAAGGCTCGTTTTTTTTTTTTTTTTTTACTGATTTCATTTTTCTATCAAGATTATGGCTAATCAGCAAAAGGGGAGTTGTAGTAGCAGTAGTAGTAGTAGTAGTAGTAGAAGTAGTAGTAGTAGTAGTAGTAGTAGTAGTAGTAGTAGTAATAGTAGTAGTAGTAGTAGTAGTAGAGGTAGTAGTAGTAGTAGTAATAGTAGTAGTAATAGCAGCAGCAGCAGCAGCAGTATAGTTGTCATAATAGACGTCAGAGTAGTAATAAGTTGTAGGAGAAGTAGTAGTAGTAGTAGTAGTAGTAGTAGTAGTAGTAGTAGTAGTAGTAGCAGTAGTATTCAGAGTAGTAGTAGTAGCTGAAGTCTGAGTGATAATAACAGTAGTAGAAGTAGTAGTAATAACAGTAGTGGTGGTAGTAGCGAGTGACCATTTTGCATTGGATGTTAGCAATAGATTTTGCTGAAGACCGGGTTGTTCTTTTTCAATGATCGAAATTATGGTTGAAGATGATGATGAAGTGGTACCATAGCAGTGGTAGTACAGATGGAAGTAGCGGTGGTATTTTTTGTTTTAACTTTTCTTTCTGTACCTTGGCTAGAGCTCCGAGGTTCACCAATGGTGAGATTTTTGCGTATGTGACCGTTTTTATCCCCCACCATTTTGGTAGTCGATTGTGACTCTGGGGATGGTGGTATTTTAGTAGCAGTAACAACAACTCAACAATAACAACCGAAACCACAATAACAATACCATTGGTAATTAATATCATTGTAAATTTAAGCTGTAAAATATAGCTGTTCATTGTTTCTACAGAAAAGATTCCCAATACCACAAAAGAGACAGTTTCCTATTTACAGAGTATTCTCATACAGTTTTTTTTCCTTATCATCAGAGCCTACATTCAACAATTTCTTCCTTAACGATTTCTGTATCTATCAATCAATCAATCATTCAATCAAACATTCAATAAATCAATCATTCAATCAATCAGCCGGTCAGCCAGCCATTCAGCCAGTCTGTCAGTCAATCAATCAATCAGCCAACCAACCAACCAACCAATCAATCAATCACTCCTTTCACTTAAAAGATTTTTCTAAAAAAATAAAAAGAAGGGGGAAAAAAGTATAAAAATAATGCAAGATAGACTGTAACTCAAGCATTTTGTGTTAAAGTATTGTTAAATATCTATCATACCACTACCCAAACATAATGAAATGATGATAACAACACAGTCTAAACAGTATATTGCAGCACACACACACACACACACACACACACACACACACACACACACACACACACACACACACACACACACACATCTGAGTACATGGACACACATTTGCAGCTGCACAAAAACATGCCCCAAGCATAAACCAACACACATGCACATGCATACAATACACACAGAGCAAAGATAGGTGAACACACATACACACATATACATGTGTCTACAGCCACACTCATTCTGTGCAAAAGCTCCAGCAAGCCTCACTGTGTCTCTCTCTAATCTAACAGAGGTCACAAATAACTACTGGTGGAAAATTGATAGACGTTTTCAAGGACTTTCCAAAACACACACACACACACACACGCTCTATCTCTCTCTGTATTTTTTGCCCCCAGATCCTCTCTCTTTAAATGGCAAGGAAAGACAACTCTGTACATGTTAAAGATTAAGCACAGTAACTTTGCTGTTATGTCCCTTTCAAGTTGCTCACACAGTCATTCTGTTTGACTGTGGATAAACATACTGGAACTTTTTCAGTTTCATACTGTTTCCTAGCTCATCAAAGTGATGAGACATTTTTTGTAAAACCTTTTATTAAAATTTTAAAGAAACAGCAAAATGTAAGCATTTTTTTCAGCACCTGAAGGCAAAAGTCTGACTTTAGAGACATTCAAGGCCTTGGAATGGAACCCTAAAAATTTAGGACTTTTAAGGAGTTTTCAGGATTGATACAATTTCTGTATCACCCCACACCATTTATCATATTTAATTTTACACAGGCATGCAATTATGCACACACACACAAACACACACACGCACACACACTGTTGATCCCAAACCCCTAGCAAGTCCAAAGCTGCCACCTACTACCATCACACAACACTCACCACTTTGTCTTCTGCTTTCGCTTTCTGTGACACAAACGTTCCACTCAGTCTCTATCTTACACCTCACGAATACTTAGCCTAACAGGGGCCATGTCACCTCTCCCCTGCTTCGGATAAAAAAAATCATTTTAAAAAAAAGCGCCCCAAATAAATTATGTTATCTATTTTACTTTTTTAATGCATTCTTTTATATTGAGGATAATGGAATAAGCACTCATGTGCTTCTTTTTTTTTTTTACATCCAGTCCCTGTGTGTATCAGTTTTGTAAATTTTGTCATCTGTTCCCACCGGCACACAATGGCCTACTCTTACGAAAAGCAAAACCGGATTTAACGTGTGCGCAAAATGTTCTGCATGCTACTATGTGTGAGCTGTTTTACTGAAATGTTTAGGTAAAAAAAATGAGTTCTGGGAAAATGAAGTTAGCCATGACTTAACACTGCTGAGATTGTCATTTTGGTCTGTGCCATTTTCTGTGACAAATGTTCACTTGGCATTTTTTGTCTGTTTGTTTTAGGTATGTTTGCAATACACATAACTGCCAATATTTTTTGCTTTAGATAAGAAAAGAGTTCATATTTACATTTGTTTTCATATCTTCTGCTTTCAAAAAATCTTTCCTCAAAAATAGTTCAATTGTTCTAGACCTCTTTCTGTACAGTTCCATGTTTTATCATGAATTTTTTAATGCATACACTTTGCCCAAATCTAAGCCAAACAAGCAAACCGATATCATCAATAGAAGATACTGAATGCCAACTTGAAGAAAGGTCACATGGTTCTTAGAACCAATCAGGAAAAAGTCGCATGATCCTGAGTAACCCAAGTTTATAAGGCTGAGCTAAACTGAGTTGTTGCATTCAGTTGCACTCAGCTAAGTTCTTGAATTGAGTTATTTAGCCGAGTTGAGAGCTGAGGTAAGTTGTGCTGATTTGAGATGAGCTAAACTGGTTTGTTGGGTTATCTAACTGAATGAGTTGTTTTAGCTGAGTATCTGAACTGAGTTACTGGGCTGAGTTATGACAATGAGTCGCGTTAAACCCCAGCTAAGTGAACTCTAGATGTTGAGCTGAACAGAGATGAGATGTTGAGTGATTGAGTTGAGGTAGTAGAGCTGTCAGTTGAGTAGAGTTGAAGGCAGGTGTACACACTCACCTGTCCCACAACCTCGTCAGCCTTGGTTGCCAGGCAACAGTAGTCCCCACATGCTGTGATGGTAATCAGGTTCTTCACATACTTCACGTATTTCTGCACACAAGCAGATGAACTGTCAAGAAAAATGGTGTTGTGATGGTGATCAGATGCTTTTATATATTACTTCACCTTTTTCTGCATACAAAACACATGAATTGCCATAAAAAGCATGTTCTATTGGTGATAGGATTATCCACATTTTTCACATATTTCTGCACACTAAACAGAATAATTGTGATAATAAGTATGTTGGGATCGAGGTTAGATTTTTCATTTACTTCAGATTTTTCTAACTAGAGGACTATTCTACCCTCCCCAATATTTTCCAAATGAAAAAACATCATTCACCAAGGTCGACAATAAGATTAGCTTTACAACATCTATCGAGGGGAACAGGATAGCCTAGTGGTCAGAGGCTTAAGCTCGCAGCCTGATGGTGTTGATTCCAGCCACCACACACATGCCTGTTAACGGGGATTTTTTTTTCCAGAGTTAAAATCAGTACCGACCCCACCCCCCAAAAGCCCTTCAGGTAAGATTATAAATAGAATTCCTGTGTACAATTGCACACAGAACATCTTCCTAACACATGTTCCACTTTTCAAGAGTGTACAATTGTGTGCAAGTAGGAACGGATGACAACATTTTTGTAAAATGCATGCATACTGGTGTCATGTTTAGACATCCCCAAAGATGGAATGCGGCCACTTCAAAGGTGGGCAAATGGTAGAATACACAAAATCTCACCATCAGTGAATCTTGGAGCTCTTGCCAAGGAACAAGATACCCCCTAGCCCCAACAACTGTTTTTGTTGGAGCCTGCACCATATGCACATCACAGCTGTCAGTTTCCCCAACTTTCAGCTTCTCTCAGCAGCTATCCATTCTATCCCAGCTGGTGCTAACTATAGCAGAAACTGGACTGCACTTGGATATAGTAAAAGGAAGGGGTGCGCTAATTTTAGCACTGGGCCCTGGACCCTTGACTGAGGTATGCTGGATTTACATGTTGTAACATGTGCACCATACACATATGTACACACACAACACACACAATCAAACCAACATCACAGGCTAGGAACAAACAGGACACACCAACACTTAGGTCTGCATGACTGACACACGAGTATCATGAAAACTTTGTCACAGACTTGTCACTTGTATTCATGACACCAAACTGGAAATGTGCTCAATGTACACCCCCCTCTCCCTCCCCATCCCTTCCCATCGTAAAAAGGCGAAAGCTTTATACAATAAATCATCAGAATCTCCCCCAAATGCACTACCTCATGATGGACAAAAATGGTCACATTCGCAAAATTTTATCATTGGTGAACTTCGTAGTGCAAGCTGAGGAACAAAAACACAAACAATGAAAATAAAATAATCAAAACAGAAAAACCCAACTTACCCCAAAACAACAACAAAAAGATGTTACAAAACTAATTTTTTTTTTAAAAACCTAAAACCCCAACAAACAGTGGGTACCTCGTTGTTTTTGGTGTCCCAGAAGATGACGCAGTGTTCGGGTCGCTCTGGCTTGGTGAAAGAGTAGACCACTGTGTTGGTGCAGTATCCCCACTGTCAACACCATGGGTACCAGTCACAATTACTTCTTGTCATTTTTCCCACAATGCCTGACAATTGCAATAGTCATGATACTGAGGGGTTTAGGACAGCGATTCCTACAAGAGCTAGCAGACATGGTAAAATGACTTTTATACCAACTCCCATCCCAACTCATGCACATGCATGTATGTGCAGGCACACACACACACACACACACACCACACCACGCACGCACGCACGCACGCACGCACCACCACACACACACACACACCACAACACACACAACAACAACAAGCAAAGATAGATACTAGAGAAGAGAGAAGAGAGAGAGAGAGAGAGAGAGAGAGAGAGAGAGAGAGAGAGAGAGAGAGAGAGACAGACAGACAGACAGACAGACAGACAGACAGACACAGAGACAGAGAGAGACAGAGACAGAGACAGACAGACAGAGAAAAACAGACAGACAGGCAGGCAGATGAAAGAAAAGAGCCAACCATCCATCCACCCACCCATCCATGAAAGTACCCATCCATCCAACCACACATTCATACACCCACCCATTCATACACCTACCTGCCCATCCAACAATACACCCACACACCCAAACACACATCCACCTACTTCCCCATCCACCTACTCCCCCATCCATCCCCTCACTCCCCCATGCACCCCCCCCCCTCCCTGATCCAGAGGACAGAGTGAAAAGTGAAGCAGTGTAGTAGTGATCTGACCTTGTAGTCAGGCCTGATGTTGGCAAAGTAGATGAAGCTGTCCACAGCCAGAGAGATTCGCAGACTGCCCCCTTCCCAGGAGCACGAGTACATGCTCTTGCCCGGCACTTTCAGCGTCCGCAGTGCTGTCACACACACATCACCACACGCACGCACGCACGCACGCACGCACACACCACACACACACACACATACACAAAAACTGGTGAACATCTTTATTTCATGGGTATGGGACAACAATGTTGCTAAATTAAGTTTTACCCTCTTGCATTCAGTGTCTCTGAACACAAACTAGGCCTAGGCCTAACCCTAGATTTCGCATTCCATCACGAAATCAGGTCAGGCACACATGCTCGCTGGCCTTTTCCTCCTTCTAAGTACACACCAGCAGCTATAATTACTTCCAGACACTCAACAGGGTTTCTCCTTCTAGCCTGATAAGAGCTTTGACATGTGGTAGCAATTAGTGATGGTCACAGCCTGATAGAAATCTACTGTGTATAAATCCCGGCAAATCCCAGATCGGGACTTAGGGGGTAATTATTCAATCCGCGGCAAATCCCAGGACTTCGGGGGGGGGGGGGGGGGGGGGGGGGGGGGGGGAATTATTCAATCCCAGAATCCGGGACTAAGAAGGTTAAGCCTTTCTCATGTGCTTTTTTAAGAATTCAGTCCCATCTTTCCTTTCTTTTTTTGTTTACTACCTTATTTTAGGGATAATGAATAAGTACTCACATGCCTTTTTTTTTTTACATTCAGTCCTTGTGTGCATGCGGTTTTGTAAATTTTGTTATCCATTCACACAATGGCATACTGTGCCAAAAGCAGAACTGGTTTAACGTATGCGCTAGATGATTCCAAGTACTGTTCGCCAAAAGACATGGTTTAGAGTTTCACTGAACGCTACATGCTTATGTGTTTGAAAACATTTTTTATGTCTTATGTCTGTATGTAGTATGTCTTATGTATGTATGTAGTATTATGCATGTATGTATGTATGTATGTATGTATGTATGTATGTATGTATGTATGTATGTATATGTATATATTATAATGTATCATGTATGATATATGTTGGAACTTTTTCTCACATATTACTTTTTCTCAAGTATTTAATTGCAAGGCAGATGCCTGAAGACAAAGGTCATGAAATGTAATGTCCTGTAATGCTGTGTTATCTGATGTGATGCTTTTTAATATCACAGAAAAATAAATAAATATATATTTTTTTAAACCAAGGGGGGAAAGTGTACGCACAATATCAGAAATTAAATGCTACTCACTCTGTCTTCCATTGCCCAAACACTAGCAGGTCCTCTCTGTCCTTGACACTGAGTGTTCTCTCCTTCACACACTTCCTCACTCAGTGGGATACATGTCTCACTCACCTCCCCAAGAGGGGTGTAGAACTGGACCACGTTGACTTCCTTATCCTGCCCCAGTGCATGCTGGGATCCTGCCACAGCCAAGATGGCGCCTGTATGGTTCCAGCCGATCTGCGCCACTTGCATTCCGGTGTCGATAAGGATTGGGTCTGTGCGACAGAACACCATGATGTTTTAGGTTGTCTTGTCTTCTCTTGCTGCTTCTGCACTGTTTTATGGGAAAATCAGTAGTCTATCAGTAACCTACCATATAGAAAGTATGTTGTGATTTGGATTCTCTTGTCTGAAGTAAGGCTGTTCTCTCTCTGTAAAACTGTGAGTGGTTTGTCTACATGCTAAGTCTTTGGATAGGATCACAGACTAAGGTTTCATGTGTAACATACATTCAGCGTATGTAAAAGAGACCACAGGAACAGGAGAGTTGTCCCTGGCAAAATCTGCAGAAAAAGTCAACAGTCATATGGCAACAAAATACACATGTAGACAGACAGAAACAGAAGAGGGCAGTGCTGCATTAAAGCTGAAACACTCTACTTGAGATACAGCACCCACTTTGTGTTCCGAAAAACGGCTTTTGACCTGAAAGTGGTAATTAACAATACAATCAGTTTTATTGTATTTTATATTATTTTAATTATTATAAAACCCCATTTAAAAAATGAAAATATAGTACATACAATTAATTGAAGTAAAAAAATACAGAGAATAAAAAACATGACCTTCTATGAATACTTATCCAAAAAGAGAAAAAAAAAGTAAAGCACAAAACTGTTTATATACTTAACCCTTTGATGCTATCATATTTTTGCTAAGTCCCATGCTAACAATTTTTTTTATATAGAAAAACACACAAATCACGCCTATGACTTTCATTTGCTTATAATTCAGAATGTTTTGAAGCTAGCTACATAATAAGCATATAAACTTATTGGTGAAGGTAATTTTCTTCTTTTTCTTTTTTTTGGTGTGAAAAATATGATTTAGTATTTTTCAACAGCTAAGCAAGGGCTTTTTTTTTGTCATCTTGCTGTATCACATGCTTATCAAATCAGAGACAGAGGCAATTTTGGCTATACTGGACCAAACAGAAAGAGTGTTAATCATGACAAACAGCATTACATCAACTCAGAGCACTGAAGACAGCACTTTTCATAATGAACACCTTCATCAACAACTGCAGTGAAGAAAGGCTTAATATATTTTACATGCCCCATTGCATCAAAGGTTCCAGCATAGTATCGTTATGAAAAAAATTTTTTTGACACCTACCCTCTGTATAGTCAGTGAATTTCTCTCGATTTGCTTTCACCACACCAGTTTTCCTGCTGTGACTCACAAGCATATGACACACTTTCTAACATCATATTCCTTCAACAAAACCATCGGAAAAGTAACTCACTTTCATCAGTTTCGGAACGCATGATCTGGCAACGGCCATTGTCAAAGCAGAGGGCAGAGAGGGACAGTTGGCCTCCACGTAACCAAAGAGACCAGTTGTACCATTCCAGACCGGCAATGCGAATGGCACCAGTGACGTTGGTAAGGCAGAACACTTGAAGCTTGCTCTGTGCAACAATACCATGAACTAGGTGTGAAACTTCTCTGATAGGAAGCATTCATAGTAGATTTTTTGTTGTTTGTTTACAAAGGCACAAAACTCACTGTGATTCTCCTGACACTTCATTCAAAATTATTTCCCCCAATTTGCTTCTCCACTGAGATGTTGGCTGACTTTGAAAATTTGACTTTGACACACACACACACACACAGCATCTTGTGTGCATGCTCATGCATGTGCATACACACACACATACACACATTTACACACTCATTCCCCACACATAATATGTTCTTATCACTACACACACACTACAAAGTCACACAACACAGCACACACACACACACACACACACCCCAACACACACACATCCCAAGAGTTTGAATGCGGCTACCTTCACAGTAGTAAAAAACAGTCGCATACATATTATCTCACCATTGGTAAACCTTGGGGTTCTAATGGAGGCACAAGAAAAAAAAAGGAAAGGAAAGTACACACATAAAAATATACACTCACTCATTCTCACTCTCCTACACACACACACACACACCACAACACACACACCACACACACACACACACACACACACACACACACACACACACATTCACATGAATCAACACACATTCACACTCACTCACGCACGCACTCACACACACACGCGCACATGCACGCACGCCAACACACACACACACACAGATAAGTAATAAACTCACAATGAAGTTGCCTGTGTTATCAAACACATGAACCTCTCCATTGGCGAAAACCAAACAGAATCTTTTTGCCATCTGGTGACCACTGCAACACAACAAAACACATTACAAAATATTTTCCATCACACTGATCTCAACTGCATGTATAGTTGTTAACTTATTGGAGTCACACTCACATTTACACTACAGCTATACTGTGACGTGCTTTTTTTGGCCACTGTTTAAAAACTCAGCAAACATATAAAATGCTCTTTCCCTTGGGGATGCCGGGGGCCTATCAGTAAAATAGCATCCCCA
>CM060344.1:18614745-18617245 GCA_030674155.1 Stramonita haemastoma
TTAATATTTTTTTCTTAAGATATGGTTTGCATATGCATAATTTATCACTAATGACATGCTGGAAAAGACTGAACAACAATCATGAATTTAAAAAAAAATCAGAATGAAAAAATAAAAGGTGAGAAAGATTCATCGGAGAGGTAAGAATGAAATTTTATTTAATCTTGCTCCATACATTCTTAGCCAAAAAAGAAAAAAAAATCCTCAAAGATATGTACAAATTAAAACTATGTTTTTCTCTAAATATTTTTACAGTTTTGTCAAATACACACTATGCATGCATGCGCACACACACAATCAATGCAATGAAAAACATGCTCTCTCTCTTTGCCCTCCCCCCCTCCCCCCCCAGCACACCACACACACACACACACACACACACTCTCTCTCTCTCTACGTTCCTAATTCTACTTCAATCTTATTTACATGCTCAGAAATGTACCTATATCAAACCCCCACACACGCACGCATGCACACACACATACACTTTACTTTCTGCTGTTTCAAGTTTTATGATAATTTTTAAAAAGCTCTTAAGCTTGTCAAAAAATGGTTAAAAATACCCATGATAAACTCAAAGAACAAACTTGCCCATGATTTTGATTAACATCAAAAGCAAAAAAAACCCATCACCTTTGTTTTTGTTTGTAAGGTCTTAAACGCATAACAGGAGGTACATATAGAGGCAGAAAAGCGCTCTGCCACACACACACATATCTACTGCAATTGGAATTGAAACAGTCAAGTAAGTAAAATTAGTAATGCTGCGAAATAATCATGGATTTCTTGCACTGACAGAAATGTATAAGATTCATATTTTTCACAGTATAAAAATCAAATTGCTTTCACTCTAATATGATCTTTTCCCTAAAGAAATGTTGCTGTCCACATTATCTTAAAAAAAAAGAACTGAACAAGCAAAAGCACAGATGATGTCACATAACTAATGGGCAGAGCTAGGGCCATCCCCTCTTTCTCCAACTTAGATAAACTATGCCCACTCTTGCCTTCCAGACCTGATCCACAGGTTTGGAAGCTGGGTACAGTACTTCTGCTGATTGAAATAAGCGAAGAAGACAGCAAGTTTGCTGACATTTTAATATCAGAACTGTTTCACCATTCACAAATATCATTCCCTGAGGGAAAAAAAGCTGTTCTTTAGTCCCCACAAACCACGTCTCTTAAAAAAAAATGATTTCTTAATTAAAAAAAAAAAATCTCATGCAACTCCCCCCCCCTCTCCCAGCTGAAAAAAACCCTTAAAAACAACCCAAAAAACCCCCTGAAAAAAATCCCATCTAAACAAAAAACGAATCCCCCCAAAACCAAGAACAAACACACCTGGAAAGTTCCCATATCAGTCTCCACCGCCCCCCCCCCCCCCCCCCCCCCCCCCCCACACACACACACACACACACAAGAATCCCATTTCCAAAGCCTTCCCCAAAACCGTTCTCTCACCCTCTGCAGAGTTAGCCTCTTTTGCCGCGGACTCTTTAGCACTCGAGTCTTTACCGCTGGTGTCTTTCTTTTTCGCGGCACTAGGAGGCTTGACAGTTTCGGTGTCATTGTCACCGGTGTCTTTACTGTCTTTCTTGTCTGACTCTGACAAACCGGTGCCAATTCGCTCTTTGATTAGATCATGGGTTGAGAATGGATAGGGGGAGTTGTAAGTTCTAGTTTGTGTTGTTCATCAACTGGTGAACAAGCAAACTGCTTCACACAGACAACACTGAGACTTTTAAACATATGTTGGGGAGGGAAAAGGGGGGGGGGGATAGCCTAGCAGTTGGAGCGTTGTGCTTGTGATTTCTTGTTGGCCCTGGATTGAGCCATCACAGAGGCACCTGTTTTAGTGGATTTTAAAAGGTAAAAAAGGTAAAGGTGTCCCATAACCTGTGTGGGCGTAGGGAGCAAGGTGTCAGAGACCTCAGCTTCTCTAGGGGCCAGTATGTTGAGGGTGGTTCCCATCTCCTCTCTCTCGCTGCCTTACCTTCCCTAACCCTAAAGAGGCCAGGTACCCATTTACAGCTGAGTGAACTGGGGGGACTGTACTGAAGCCAAGGTGCGCAAATGGTCGCCCATCCAACTGGTAACCGCGCTCAACGCTGCTTAACTTGACTAGGGGAAAGCGAGTGCTCTGACCACTTAGTTAGGGATTTTACTCTGGATTAATGTAGGTGCTGACTGCACTCCCCAAAAATAACTTCAGATTGGACTATAAACTGCAGCCCTATGTGTGAATACATCATCTTGATGGCTTGAGATTGTTGAAAACATGCTCCACCTTTCAGGACAGTAGGATATTTCATGCCAGTAGCAGTGGATGACAAAATGAAAAAAAGAGTGTATGCATACAGAGTAAACTGTTTAGACACCATCCCCAGCGTTGGAATGCAGCCACTTCAATGGTGGGTAAAAATGACCAGTCACATACGCAAAATCTCACCACTGGTAAACTTCAGAGCTCTGGCCGAGCAATGCAACCAAGAAAAAGAGA
>CM060344.1:18619745-18629745 GCA_030674155.1 Stramonita haemastoma
CACACACACGATGTGCGCGCGCGCGCGCACACACACACACACACCACACACACAGCCGGTGGGAACAGATGACATTTACAAAACTGCATACACACGGGGACTGGATGTAAAAAAGCACAAGAGTGCTTATTCCATTATCCTCGATATAAAAGAATAAATTAAATCAAATTAGCTACATAGTTTGTTTGTTCAAAATTAACCCACGGTCAAGAATAGTTTTTCAGTGTTCCTAAAATCTTCAGAAAAAATTGCAAAGTTTAGACTGCAGGGCACATCGCCTTTCCCTTGGTGTTCCCTTCCGTGCATCACACCGACGACTTGCTTACGCGAAATAAATTCTCAGAAGTTCACCATGCAGCAAATTTGTCGCAGAAAAGGTTAAGATTAAATCCGATGTTGATTTTCCCAAAAGAGCAACGGACATTTTCTCCTTGACCACAATTAGATCTTATTCGACAGATTTAGGCTACTACACAAAGCAGGAGTCATCCCTGAGAATGTTGATGTAGAGCAAAAAATCACGTCTTGTCCAAAGTGGGAGCAAAACAAAGCACACTTGAACATTGAGCATACACACCATACAAGAAAGACGTCAGGGGACGGGATAGCCTAGTGGTCAGAACATTGCGCTCGCAATTTGGCGACCCCGGTTCGATTCCCGTTCGAGGGAGTTTTCCCCTGGAGCTAACATCAGTGTTGACTCCACTCTCCCCAAAAGTCCTTCGGATGAGACTATAAACCGAGGCCCCGTGTACGAATGCACACAGAACATCTTCCGCACACGTTATATCCTGGTCCGCTTTTCGTAAGAATAGGCCACTGACTGTCGGTGGGAACAGATGACAAGATTTACAAAACTGCATACACATGAGGGCTGGATGTAAAAAAAAAAAAATTATTCTCGATATAAAAGAATAAATAAATGAATAAAAAGACTTTAATCCACATATTGTAATCAGTTCCGTCAGATCGCATATTGAAAACATATACCCAAATCATCTAAAGATATATACAGATGGATCACTTCCCTGGAGTCAACAAGCGGTGCATCCTTTGTCATCCCAGAATTTAAAATTGGAAAATCATACTACCTTAGAAACAATCGATCTGTTTATACCGCTGAACTTGTCGCAATTCTTATGGCTCTAAACTATAGGCTATCAATGAATTACTGTTTCCTGTCTTACAAGTTATAATCTATGTCGATTGAAAATCAGCATTTCATTCACTTAGATCTGTTCCAATAAAAACGCATTCTAATATTGTGACCGAAATGAATCATCTAATACATTGTCTGATTTTAAGAGGGACAGCTCTGAGTTTCTGTTGGGTTCCCTCTCATCTTGGCTTATCTTGTAATGAGTGGGCTGATCGAGCAGCCAAAAGGGGTGCAAAACAGGAGAAAGGATCGAGAGAATTAGTTTATCCACTATCAATATCCGAGGCTTACCATCTATTTGAAAAAAGAATCGCGAAATCGAATGAAGTCATCAATTAGAGAATTTGGTAACATTTCTAAAGAACATGTTGTAATGACCTATAATTTAAAAGATATGGTTTCAACTTTCCCCCATTACAGCATGGCAAAGTTCAGACAAATGATCTCGCTTTTTTTGTTTGTTTTTGTTTAGATTAGAGCTAAATGCATTTAAAACAAAATTTGTAAAAGGAGTTAAGTGCTGTTGTGGTAAAAATATTTCAAGTTTTCATTTGATTTTTTAATGTAAAGTTTTGAAAACCTTTTTGCCGGACATTCCAGATTGTTCATTTGAAAAATGTTTTCAGTGATTTCTTATTAGTATTCAGATTTTATGACTGTTTGCTTCAAAGTCCAATTGCCCGGTTACTTTAGGTTTGACCTCAGCAATTTTCCTGTTCCAGTTTTCATTTCTTTTTATCTATGATAATTAATGTTTTGCGCGCGCGCCCGTTCTGGCATTTATTTTAACCAAGTTTATCTGTTTTCCTTTGCTTGCTTTTTGTATATATAATTCCACGAGTTTGTGATGGATCAGTTTTTCAAAACAAACAGACTGACATTAATTTTTTATTTCTTGCCTCTAACCATTACCTGTCTAATATAACTTTTTAGTGGATAGACGTTAAAAACGGAAGACACTCACGCGCGCGGGTTTTTGACGCGTGTGCAAGATGTTTTTCGTGCATTAGTACACAGTGCCTCGGTTTATAATCTTATCTCATCTGAAAAGGTCTTTCGGGGAGTGGAGTTACTAGGCGTAGACTACTAGGTTAACCTTCACCTACACCTATCCAGTAGATTTTGCAACCAGCTTCCTTCACGCCTCGTGGTTTTTCAGTTTTACGTAGGCCTAGGCCCTAGCAAGTCATTCCAATTCAATAGGCAAGTTCACTCTCACATGTCTTCCCATCGTTTTCTGTCTACCTCTTCGGCTCCCTCCTTGCACTGTTCCCTGTAGGACAGTCTTGGCCAGTCCAGATGTATGTGTGATGTGCCCCTACCACTTGCGTTTTTCACTGAAGTCATGAGGTCTTCACATGGCCCTATAGTGTTTTCCATTCTGATTTTCACTTCCACGTTAGTTTTGCGATCTATGAGTGTGATACCAAGACGTCTGCCAAAGCATAATAATCATCTCCATTGTCTGTATTCTCTTTTCAATGTTCTTTATACTCAAGGGTAAACTTTCATTCAACGGGTGTCTCTATGGTGCCTCCATTCCGGGCCTTAACGAGCGCAAAGCTCTAACAACTTATGACTATGATATCCCCGCCCTCCCACCTTTCTGTATCTAATTTTATGGACATTTTATATATGACACACTCAGTTTGAATTTAGCCATTATTCTTTCAAAATGCATATCCATTTCATGCTTTAATCAAGGTTTCACATCGTGTGAGCTTAAATGTTTTTTTTATAAGCTGAAATGACGTGAAACCTTAATTAAAGGTTCTATGTTTATCACTAGATTGTATATTATCGAGAGAGAGAGAGAGAGAGAGAGAGAGAGAGAGAGAGAGAGAGAGAGAGAGAGAGAGAGAGAGAGAGAGAGAGAGAGAGGATGTTTACATGCGTGCGTGCATGCGTGTATATATGTTTGTATGTATGTATGTATGTATGTATGTATGTATGTATGTATGTATGTCTGTATGTGTGCGTGTGTGTGTGTGTGTGTGCGCGCGCGCACGCGCCTGTGTGTGTGAGTGTGTGTGTGTGAGAGAGAGAGAGAGAGAGAGAGAGAGAGAGAGAGAGAGAGAGAGAGAGAGAGAGAGAGAGAGAGAGAGAGAGAGAGAACATGCCTGTGTAGTTGCTCGTTGTGTGGTGTGTGTGTGTGTGTGTGTGGTGCGTGCGCTTGCGTGTGCGTACGCACGCGTGAATGCGTGCGTGCGCTTGTTTGCTGAGATATGAGAGGGCGAGTCTTCATGAAATAATGGATGAAGCCAGGTGTTCCCTGATCCTGGGCTATATAAGCCGGCACATCACAGACCTCAAAGGAAGAAGCCACACTACAGTCAGGCCAGCACAGCGACCATCCACCTTCATTAGAGCTCGGCTTCGTCCTCATCGCTGCTAGTCCCTGCACTTACGGCCTTGTCAGCGTTGCCTCTCTCGTCATCGTCGTCTTCATCGCTGTAGGTTTTTGCAGCTACGTCCTCGTCACTTGGTGTCTTTCTCGACATCGACGTCTTCATCTTCTTCCTCAGATTTCGGTTTTGGTACGTTCCTGAGTCCAGAGTTATCGTTTTTGTGTGCCTGTGGAGTGTAAGTCGTGTATGAGGTTTGTTGTTGTTGTTGTTGTTGGTGGTGGTGGTGTTGCTGCGCCTTCAGCGCCTGGGGCTATATCCCAGTTCTTGATTAAACCATTGACGCTGGGGGACAACAGCAAAGTGAGAGGCTGTATGACCAGTGGCTTTCCCACTCATGGAATTCCACTTTGCAGCTTAGTCTTTAGTGATCGACTATGACTCTCTGACCAGGAGGCTTGACTTGCACAGTCCTTATGTGCTGCAGCCCTGGAGGCTAGTTAACCTTTGGAGAATATCTCCAACGTTGACTGTCCATATGCCCTCTTGGCCGAAAGAGTGGGGATGCACTGTGGGCAAGGCATCTCCACTACAATCAAATTTCTGCCCAGTTTCTGAAACAGCAGCTGCCTCCTCTGCTGTTTAGGAGGTCATCGTCGAACACGACGGACAAACAACAACAGTGTTGTTACTGCTGTTTTTGGACATGTTGTTTTTCTTATAATTATTTCAAGGTTTCAGTTTTCCTGACGAAGTGTAAAAGCAAGTATAATGCTCTCTCTCTCTCTCTCTCTCTCTCTCTCTCTCTCTCTCTCTCTCTCTCTCTCTCTCTCTCTCTCTCTCTCTCTCTCAAAAGTCCTTCGGATGAGACTTTAAACCCAGGCCCGTGTGCGAACGCACGCAGAACATCTTGCGCACACGTTAAATCCTGTTCCGCCTTTCGTAAGAGTAAACCATCGTGTGCCGGTGGGAACAGATGACAATTACCAAACTGCATACACACGGGGACTGGGTGTAAAAAAGCACAAGAGCGCTTATTCCATTATCCTCGACATAAAAAAATATCTCTCTCTCTCTCTCATCTCTCTCTCTCTCTCCTCTCTCTCTCTCTCTCTCTCTCTCTCTCTCTCTCTCTCTCTCAGCATTGTGTTTTCTCTTTTTATAATACATATTATGATTTTCTGTTCTGCAGACATCTTCACCTTCCGCTGATCCACTGAACACTATGCGATCTCTGTTGCTGGTTCTTCTGACGGTTTCTGTGAGCTGTACTTTGCCGGACAGTATGTACATTTTGTTTTTCCCCCTTTTGTTTGTTTTATTATAACGATTTTTTTGCTAAGAAACTGTTGACTGATGGAAAGTGTATTAATTGGTTGTTAGTTCTATTTTTCATGATTCTGTTTGATGCTTCTGATCAATGGTACATACACAATAGTGTGCGTGCGTGCGCGCGTGTGCGTGTGTGTGCACGCGCGCGCACGTGTGTGCGTGTGTGTGTGTGTGTGTGCGCGCGCGCCCGTGATTGCGATCTTGCTTGCATGTGTGTATGTCTGTGTGTGTGCGTGCGTGCGTACATGCGCGCGCGCGTGTGTATATGCACTTATACCTCTATTTGTCTATTGATTCATTCCTTCAAGCTTTATTCTTAAACACACACAAGCTTATTTTGCAGGTACATAAAACGTCAGACTTCTGATTTCATTGGTGCTGAATTCCTTGATAATTTATGAGTCTATGATGTTTGCAGGGCGGTAATAATAATGATAGTAATAATAATGATGATGATGATAATAATAATAATTAATATGATGATGATGATGATGATGATAATACATAGAATTTAAATAGCGCTATATCTTGTAAAAAACAAATCAAAGCGCCTGCATTCGACCTAATCCAATACATGTGTTTAAGATCCCGCAAGGAAAATCAAGTTTGTTGTTGTTGTTGTTGTTGTTGTGTTTTTTTTTAAACTGATTGGGAATCGGGAAAATAGCCTAGAGTTGAGTCAGCTGAAGAGTGACTTCACCACTGTTCTGGTTACACAGTTGGTCAAGCATTTGTAAATTTCACAAATTTCACGCAGAGAAATCTGCTGTGACATAAAGTGGTACATATAGTGGCATAAAGTGTATATCCTTCGGATGAGACTTTAAGCCGAGACCCCGTGTGCGAACACACGCATAACATCTTGCGCACACGTTAAATCCTGTTCCGCTTTTCGTAAGAGTAGGCCATCGTGTGCCGGTGGGAACAGATGACAATATTTACAAAAACTGCATACACACGGGGACCGGATGAAAAAAAGCACATGATTGCTTATTCTGTTATCCTCGATATAAAAGAATACATAAATAAATAAAAAAAGAATAAATAAACATATATATATATATAATTAGTTAAAGCTAGTTCCTGGCTGTCCAGCATGCTGTAGCCCATATGTAACATCCCCATCCCACTTAAAAACATCCATGCCGAAAACTGAACCCCGAAAATTGTGTTTAAATAACAACAAAACTCTGTGTGTGTGTGTATGTCTGTGTGTCTGTGTCTGTGTGTCTGTGAATAAGCTTGAATATATATTTCAGATCCTGTGACATTCACATGTTAACATGAGCTTGATCTTATGCATTAGCATCAAGCACATTCGTATGTGTGTCATAGAAAAGCATTTTCAATTTTTTTTTATGTCAACGAGTAGAAAAGGCTTTTTTTTTCTCTTTTTTTAAAAAACTTTATTTTATTTTATTGATTAAAACAAAGTATATGCATTTCTATTTTTTTCTATTAATTTTTGATTGAAAAAAATCATTCCATAATGATACAGAATTTCTTCTTATTTGCTTATAGTATGCATATTCTGTTGGATTGAATAAAAACATTAAAAAAAAACCCCACCTTTCCAGACAGAACGAGCAAGTAGGGGTTGAGTTGATACAGTTCTGTGTCGCGGAACTATGATTGGGGGTGGAAGTTGGGGGTGGTGGTGATATATTTTTTTCCCTCCTGCACTGGGCTAAAGCTCCAAAATTCACAAAATGGTGAGATGTTATTTAAAAATAATATATTTTATATTTTATACCACTTTATGTCACCGCTGATTTCTCTGCGTGAAATTCGGACTGCCCTCCCTGGGGAGAGCGCGTTGCCACATTCAAGTGCAGCGCCTACCCATTATTTGTTTTTTTTTCTGCCTGCAACTGTATTTGTTTCCCTACCAGAGTGGCTTTTTTCTACAGAATTTTGCCAGGGGCAACCCCCTTGTTGCCGTGGGTTCTTCAACGTGCGCTAAATAATGGCGTGTAACACACAGAACCTCGGTTTATCGTCTCATCCGAAAGACTAGCACCCAGACCAACACTCATGGTGTAATGGGGGAAAGGCTTTGGGCCCAAACGGGATTCAAACCACCTGCACACTCAGACCCGGACTTTTCGCTTTCTTGGCAGGTGCGTTACCCCTAGACTACCGATCCCCCATGCTGCCATGGACTGCCTGTCTACCAGTACTAGTAAGGTAGCCCCATTCCTACCTGGGGGGTGATATCTAAAAGTAACACCAGTGTGCACACATTAAAAAAAATGTCATCTCTTCCCCCCCCCCCCCCCCCCCCCCCCACTTTTTTTTCACACAGTGGCCTGCTCCTCCAAAATATGCAATGTGTTTGAATGTTTGTGCAAGATTTGTGTGTGAAGGGAGATAATCCTAGGTGGGTTAAAATAAGTGTGTGTGTGTGTGTGTGTGTGTGTGTGTGTGTGTGTGTGTGTGTGTGTGTGTGTGTGTGTGTGAATTGAGTGTGTGTGTGTGTGTGTGTGTGTGTGTGTGTGTGTGTGTGTGTGTGTGTGTGTGTGTTAATTGACATAGGAGTAATTCTATTTCTCTTTGTGCAGGTCAGGCAAAGAGGGCATCAGGGTCAGCTGGAAACCAGCCCAAAGAGCAACATGATCAAGAAACTAGGGCTTCTACTCTTCAGCCAATTTACAGATGTTGCTACATAGGCTGTGGGAATGAGGCAGGATGTAGTTCCTCTGATGATGATGCTTCTGCCACGAAAACCAAACGATTCATGCGATTTGGGCGTGACACAGAAAGTAGTTCCTCCGACAATGACGCTTCTGCCACGAAAACCAAACGATTCATGCGATTTGGGCGTGACACAGAAAGTAGTTCCTCGGAAGATGACACTTCTGCCACGAAAACCAAACGATTCATGCGATTTGGGCGTGACACAGAAAGTAGTTCCTCCGACAATGACGCTTCTGCCACGAAAACCAAACGATTCATGCGATTTGGGCGTGACACAGAAAGTAGTTCTTCCGACGATGACGCTTCTGGCACGAAAACCAAACGATTCATGCGATTTGGGCGTGACACAGAAAGTAGTTCCTGCGAAGATGACGCTTCTGCCACGAAAACCAAACGATTCATGCGATTTGGGCGTGACACAGAAAGTAGTTCCTCCGACAATGACGCTTCTGCCACGAAAACCAAACGATTCATGCGATTTGGGCGTGACACAGAAAGTAGTTCTTCCGACGATGACGCTTCTGCCACAAAAACCAAACGATTCATGCGATTTGGGCGTGACACAGAAAGTAGTTCTTCCGACGATGACGCTTCTGCCACGAAAACCAAACGATTCATGCGATTTGGGCGTGACACAGAAAGTAGTTCCTGCGAAGATGACGCTTCTGCCACGAAAACCAAACGATTCATGCGATTTGGGCGTGACACAGAAAGTAGTTCTTCCCACGATGACGCTTCTGCCACGAAAACCAAAGATTCATGCAGCCCTGGAGAAAGCATGTCATCTGGGAATGATGGCTACCCCACAAAAAGCAAGAGATATTTGCGTTTTGGTCGGGACTGAGGAATCAGTTTTCCCCAAGATAAAGGTCAAGCACAAAAAGCAAACTGTTCTTAGGCCTACAGTATAATAGGGAAATTCATGGGATATAGATATACCACAGCAAACAAACCAGGCACCCAGAAATGATAGCATGGACACAAAATCTAACAAACTGTGCAGTTAAAGCTTGACCAAGAGACCAGATCTTAAAGGGATTCCTATCTTGACCACACTGACGTCATCTAACGACATCACAAACGTGGCTCCCCAATTTTCTTCTTTTTTCCCCCAGGCACATAATTAAACAACATGCTTGGCATTTCACTAAAAAATTGGAAAGGAAAATTGCTACATCATCCATTAATATCAAATAACAAAAACAGTGATTAACTATTAATAAAGAAAACACATGAAACATGTGAAAAGAATCTCAAATGGGTGAAGAAAATGAATATACTATTAAAATACGTTCTTGAATAACATGTGGACAAATCGTTATGGAATGTAAATGTCTCATGTCAGTTCGAACTGTTCAGTTATGATTTATGTATTCAAATATCTTGCATCATTCTCCACATCCATAAAGAAATGACAGCAAATAAAGAATTAAAAATTGAATTTGAGTTTGAGTGAAAATTACGGAAGATAAGTCTGGGGGGGGGACCTTGGGACCCCTCCCCCCCTGCGACCCCCCACCCCCACCCCAAAAGCTAATTTTAAACAGGGTGGCGGTGTTATGAGATTAGTAGGCACCTATGTCTGCGCTCATGCTCGCGCTAGTGCACAAACGTGCACGTGCACGTGCGCGCACACACACGCGCACGCACACACAGACACACGTGCACACACACACACACACACACAAACGCGCGCGCGCGCGCGCGCACGGGATAGCCTAGTGGCCAGAACACTGGGCTCCCAATCTGACGACCCCGGTTCGATTCCTGTTCCAGGGGATTTTTCTCCTGGAGTTAACATCAGTGCTGACTCCACTCTCCCCAAAAGTCCTACGGATGAGACTATAAACCGAGGCCCTGTGTGCGAACGCACGCATAATATTTTGTGCACACGTTAATCCTGTTCCACTTTTCGAAAGAGTAGGCCATTGTGTGCCAGTGGGAACAAATGACAAAATTTACAAAACTGCACACACACGGGGACTGGATGTAAAAAAGCACACGAGTGCTTATTTCGTTATCCACGATACAAAAGAACAAATGAATAAACAAATAAATAAATAGAAAAACATACACGCACGCGCGCGCACACATACGCACACACCCTCGCACCCACACACAAAGAGTGAGACAAGTACATAGGTTCATAGGCCGGTATATACACACGTTCGTACAAAATACGTACATACATACATACATACATACATACATACATACATACATACATACATACATACATACATACATACATACATACATACATACATACATACTGACAGACAGACACATACATACATACATACATACATACATACATACATACATACTATACATACATACATACATACACATACATACATTAATCACTCTTTTTAAAGATAGCTCTGACACAGACAAGAATAACACAAACTCTGTTCTAGTGCAGGTAAAAACAAAGACGTAATCTGGCATTGACGTAAGTGAGAGC
>CM060344.1:18634745-18642245 GCA_030674155.1 Stramonita haemastoma
TGCATGCATGCATCCATCCATCCATCCATCCATCCTTCCATCCATCCATCCATCCATCCATCCATCCATACATACACACGTATATACATAGGTATATACATCCATCCATCCATCCATACATACATACATATATGTACGCTTGTATGCATACATATATCCACCGATTCACACACACACACACACACACACACACACACACACACACACACACACACACACACACACACATGTGTATATATCTATAAATAATAATTTATTTCCACACATACTACCTACCTACCTACCTACCTACACCTACCTACCTACCTACCTACTATCTATCTATCTATCTATCTATCTATCTATCTATCTATCTATCTATCTATCTATCTATCCTTACTCTACCTCATTACTACTCATTCTTCTACTACTACTAGTACTACTATTACACTATATAACTAGATCATACATAGTCTATCCCATAGATACATACATAGATACATACATACATATATACATACTACATACATACTACATACTACATACATACATACATACATACATACATATATACATACATAAAATACATAATAAATATCATATATACATCACATACATACATACATACATACATACATACATACATACATACATACATACATACATACTATACATACATATCATATAAAATAATAAAATCACCATTAAAAGTCAATAGACATATCATACATACATACATACATACATACATACATACATACATACATACATACACTACACACACATACATACATACATCACATACATACATACATACATACAGACAGACAGACAGACAGACAGAGACAGACAGGACAGACATATGGACGGATCCCTAAACCAACAAAATTTTGAATGAATAAAGATTGAATGTTAATGCAATGATTCAGATTTCATAACATCTGCCACCTCAAACAAATGCAATAGCGTTATCATAAAAACATCATAATTATGTGACTGCCCCCAACTATGTAAACACTAACCATCTGTTCAAGAGCGAAAGCAATGATACCTCACAATCCACGCTGTCCTACCACACACACACACACACACACACACACACACACACACACACACACACACACACACACACACACACACACAAGCGCGCGCGCTCTCTCACAGAGAGAGAGAGAGAGTAAATCAGGGAGAGAAAGACAGACATGGAGACAGACAGGTAGACTTACTGGCAGTGACGAGTCAGAGACAGAAAAAGAGAGAGAGAGTGAGACAGAGACACACACACACACCACACACACACACAAAACACATACACACACACACACACACACACGATTTACACACAACTCGCAATTTGACGACCCGGGTTCGATTCCTGTTCGAGGGGATTTTTCTCCCTGTTGTCATAGAAGACTGTGCTGGTTGTCTTGTTAGACAGGCATTCTGTGATTCTGATCAGGTTGGCATTGATGTTGTACAGCCTCATGGTTGCCCACAGAGCTGCATGTCAGACTCTGTCGAACGCCTTCTTAAAGTCCACAAAGACGTGGTAAAGACCTTGTTGGTGTTACAAAGTATTTCTCACAGAGTATTCTAAGACTGAAAATTTGTTCAGTTGTGCCCCGTCCTACTCTGAACCCTGCCTGCTCTTCTTTGATGATCTCCTCAGCTTGAGGCTTTAGTCTGTTCAGGAGGATTCTTAGCATGACTTTGCTTGGATTGCTGATCAGGCTGATGGTGCGGTAGTTTTGGCAAAGTTGTGAGCTGCCTTTCTTCGGGAGAGTGACAATGAGGGACTGTGTCCAAGGTGTTGGCCACTCCCCTGTCTCCCAGATCTTATTGCAGATAGTAAGTAACACTTCTATCATGGTCTCTCCTCCCGCCTGGACCAGTTCTGATGGAATGTTGTCCATTCCTGCTGACTTCCCTCTTTTTAGTGATTTCATTTCACTTTCAACTTCTTCCCATAGGATGGGGCAGCTGCTGTTGTTGGTTTGTGGAGGGACATCTAGCACTTTGGGGACTCCTGTTGTTGTGTGAGTGTACAGCTCAGACAGTACTCAGTCCACCTCTTTAAAACATCTTGATCTTCAGTGAGACATTTCCCTGCTTTGTCTTGGTGGTAGTTGATCTCCCTTGTTTGGGCGTGTCAGGTCTTTCACAAGCTGGTAAACTTTCTTGCTGTTGTTTTTTTGCAGGTTTTCTTCAAAAGCTTTGCATTGTTTTTCAATCTATGTCTCCTTTGCTTTTCTCATTCCTTTTTTGACTTGTTGATTGATTTCTCTGTTTAATATTGCACCCTCTGCCTCTTTCTTCCTTTGCTTCAGTTTTCTGCATTTGTCGCACAGCTTCACTATGTCTTCTGTGACCCAGGACTTTTTGGTTGGCTATTGTTTGCCAGGGATGTTGCTAGCTGTTTCAGTCACCGCAGTGTTAAAGCTGTTAATCAGGGTGTCTACTTCAGTGTCCTGGTTATCGAGAACGAGGAGTAGGGAAAATTTTCCTCCTATCGTAGCTTTGAAGTTTTCTGCTACCATTGGGTCCCAAGATTGAACTCTATTCTTAAATTGCCCAGTTTCTTAATACTCCTGAGGCGGAGTCTTAATGTCATTATCACAAGCTCATGATCGCTTCCTATGTCCGCTCCTGGAAAACTCCTGGTCTTTGCAAAATTAATTGACACTTGGTTGGAAGCGTTGTTTGACCATGATGTAGTCAATTTGATTGTGGTGATCTCCTCCTGGGCTGTGCCATGTCCAACGTCTAGATGGTTTGTGTGGACCAAATGTGTTCACCACCTTCAGGTTGTTGAGATTGGCAAGTTCTAGGAGTCTCAAGCCTCTTTCATTTGTCTCAGGGTTGCAACTTTTCCATATCCCCTTCCAATTCTTGTTCGCCTCTACTCCTTTTTTGCATTTCAGTCACTTTGAACTACAATGATATTTTTATTTGACGTCTGGTCTGTGACCTCTTGCAGTTGATTGTGGAAGTCTTGAACGTCCTCATCATCATAGCCGTTTTTTTTTTTTAAGCATATGCTTGTATGATAGTGATGTTAAAAGATGCAGCCCTCAGACTGATGGTACTGAGTCGACCGGAGACTGGTTGACACCCCATGATGGTATTTGCAGTGTCTTTGTGGATGTGGAATCCAACTTCATGTTCATGTTTGTCTTCACTGCTACTGAAGTAGAGCTTGTGGCCTTCAGGGGTAGAGGTTTCTCCGAAGTTTTCCCAGGGTATCTCACAGAGTCCAGGGATGTTCCATCTGTATCTTCTCATTTGATATAAGAGTTCTTCCACTTTTCCTGGACCTCTCAGTGATTACGTTCCATGTGCCAATTGTGATGTTGTTTCTGGCACGGAGTGATGTTGGACCAACAGTCGCATACTTTCCACCTCCGTCCTGCTGGTCAGCAACGGATGGCGCGGTCCTTGTGCCGGGCGACGACCGAGCTGGTGTGGAAGCAGCATTGGTTTTCTTCATGTCGAGTCTCTTGGGCAGTGTCACATGGCGGAGCCCATCCCTCTCCAAGCCAGGCCACAGCCGATGTCCTCCATCAAGGTGGCTCGCCTTGGCCTTGAACACATAGCCGCTGAATTCCAGGGAACTTCATCCGCCTTGGCCGGTAACTTGCAACGTGGAGGTTATACGCCCCGTGATGCAGTGTTAACATCCCCCCCTCACGTGGCTTAGCACGCCTGCTGGGGCGAGGTCCCGGGGTGTGGCGCTTGGAGCCAACACGTGAGAGATTGAGGAGATGGCTGAGGACCAGTGATGCCCGTCCACCCTACCAGGTAGAGTGCAGCAGCCAGACATCATAGGTACCACCACCTCAACCAGAACCCCCTACACCCCAAAAATCAGTAAATAGATGTTTAAACACAGAGAGAGAGAGAGAGAGAGAGAGAGGAGAGAGAGAGAGAGAGAGAGAGAGAGAGGAGAGAGAGAGAGAGAGAGAGAGAGAGAACTCCGATGTTTTTTGTACATCGGCCATAGGCCATTATTCAAACATATGGAAATAGGGGGGAGGGGGGGGGGGGGGGGGGGCTGCAGGACACATGCTTTGCAGTAATGTCAAATGCACAACACAATTTAAGCATAGTGTATATTATGTGAAAAGGAAAACAACACTCCTGATATTACATTTCTTTTAAGATACAGACGTTCAAAATGTAGGATGCATGACAGCTGTCAAACAATCCAGAGAGAGAGAGGAGAGAGAGAGAGAGAGAGAGAGAGAGAGAGAGAGAGAGAGAGGAGAGAGAGAGAGAGAGAGAGAGAGAGAGACAGACAGACAGACAGACAGACAGACAGACAGACAGACAAGAGAGACAGAGAGAGAGAGAGAGAGAGAGAGAGAGAGAGAGAGAGAGAGAGAGAGAGAAGAAGAAGAAGAAGAGAAGATGATGATGATGATGAAGAAGAAGATCGTGGCGGTTGTAGTGGTGGTGGCCGAGTTGTGAAGCCTAAACAAAACATGCACAAACAAAAAAAACGAAATAAAAGCAAATTCCACCACTTAGACAAAGGCGACAGATGTAGTATATAAACAACTGAAGTATTTTAGGGGAGATATTTTCTTTATTATTCTAAAATGGGATTCTTCACTTTTCTGTTCAATTTCCAACTTGTTTTGTCATTCTTAAGTGTATTTCTTCATGCTCAAAATCCCTATCAGGGCCTTAGAGGCAAGAAGAGAGTTAATGGTTTTTTTTAAACAGCACTTCTGTAAAAGTTTTGGTGATGTGTTTAGCACATTCCTGTTTTGTCTTGTTTCGTCTCGTATTGCCTTGACTTCATTCTGTTTTGTTCCAAGGTTTAAGTGAATGGAAAAAACCACACTATCAAGTTTTTCTGGAAAGACAGAAATGGGACGCCTCGATCTTCTTCACTCTCCTTCATTAGTCCCTTCTGGTCGTGGAAATGCTGCTCTGACAAGAACACCAGCTGTCTCCATTTTGTGAGGAGCGAACGAACGTGTACCAATGCTTGGGTCTCACTCAGAAAGGCTGTGTGAAATCCATGCAGTGATGTTCTCTGTCCGCCCATGTCTTTCTCTGACTGCCTCTTTCTCTCCCTCCCTGCACTGTCTGTGCCTTGCAAGGTGATCTGTGAAAGGCTGTCCATCCCATCTTGTGACATGATCATACCATTTCAGTTTTCATGACTATTGTCAGGAGGTTTTTCTTCATAGCGGTCTGTGGTCTGTCTGAAGATGTTGCGCGCTTCCTCATTCATCACATGGTCAAGAAAGAGGATGACAAGAGCGTTTTTGTAGCATGTGCTCGATCTCCCAGTGTTTGAATTTTTCTCTGTAGATCTGCTGTTCATGGCCAGGGGGGGGGGAGGGGGGAGGGTGTCCGTAGGTGGGTGGGTGTGAGAGAAAGGGGGCAGGACAGGGAGAGAGAGGGGGGGGGGGGAGGAGAGGGAGGGAATGGTAAAGGAGAACTAGGAGAAAAAGCTGTTCATCAAGTTTTGCAAAAGAACGATAGGTTATAGTTGTATGGCCAGGGTCAGGAAGACGGACAGAACCAGTGCAGACAGTTATTCGAATTTTGTTTTCATACTGATGTTTTCGTCTGCCCAAACTATCCTTTGCTTTGCCATAGCTGATGGTTTTGTTGTTAGGGTTTTCCTTCTTTTTTATATTTATATTTTATTTTATTTTTTTACATTTGTTTCCCAGCTAGAACTCCCGAGATTCACCTATGTTCAGATGTTCATGTTAGCGACCGTTTTTGCCCATCATTAAGCTAGCCACATTCCAACTATGGGGATGATGTCTAAACACGACAGCTGTGTGCATGCTTGTAAAAAATTTTTTTGGTCAGGCACTATTCTGAAAGACAACAGGCTTTAATGTGTGCACAAGATGTTCTGCATGCGTTCGCAAAAAAGGAGCCTCGGTTTATACTCTCAACTCTCACCCGAAGGACTTTCTTTTGGGGGTTGGGATTGGGGGTGGGGGTGGGGGGGGGGTAGAGGTGGGAATGTTAACTCCAGGAGAAAAACAACCTTGAACGGGTGTCTCTGTAATTACTTGAATCTGGGTTCAAATCTTGGGCCGTGAAATCACAAGAGCTCAACCCTCTAACCACTAGACTATCCTACACACTCCCCCCCCCTTCTCCGTCTGTGATACTTCCATCACAGGATTATTCAGAGGGCGGAGCAGGTCAGTTATGGCTGGGAGTGAGCATGACACATAACGTACCCAGCATGCAGTCTGGTGGGATGGACTCCGCCAAGCTCGATTTGCCCACGACACACTGCCTGAAGACCAGTGCCGTCCCTTACTGACTTCCCAAGCAGTTAAAGGGAAAGTCAGGAGTCAACATTTATGCAGGTGTGTAATTAAAAAAAAAAGAAAAGAAAAGAAAACCACGAAAACCAAATCTGGGACATGAACATTTTTTTTTGTTATTACAAGACACTCCAGTCTGTCTGCAAACGTGGAGGATTTTGAATTTATACAGCAGATGGTGGCTGAAAAAACTACCTGTCTGAGAAAGAAGGCCTAACATTTCTCTCTCTCTCTCTCAATAAAAAATTTGATTTGATTTGATTTGATATATATCTCTCTCTCTCTCTCCCCCCCTCTCTCTCTCAATGAAAGAATTTGATTTGATTTGATTTGATCTGGTCTCTCTCGCAATAAAAGAATTGGATTTGATTTGATTCGATTCGATTTGATTTGTTTGATTTGATTTGATTTGATTTGCTCTCTCTCTCTCTCCCCTTACATTATCACAGTCCCAGTCAAGGTATAGGCCTTCAAAAAAATAGGGAGAGTGTGTGTGCAGGAAAAAAAAAAGGGGGGTGGGGTGTGTGGGGGCGAGTCTGTAGGTGGGTGGGTGTGAAAGAGAGAAAGGGGGAGGACGGGAGGAGAGGGGGGGGGGGGGGGGGGGGAGGGAGGGAATGGGGAAGGATAACTAGGGGGAAAAGCTGTTCATCAAATTTAGCAGAAAGAACGAGATAGGTTATAGTTTTATAGCCAGGTTTGGGAATTTTTGTTCCTTTTTTTGACCATGTGGCACAGACGGGTTAGTGATCGCTGCAGTTGTAGACAGGGACACATATTTCTATGATGTTTTTAGGGTTTGATACGTAGATGTGATCAACCATTGATCAATCATTGCGCTTGAATTTGATGTGACTCTTGTGGGTAAATTAACTAATTGGTGATGATTGAATGAATTCATAACTTGGGTCCGCTGATAGTGTACTTCTGCAAGGTCAATTTTGAAATCACCCAGTAAGATTATTTCCCTAGATTCTAATAGGACTTCGTTCATCATGGAGTAAAATTTGTCTGTCCAATTGTTTTCTTTCTGTTGGATTCCTGTAACAGAACCCCGTTACAATAGGGGGTGTACCTTTCACAGAAACATCAATCCAGATAGATTCTACTTCATGACATTCTAGATGGGGGAGACGTTTGAACGTTACAGATTCGCTAATATAAATCAAGATACCTGTTTCTTTGGGTTGTTGTGGATCTCTTCGCAAGGTTTTAT
>CM060344.1:18649745-18665165 GCA_030674155.1 Stramonita haemastoma
CCATGACAGATTGTTATCAATTACTAATCCTAGAACTTTATGAAAATCAACTTCTTGAACTACATTACCACTGATGTCTAATGAACTACGTATTTTAGAAAGGTTCTGCCGTTTTTGTCTGGTAGTTATAATCATATGTTTACTCTTATGAGGGTGGATGCTCATATGATTTGAATCAGACCATTTCATCAGTTGTACTATATTAGTCTGTAAGGTAGTAATTACATCATTCAATTTAGAGTGGCTTGTATGTAATGTTGTGTCATCTGCAAACATTTCACAATTAGCCTTTAAACAGAGGGGTAAATCGTTAATATATACTGAGAAGAGTATGGGTCCCAGGATGGAACCTTGAGGAACACCAAACAAAATGGGCAAAATAGAAGATTTGGATTCCTCAATTAACACAAGTTGTTTACGGTTGTCTAAAATGATGACATGAGTTCTATTGTATCATCTGAAAGGCCATACAGTTTCAGTTTTCTCAGAAGAAGCTTGTGATCAATCAAATCAAATGCTTTTGAAAAATCAACAAACAGGACACCAGTAATTAAATTGTTATTCATGTTGGTTAGCCATTTGTCAACAAAGTTCGTTAGAGCAGTGTGACACGAATGGTTTTTTCGAAATCCAGATTGATTGGGATGAAATAGGTCATGCTTATTGAAGTGGTTAAGAATGTGCTGCCTAATGTGATTTTCTAAAGGTTTAGATAAGTTAGATAATATAGAAATAGGTCGATAGTTTGCAGGATTAGTACGATCACCAGCTTTGTAGAGAGGTAAAACTTTGGCAACTTTGAAAGCTTTTGGAAAACATTTTTTTGCTATAAACAGATTGAATACATAGGTCAATGTTTCTGAGATAGCTGGAGCTGCTAGTTTTAAAATCTTACCATTGATACCATCTAGCCCACATGTGCCTGTTTGTTTTAAATGGGTCAGAGCATTATAAACTTCATTCACAGACATGAACGGAATATTAAGTTTAGATGAGATGTTTTTAGAAGCACAGAACTCATATAATACTTCAAGATTATTTAAGTGAGAGGTGTTAGTTTTGATAGTTGATTGAGCTATATTACAAAAATGTTCGTTGAGTTTATCTGGCAGTAAATCTAAAGGAAGTGAAGATTTAGGTCTGAAATCCTTTTTAGTTAAGCGGTTTATGGCATTCCACATAGATTCATTATTAGTTTTGTCAGAAACAAGCTTTTGAAAATACTCCTTTTTAGCCTGTCGTTTTAAGTATGTGACAAGATTTCTTTGTTTCTTAAATTCATCCCTTGTTCCATTGATCAGTAAAGAATCTCGTAATTTTATTGCATCTTCAACATGTTTGGTCAACCATGGTGGCTTAGGGTCAGTTTTAACTCGTTTTGTTTTTAAAGGTGCATGTTTGTCATAAATATTCAAAAAGTTATGATACCAAATTTCAAATGCAGTATCAGGATCAGTAAACTGGTAAACTAATGGAAAATGAGAATTATTTAAATCCCAAAGGAAACTGTTTATGTCAAATGCCTAAGATTTCTGTATTTTAGCCACTTATGGCTGTTCTTTGGAATTTTAACTCCCTTTCTGGACCAGGTAAAGCAAACAGGGAAATGATCACTACACCCATAGGTTGGAGAACAAACCTCTAATATATTGTTTAATGCCGTAGCATAAACATGGTCAATCAGGGTTTTAGAAGTAGCTGTAACTCTCTCTCTCTCTCTCTCTCTCTCTTCTCTCTCTCTCTCTCTCTCTCTCTCTCTCTCTCTCTCTCTCTCTCTCTCTCTCTCTCTCTCTCTAAATATATATACATATATATTTATTGTTATGGAGTGGCAACACATTCACTCTAATCTGTGTCATAGCTACCCGATAACAGTGCGCTTAAACAGATTCAACATACGTTTCTTTTTGAAAAATGCTTTTCATTGATCTGTACATTTCTTATTTCTCTCTGACTCTTACTGAACCCCTACCGATCTTGGATAAGCATATCAATCAATCGCTATTTAAATGCACACAGGAACCCTTTATATCCATAACGCCTTGCTGTAACCACACAATGTTGAAACCATTCTTACATCAAATTTCTCTTACTTTAAAAACACGGCAATATTTTCCGTTCCTATCTAACTCTATTAATGTAAGGTACACAGTAATGTAAGATACTACATACAGCGGTTGAAGCTTCAGTCAGCGATGGGACCTCTGACGAAGGCTCATCCAGGAGCTAAAACTCGAGTCAGGTCAGGCTAAAGGCATGGTTCTTACTCAAAAATGCCTACAATGCTGTCACTGAAATATTTTATTTTCTAGAGGATATTGTGTGTATGTGTGTGTGTGTGTGTGGGGGGGGGGGGGGGGGGGGGGGGTGAGGGGGAGGGGGAGGTTTTATTTTTTATTATTATTATTTTTAACCTGAATCTTTGGTAAGCCATATCCAAAATGAATCAGGAGTTGCTGAAGTGGCTACCTGCACTTGTTTTCCTCCACTACTATTTCCTGCATTACTAATTCTACTAATGGTTAATAAACGTTATCTGGTAGTCTGGATTCATTCTAAGCGAGATTAACCAATATCTAAGAGTTTTTGAAAAAGAGGAAACATATAACGGGTATCTACCTAACTCTCCATATAACAATTTATTTGGTGGTGTGACTGCTACTCCTAGGAATATTTTACACATGCCATCATGTGCACTTTCTGAGTCTGATCTAGTCTATTCAAACCCATAATTATTTCTGACAAATACAACGAAACTGGATGAATCTTAGCATAGAAAACCTTGGAAAAAATGTAGAAGTAGGACCAGTAGCAGAAGCTGCTGCAGGGGCAGCGTTCTTGTTGTTATTGGTGTTGCTACATATTCTTTTCGTTTTCTTTCTACATAATCTTCTGCCTCTGTGACAGTGCTCTGCAGACATCCTCACCTGCCATTGATCTTCTGTTCAACACCATGCGGTCTCTGTTGTTGCTTCTTCTGACGATTTCTGTCAGCTGTGCTATGGCTGATGGTATGTGCACAAAACTTTCTTTTCTTTCTTTTTTGTTCTCTGATGACTTTTTTGCTTTTTTTTTTTTTTTTTTTTTTTAAAATTTATCAATTTTTAAAAATTCTTCTGATGACTTTTGTCAGCTAAGTTTTGACTCACGGTAAGTGGTTCTTTCACGTTTTTTTTGTTTGTTTGTTGTTGTCGTCGTTGTTTTTGCTTTGCTTTGTTTGGAGTCATTCTTCTGAGAACTGTCGTAGGCGATAATTTGACTGGTAGTTATCCTTTTGCACTTTTGATTGTGTGTGTGTGTGTGTGTGTGTGTGTGTGTGTGTGTGTGTGTGTGTGTGTGTGTGTGTGTGTGTGTGTGTGTGTGTGTGTGTGTGTGTGTGTGTACTCTTCGTTTTTCTGATGTTTTTTGTCAACAATACATAAACTGAAGGTAAGTGCAATCTTAGTTTTAAGACATTCATTCATTGTTTTGTTGGTTTCAATGTATTTCTTATGTTTATCTGGTGACTTTTATAGCCATATTACTTTGGATTTTATCTGTCTATTGTTTTTTTTGTGTTTCTCGCGTTCCTCTGATCGTTTTTTGATCTGTCATTTGACTGATAGCAAGCGCTTTTTTAATTCTGTTAATTACCGTTTGCTATTATGGCAGTTTTTACCAACGATCTTTTGACTATCGGTAAGTGTTCTTGTGATGGAAGTTATCATTTCTATACTGCTCTACGGGTGTGAATCAGGACCTTGACTGCAGAACTGGAAAAGAGAATCCAAGCCTTTGAAATAAGATCATTCCCAAGGCTTCCACACATTTCCTGGCAGGACCACTGAACCAAGCTAAGCAGTCAGTGTGGAAAGAGGGGATCCTGAAAGCTGGGCCACAGGAAAACACAAACCCTTCTGGCTGTTGTTGTAAAGAGGAGGAAGCTGGCGTGGTTTGGTCATGTCACACATTACAGCTCTTGTTACCAAGACTATCCTACAGCTGCCAAGACTATCCTACAGCTGCCAAGACTATTCTACAGCTGCCAAGACTATCCTACAGCTGCCAAGACTATTCTACAGCTGCCAAGACTATTCTACAGCTGCCAAGACTATTCTACAGCTGCCAAGACTATTCTACAAGACTATTCTACAGCTGCCAAGACTATTCTACAAGACTATCCTACAGCTGCCAAGACTATTCTTCAAGACTATCCTACAGCTGCCAAGACTATCCTACAGCTGCCAAGACTATTCTACAGACTATCTACAGCTGCCAGACTATTCTACAACATGTCCTACAGCTGCCAAGACTATTCTACAAGACTATCCTACAGCTGCCAAGACTATCCTACAGCTGCCAAGACTATTCTACAAACTGTCCTACACTGCCATGACTATTCTTCAAGACTATCCTACAGCTGCCAAGACTATCCTACAGCTGCCAAGACTATCTAACAAGACTTCCTACAGCTGCCAGACTATTCTACAAAACTGATCCTACAGCTGCCATGACTATTCTACAAGACTATCCTACAGCTGCCAAGACTATCTACAGTGCATGACTATTCAACTCAAACTGCCCTACAGCTGCCAAGACTATTCTACAAGATATCCTACAGCTGCCAAGACTATTCTACAAACTCCACGGCTGCCAAGACTATCCTACAGCTGCCAAGACTATCCTACAGCTGCCAAGACTATTCTACAGCTGCCAAGACTATTCTACAAGACTATTCTACACATGCCAAGACTATTCTACACATGCCAAGACTATTCTACAAGACTATTCTACACATGCCAAGACTATTCTACACATGCCAAGACTATTCTACAAAACTATTCTACACATGCCAAGACTATTCTACACATGCCAAGACTATTCTACAAAACCATCTCTACACATGCCAAGACTATTCTACAGCTGCCAAGACTATTACAAGTGCCAAGACTATTACATCAAAACATTCACAATGCCAAGACTATTAACAAGTGCCAAGACTATTTTACAAGTGCCAAGACTATTTCACAAGTGCCAAGACTATTTCACAAGTGCCAAGACTACTATTTCACAAGTGCCAAGACTACTATTTCACAAGTGCCAAGACTATTTCACAAGTGCCAAGATACTATTTCACAAGTGCAAGACTGTTCTACAGGGGGACACTTTCGGGAGGAAGACGCAAGGGCAGACAGATGAAGAACAGTACAAAGAACATGAAAAACGGGACCAGCCTTGACATGGCGGTGGTGTTGCTGTGAGAGGCTAAAGACAAACAAGCCTGGGTAAAACTGTTGACCAACACGTCTCCCCCCCTCTCCCCTCCCTCCCCCTCCCCCTGATTTGGTGAAGGAAGTAATGATAATGATGAAGACGGTGATGATGATGATGATTGTGTCTTCTTCTTCTTCTGTTGTTAAATGTGTTGCTGTTATCGTTGTTCGTTGCTAGTTCTTGTTCTTATTTCTGTTCCACATCTTTTGAGTATTACAAAGCTTATGACCATTATTTTTGCTTTGTTCAGTTGTTCTGATTTGTTGTTGTTGTTGTTGTTGTGTTTTATGCAGCTGCCTTTTGAGTGATTGTAAGCGCGTTTTTTGTTATTTATTTTTGTTTTGTTTTGCTTTGTGTTGGTTTTGTTTCTTGTTCTTTTGGTGCTTTTGGTAAATCGTCCTCTGACAGACTGTAAGCACATCTCGGCTCCCCCCCCCCTCCCCCATGATGATGTCGTTAAAATGTTTCTTGGCTGATTGAAAATGTGCCTTTTTTCCTTTTTTGTTGTCTCGTTGTTGTTATTGCTACTGTTGTTGTAGTACTCAGTTTGCGACTGTTGTAATGAGCTTTACTGACTGTCTTCAACTGATGGTAATTGTGTTTCTTGTTAGTTCTTCGTGTAGTTCTGCTAGATGTTTTTCATAAATGGTAAAAGCAGCCTACACCTTCAAATATATAATATAGATATATATATAGATATATATATATATATATATAATATATATATATATATTATATTATATCTATATATATATATTTGTGTGTGTGTGTTCTGTGCATTTATGTGTATCCGTGTGTATTCAGCTATGCATCCATTTATGTATTTACTTGTTTATACATGTATTGATCATATACCAGTAACATCTAAAAATACACGAGCAGCTTACTTGTCAGGTACCTTTCACCTTCAGAGACACATCCTTCAGAATAAAAACTACATGTTTTTTCGTGGTGTCGATTAGAACGAATTTAGCTCAAGTCAAACCACACATGAACCCCCCCCACCCCCCACCCCCCTCCGCAAACTGCAACTCTGTTTCGAGTAAATCCCTGTCTTCCCGAACCAAACTTGACTGAACTTCAAGCTTAACGAAGACCTCTCTGGACTGCATGCATAGCGCTTGAAGCAAAGTCAGTTTCTCCTGAGTGTGGTCAGAAATGGGGTTTTCTCAAAACCCTGAAAAATAAAGCAACTGTGTCGAAATGACAGACGTTTACTGTGGTAAGCTCTCAAGCCCATGCACAAGAGGACAACGAGAAGGAGACTGTGCACAAACACACATTTGACCAAGGGGAAATGCAAAGAGGTTTATGAGCAACGGGGACGGATATTGCTGCTTGGTCATGCTGCTTTCCCTGCTGATTTTCAGTCTGTTCCAGTGCTTTCTTTGGTGACACCACAGGGGAAAAAAATGTAGTCTTTATTCTGAAGGATATGTCTCTGAAGGTGAAAGGTAAGCTACTCGTGTATGTATATCGGGGATGGGATAGCTCAATGGTCAGAGCACTCGCTGTCCCCCAGCCAATGTTAAGCAGCGTCGAGTGTGGTTGCCAATTCGATGGGTGACCGTTTGGCGCATTGGCTACAGTGCAGTTCCCAAAGTTCACCCAGCTGTAAATGAGTACCTGCCCTCTTTAGGGTCAGGGAAGGTAAAGCAGCGAGGGAGAGGAGATGGGCGCCGCCCTCAACATGCTGGCCCCTAGAGAAGCTGAGGTCCCTGACGCCTCGCTCCCCTACGACCATACAGGTTATGGGACACCTTTACCTTTTATCTTTACCTCTATGAGGAAGGAGGAGGGGGATAATTCCCCCTACACACACACACACACACACACACACACACACACACACACACACACACACACACACACACACACACACACACACACACACACACACTATGAGGGTATTGCCCCTACAGAAGTAATGCAATTTTCTCTCTGCGCAGGTCACACAAAGAAAGCACTGGAACAGACTGAAGATCAGCAGGGAGAGCAGCATGACCAAGCAGCAATAGACCCTGTTTTTTGTAACGCGTGGCGGGGATGCCAATCTGCTCGCGCCAGACGTGACGAAGAAAGTAGATCCCCCCAAAATGATACTTACGCCACAAGAACCAAAAGAGTTCCCCCCTTTCGGCGCGACGAACGCGCTCTTTCTGAAAGACTAATGTTAGAGATCAATCGTATGACAGGAAAATTTCTCCGCTTTGGGCGCAACACAAGCAGTAATCATAGTTCTACCACAAAGAAAACCAGGAAACTTATAGCCAAAGAGGCCTTCATAGCCCAAAGAAGATATCTCCGCTTTGGGCGTGACGTAGAAAAGAGGTCACCCAGGAATGCTGGCTATATCGGAAAAAGCAAGAGAGTTATGCCTTTTGAGCGTGACTGAGGAGCCGGTTTCTCCCGAGGTGGAGGTTACACGCCCAAACCCAAATGATTTAGAATATGCTGCGAAATTTATGGGACATAGATATGCCAAAACAAAGACCAGATACACAGATATGAGTACATAGATAAACACCACACACACACACACACACACACACACACACACACCACACACACACACACACACACATCACACGTACGTACGTGCACATACACGTACACATACATACGCAAGTGCTTACGTAGGTGCATAAATAGTAATATTAACAACAATCATAATGATGATATTAATAGTAATAAGATAATAATGATGATGAAAATAATTATAACAACAATACCATCACTACTACTACTACTACTACTACTACTACTACTACTACTACTACTACTACTACTACTACTGCTACTACTACTAGACATACATATTTACATGTATGCATGCCTACATGCATATGTACGTACGTAGGTACGTACGTAGGTACGTAGGTACGTAGGTACGTACGTACATACTACATACATACATACATACATACACATACATACATACATACATACGTACACACACATACATAAAGATGCGCCCCCGCACGAGCGTGCGCGCGCGCGCGCACACACAACCACACACACACACACAAACACACACGCACGCACACACACATGTACATTTATATATCTATTTCGTATATACATACATACATATACATACATACATACATACATACATACATACATACATACATACATACATACATACATACATGCATACATACATGCATGAAAGTATACAGAGAGACAGGCAGACAGACAGACAGACAGACATATAAAGCAAGACTCTACGGGGAGGAGGGGGTGGAGTCATACGAAATGAATGGTCCCAATGAACTTTGATATGGGAATAAATACTTTGATCATTACGATAACAGCTACATAAGTATTCACTAATCAATCAAGCAACGAATGATCATTAAACTGCATTAAAAACCAGATGAAAAGGAGTAGAGATGTTTGACAAATAAATGAAAGCATAAAGGAAGTTTCAATCATTGTCTTGTTTCATAGCATGCAATGTCTCTCTGTACCTATCTGTGTCTCTGTTTTTCTGTATCGGCGTCTGTCTGTCTGTACCTCTCTGTCTCTATCTTTATTTGGATGTGTTTATATATATAATTATATTATATGTGTTTGTGTATACATATAAATAAATAAATAAATAAATAAACAAATGAATAAATAAATAAATAAATACATACATACATACATACACACATACATACTTACATACATACATACATACATACATGCATACATGTGTTTGTGTTGTGTTGTGTTTGTGTGTGTGTGTGTGTGTGTGTGTGTGTGTGTGTGTGTGTGTGTGTGTGTGTGGGGTGTGTGTGTGTGATTCATTCTCTCTGTGTGCTGTGCTGTGCTGTGCCCGAACCAACGACACTACAGAACAAAACGATGGGTGTCACGCTTGGCTGGTCTCTCACGTGTTGTGCTATAGAGTCAGTATAACTGGTACAACTCATCAGACTGCACATTCTCAAGAACTGTCTCAATGATGCTTCTCCCCCTCCTCCCACTTCCTACATCTACCCCACCATACCCCCCTAAACCTCTCCTCCCTCCTAAGACGCATCCTATCATAAAAGGTAAGGTAAAGGTGTCCCATAACCTGTGTGGTCGTAGGGGAGCGAGGCATCAGAGACCTCAGCTTCTCTAGGGGCCAGCATGTTGAGGGTCGGCGCTCATCTCCTCACCCTCGCTGCTTTACCTTCCCTGACCCTAAAGAGGGCAGGTACCCATTCACAGCTAGATGAAGTAGGGGACTGTACTAACGCCAAGACGTACAAATGGTCACCCATCCTCGTGGTAACCCACCCTCAATGGTACTTAACCTTAGTTTGGGAAAAGCAAGTGTTCTGACCACTGAGCTATCCTGTCCCCATCATACTCCCCCTAAACCTCCTGACTACACCTGCTCCCTAAATACACCCCCCCTAAATCTCTCCATATCTCCTATCTTCCATCCTCCTTCCCCTCCATCCTATCTTCCATCCTCTTCCCCCTCCATCCTATCTTCCATCCTCCTTCCCCCCTCTATCTTCCATCCTCCTTCCCCTCCATCCTATCTTCCATCCTCTTCTCCCCTCCTCCCATCTTCCATCCTCCTTCCCCCTCCATCCTATCTTCCATCCTCCTTCCCCCTCCTCTATCTTCCATCCTCCTTCCCCCCTCTATCTTCCATCCTCCTTCCCCCTCCATCCTATCTTCCATCCTCCTTCCCCCTCCATCCTATCTTCCATCCTCCTTCCCCCTCCATCCTATCTTCCATCCTCCTTCCCCCTCCATCTACCTTCCATCCTCCTTCCCCTCCATCTTCCATACTACTTCCCCCCCATCTTCCATACTACTTCCCCTCCATCCTTCCATTCACCTACTTCCCCCACCATCTTCCATACTCCTTTCCCCTCCATCCTATCTTCCATCCCTTCCCCTCCATCCTACCTTCCATCCTCCTTCCCTCCACCATCTTCCATTCTCCTCCCAACTTCAGCCGTGCATCAAACCCAGACTTTGCATTTTCTAGGTAGGTGCGTTACCCCTAGACCGCCAAATCCACCCGTGGACAATGTAGTTGGTTCCAGTGTTAACTTCTGAGGAAACTCCCTCTGAACAAACATGGAGACTCCAACCTTTACCCTCAGTTTGCCGTCAGAATCCACGATCCATGCTCTGACCACTGGGCCATTTCTTCCCCCCCCCCCCCCCCAGCACACACACCACATACACGCAGGTATGTGCAGTAAATTATCCATCCAAAAAAAAAAAAAGAGGAGAATGATTCTGTACTGATTTCTCCGTTTCAGACTGGCATAGACTGTTCTCCGCCTTCGGTTTAACATTGCAAAACGTGTGAATACCAGTTTTAGGAGACAGAGAAAGAGAGTAAATGAAATAAAACTACAACCTCGTACGAACAATGTCGACACTTCAAACGTGTGCAGCCGATCAAAGAAAATATAGTGTATAGCAAAACCTGGCCTGAACTGAAATTTAATGGTATATGCAGACTGAGTCTCCTGGATTTGTCTTCTGCATTTGATTATTATACTGATCATGCTATTTTCTGTAAACAACAACAAACGATATCGACAAAACCCCACGAGCACTACTGTGCTATTTCTAGCTCAGCATCGTCAACGTTTAAATTCAACCTTTCATTGAGATCGGAAAGTGACAGAAGATGGCATTTACTCTGTCTCATTACCTCGCAGAAATGGTGTTCCCCAAGGTTATGTGTCAAAATACCGCAGAACATGTTGTGCATACGTTAAATCCAGTTCCGCTTTTCGTAAGAGAAGGCCATCGTGTGCCGGTGGGAACACATGACAAAATTGACAAAACGGCATACACACTGGGACTGGATTATAAAAAAAAAGCACATGAGTGCTTATTCCATTATCCTAGATATAAAAGAAAAAAAAAAAAAAAAAAATATGTACCGGAATATAGGTGTTTCTTGTTTATGCTAACCCACTTTTCAATGTCATCAATTGTCATTATTCCATTAGTCATAATACCTTTACTAATGACAATGTACTCCGCAAAGACAATTTTCTATGCACCTTGACTTTTTCACTTGAAAGAGCTGATATGAGAACCACAACAGTGACACGTCGCAGAAAATAAAGCAAACAAACAACGAAAAATGTTGGTGAATACTGAAACAAATGGTCCATTCTTGATTTTTTCAATAGTGTATAAAGTATGTTTCCAAGGTAGTCAGCTATATTATGCTTTATTTGATGTGTGAGTCTGGTGCAAATATAAATATACTTATCTGTAAGCGACCTTAGATAAGATTTTAAAACAGTTATTTGGACCTTTAGAATTAAAGTTGATCTACAGTGACAGAACTATACCGAAAAAAAAACAAAACAATTATAAGGTCAACATCGACATTCTCGGGCATATTTTAAAACCGTAAAAGGCTTTTCCAAAAAAGTCAAGTCCCTGCCCCCTGTCTCTCTCCCTCTCTCTTTCTACACCCCCCCCCCCCCCCTCTCTGTGTCTGTCTTTGTTTCTTTCTATGTCTGTCTGTCTCCGTCTGTCTGTTTTCTCTCCCTCTCTCTTTCTCCCCTCCCTCTCTGCCTGTGTCTCTGTTTCTTTGTCTCTGTCTGTCTGTCTGTCTGTCTGTCTGTCTGTCTGTCTCTCCTCTCTCTCTCTCTCTCTCTCTCCTCTCTCTCCTCCTCCCTCCCTCCCTCCCTTTCTCTCTGTCTTTCTCTGTGTTTGGATATTCTTAAACTCTATAAAAAATGCTGACATAATGTGTGGACATAACGGCTGTTGATCCTTTCTCTATCAAAGTCAAGCTAGAGTTATGAGTATTAAGCATACACGTACGTATGCACGCGTGTATGTGTGTATATGTGTGCGTGTGTGTGCGTATGTAGTGTAGACGCCCGCGCGCTTCTTGGGCGTGATCTCAGTAACTAGTACAGCCGTCAAGGGTTAAACTCTGACATGAAGAGTGACAGCAAGTCCAGTTTGCAGATACACACTATCATAGTAAACACAATTAGCATGGGAAACAATGAATCTGTGCGCCATACAAAATACAAGAAAACCCTGTTTGTTCATGCTTGGGGTCATAAAATTTGCACTAGTGAAGAGAGAGAGAGAGAGAGAGAGAGAGAGAGAGAGAGAGAGAGAGAGAGAGAAGAGAGAGGAGAGAGAGAGAGACAGAGAAGAGACAAGAGAGAGAGAGACAGAGAGAGCATGAGAGAGAGAACACTGAGAGAGAGAGAGAGAGAGAGAGAGAGAGAGAGAGAGAGGAGAGAGAGAGAGGAGAGAGAGAGGAGAGAAGAGAGAGAAGAGAGAGAGAGAGAGAGAGAGAGGAGAGAAGAGAGAGAGAGAGGAGAGTCTTTTATATCGAGGATAATGGAATAAGCACTCTTGCGCTTTTTCACATCCAGTCCCCGTGTGTATGTTTTGTAAATGTCATCTGTTCCCACCAGCACACGATGGCCTACTCTTACTTACGAAAAGCGGAACATGCTTTAACGTGTGCACAAGATGTTCTGCGTGCGTTCACACACGTAGGGAGAGAGAGTACAAATGGCGCAAATAAATGTAGAAACTGGCACAGTCAAATTCAATTACTCTTGATTGAGGAGTATGATGGGGGTAGGTGTAGGAAGGGAGGAGGTTTAGGGGGAGGAATATGATGGGGGTAGGTGTGGGGGGGGAAGGAAGGAGGTTTTGGGGGAGGAGTATGGTGGGGGTTGGCGTAGGGTGGGAGGAGATTTAGGGGAGGAGTATGATGGGGGTAGTTGTAGGGAGGAGTATGAGAGAGGTAGGTGAAGTAAGATGGAGTATGATAGGGGTAGGTGTAGAGAGGGAGGTTTAGGGGGAGGAGTATGAGGGGGGTAGGTGTAAGGAAGGTGGAGGAGGTTTAGGGAGGGGAAGTATGATAGGGGTAGGTGAAGGGAAGGGGGAGGAGGTTTAGGGGGGAGTATGGTGGAGTTAGGTGTAGGGAAGGGGGAGGATATTTGGGGGGAGTATGATGGGGGTAGGTTTAGGGCAGGGGGAGGAGGTTTAGGGTGAGGAGTATAATGTGGGGTAGGTGTAGGGAAGGAAGAAGTTTAAGGGTGAAGAGTATGATGGGGTTAGGTGTAGGGAGGTAGATGGGCAAAGGATTGGAGGTTTTAGGGGAGAGTATGATGAGCGGCTAGCTAGTGATGGTGGGAAAGATCATCGTGTCTCACTGGGCAGCTACCACCTTAAACTGGGTGCATGGGTTCAGCATGAAAACTGACAAGAGGATCAACAGAAAAATTAAAACTCCTGCCCTGAAATTGGGAACATGGAATGCAAGGACAATGACAAAAGGCTTTTCTGAGGACCTGCAGGAAGTAAATGATGCTTGGAAGACAGCTCTCATCAAGAGAGAACTGAGCAGACTGCAGATGGACATCATCACCCTTCAAGAAAGCAGGCTCCCAGAAACAGGATCTGTGAGGGAGAGAGAGAGACTTCATTTTTAAATGCGTTGTCATGCTTGAAATGTTATGTTCAAATCGTCTTCAACAAAGACAAGCTCTTAACATAACAATGTGTCCTCAGAGTGATTCCATACTGTTGTTAAGCTACGTACATTAAAAAAAATTAAACCTTCTTTACTTCTGTTTAGATCTGCTAATACGCTGTGTATGCGTGACAAAGCTTTGATTCTACTTTATTTTCTTTGATATGTGTCTATGTTAGGGGGGGGGGGGGGGGGAAGTGGATAGAATTGGGGGGAGGAAGGGGGAGGTAGGTTAGGGGGAGGTAGGAGTAATTAAGGGTGGGGTAGAATAGGGAGGGGAGGTAGGTTAGCCAGGGGCAGGGGGAAGAAGTTAGGGGATGGAAGGAATGGGTTAGGAAAAAGGAGTGGTAGGCTAGCTGGAGGGAGGAGGTGAAGAGATTAGGAGATGGAGGGGGTAGGTAGGGGAGGGGATAGGCTGGGGATGGGAGGTAGGTTCGAGGGAGGAAGGGAGTTGGTTCGGGGGGGGGGGGGATTGGACGGGGTAGAATAGGGGAGGTAGGAGTTATGTTAGGGGGGTGGTTACATTCGTCAAGGTCTGTAATAAGTGGGTCATATATTTTTAGCATGAAATGGAATAAGAAACAGATGGCCAATATGCTGTTTCCCATGCCAGGATTGTAGAGGATGGTTCAAAGTATGTGTATACCAAAAACAAAAAACATGCTGTCACCCCTATTTGCAGGTTTTACCCACTATCCTTGCATTAACGGCTAGACTAAAACACAGTTAAAACAAAGATGAAGTTTATTTCCCGTCGAAGAAAGGTACTTGATCGATTTATCTAGCTAGGAGAATGTGACAGAGTTGTTGAAAATATTGACAGTTTGGCTTTAGTTGTGGACAATCTAGACCAATCTTCCTCCTCCTCCCCCCTCTCCTCTTCTCCCTCCCCCTCCCCTTTCTCTGGTCGACACTTAGAGCTTAATCTACGTCAGACCCATAGCAGGTGTGTGTGGGGGTGTGTGTGTGTGTGTGTGTGTGTGTGTGTGTGTGTGTGTGTGTGTGTGTGTGTGTGTGTGTGTGTGTGTGTGTGTGTGTGTGTGTTGTGTGTGTGTATGTGTGTGTTCCAAGAGAGAGAAAGAGAGAGAACTCGAACTCGAACTCGAACTGTTTATTGAGAGTAAATGTATAAGCACAAGGCTTCTTTACACCATGCTCTCATAAAAAAAGAAGAAAAATGGGGAAAAGGAAATGAAAGGAAAACCACACACACACACACCACACACACACACACACACACACACACACACACACACACACACACACACACACAAGGGGAGAGAGAGAGAGAGAGAGAGAGAGAGAGAGAGAGAGAGAGAAGAGAGAGAGAGAGAGAGGAAGAGAGGAGAGAGAGAGAGAGAGAGAGAGAGAGAGAGAGAGAGAGAGAGAGAGAGAGAGAGAGAGAGAGAGAGAGAGAGAGAGAGAGAGAGGAGATGATGATGAGGATGATGTAATGATGCTGCTGTGGAGGTGCATCCGCTTTGAGACTACTTGACAGGGTTGTTCTCTACGCTTACTGTCATAATATATCCCGGCGTCAACCAGTCCCGAGAGATACAGACACCTGCAGTGTTGGTCAGGTAATTTGAGCAACACTCTCAAATTCGCATCCGTAAAGTGGATGAAGCTCGACTGTGTGGTCCCAGTCTCCCCACTGAGCCCACAGCACACTCACTCTGGGT
>CM060344.1:18665265-18677765 GCA_030674155.1 Stramonita haemastoma
GAAACAAAGAGAGACAAACCGACTTAGTAACAGAACAATGAACATGTCAGATCGATTGTGTGGGTGTGTGTGTGTGTGGTTTTGTGTGTGTGTGTGGTGTGTGTGTGTGTGTGTGTGGTGTGTGTGTGTGTGTGAGTGACAGAAAGAGGGAAATAGAGACAGAGACAGAGAGACAGACAGAAGGCGGGACAGAAAAGACAAAACACAGACAAATAGACAGAGAAACAATAAAAAAAAATGTGTGAGGGAAACACAATTCTGTGACTGTGAAAAAATGCCAGTCAAGTCAGTCAAGAAAAGAAGAGAGAGACTGACTCAGAGAGAGAGATGAGGGAGAGAGAGAGAAGAGAGAGAGAGATGAGAGAGAGAGAGAGAGAGAGGAGAGAGAAGAGAGAGAGAGAGAGACAGACAGACAGACAGACAGACAGACAGACAGAAACAAGACACAGACAGACACTGAGACAGAAAAAGACAGACAGAGAGAGGGAAAAGAAAGAGAGAAAGAGAGAGAGAAAAGAAAGAGAGGGACATCCCCCCCCCACCACCACACACACACAAACACCCACCCACGAACACACACAACCCCCCCCCCCCCCCACACACACACTACAAAGACAAGAGACAGACAGAGCAGTATTTCTAGTACATCAACCAAGACCAGGTGTGCACAGTGTGTGATTTGTGTTGACATGACTTGTCTGCTATTCCCCTCCCCCCCCCACCCCTCCCTTCTCTCTCACCCTTCTCTTCCACCCCCCCCCCATCTCTCTATCTCACCCCCTCTCTTTCTCTTCCCCCCCCCACTTTCTCTCTACCTCTCCACCCCCTCTTTCTCCCCTCTCACCCCCTTTCTACCTCTCCCCCCCCCCCTCTCTCTTTTCTCCCTCTCCCCCCCCCCATCTCTCTCTCTGTCTCTCTTCCTCCATCTCTCTCTCTCTCTCTCTCTCTCTCTCTCTCTCTCTCTTCCTCCATCTCTCTCTCTCTCTCTCTCATCCCCTCTCTTTCTTTTACCCCCTCCTCTCTCTCTCTCTCATTCTCTCTCCCTCCCTCTCTCTCTCTTTCTCTCCCTCTCTTTTCTCTCCCCCCCCCCCCTCTCTCTCTCTCTCTCTCTCTCCCCTCCCTCCCTCTCTCTCTCTCTATCTCTCTCTCCTTCCCTCCCTCTCTCTCTCTCTACCTCTCTCTCTCTCCACCTCCTCCCTCCCTCTCTCTCTCCACCCCCTCCCTCCCTCCCTCTCTCTCTCTCTCTCTCTCTCTCTCTCTCTCTCTCTCTCTCTCTCTCTCTCTCTCTCTCTCCCCTGCTCTGTGTCTCTCCCATGCCAGGAATGGGGCAAGGGTTTGGCAGTGTGGTGGTGGGTGGGTGGGGGGGGGGGGGTATTTGGTATATAAGAGAAATGATAAGGGATCAAAGGATGACTAAAGAGGGAAGGGAGGGGGGGGGGGGGGACCTGGTGGATTGTTAGTGGTTAAGGCCTATCTGTGATGTGATGTGATGTGATGTGTGTGTGTGTGTGTGTTGTGAGAGAGATGTGTGCATGCATGCATGCATGCATACATGCATGCATGCATGCATGTGTGTGTGTGTGTGTGTGTGTGTGTGTGTGTGTGTGTGTGTGTGTGTGTGTGTGTGTGTGTGTGTGTTGTGTGTGTGTGTGTGCGCGCGGCGTGTGTGGTCACAGATGCATGCATGCAAGCCCCTATCATTTGTTTACAGATAGGCCTTCTGGCAATACAATATGAAAACCCAGAGCATTTCATTCATTATTATTGTCATTATCATCATCATTATTATCATCAGCATTATTAATTGTTTTTGTTCTTATTATTATCATTATTATTATGATTATTAGCATCATCATCCTTATCATCACATCATCATTTTTTAAAAAAATGATATCATCATCATCATCGTCATCATCATCACCATTATCATTATTATTATTATTATTATTGTTATGTTGTTGTTGTGCTGCTGATGCTGCTGTTGATAATGATGTTGTTGATGTTGCTGATGATGTTGTTGATGATGTTGTTCTTATTGTCTCTTCTTCTTTTTCTATTGTTGTTATCACTAGTAATGTTATTACAACATCTTTATTATTATCATTCAACAGTACTATAGACATGAGCTCACATACACTCCAAAGGGAATCCAAAGTACACACTGTCAGTTTGAAAACCTAATATTGTATAATAAAAAACAACAACACTAATATTGTATAATATAAAATGAAATGTAGCACTGAACTGTGGTGACAAATACAACAACCTGCATGTAACACAACCAACATTTTTTACCATGACTGCAAATCATGCATGTGACTGTACAATATGACAATCATAACACAATCAATACGAAACAATGCAATACGATACAGTATGAAAATCACATGGTGAAGGTAAAAAACTACCACAAACGAAAACACTGAGCAAGAACACTATACAAAGACATGCATGCACACACACACACAAACACGAGCACATCCATGCATGCACACACTCTCTCTCTCTCTCTTTCTTTCTCTCTCTCTCTCTCACATACAGACACACAGACACACAAACACACACACCACACACACACACAAACACACACACACACGCACATGCATGCACGGACACTCACACACAAACACAAACACACACATACACAAACACACACACACACCAATACACAAACATACACCACACACACAAACACACACACACCACACACACAAACATACACCACACACACACCACACAAACACACACATCCCCCCCCCCCCCCCCCCCCACACACACACACACTTGTCTCTTCTCCTCCTCTCCCTCACCTGGTGGAAGCAAACAGATCATCTTCATCCTCCTCGTCAAAGAGACCTCCAGCGGAGGTCACAGAACCAGGGGTCAAGGTCTTTGGAGCAGCAGCGGCAGCAGCAGCAGGAGCAGCAGGAGTGGAGGCCTTGGGAGCAGGAGTGAAGGAACTGCCCGACTTGATGCTGCTGCTACGAGACGATCTGTCTTCCTGGTGATCCTCATCCTCTTCCTCCTCCTCCTGTCATCATCAGACAGCTAAAGTTAAAGTCTGTCCCAAGCCTAAGGCTCATCAGGCCGGTGCTTATCCCGGTTTCTGTAGCGTTAAGCGACTGAGAGTCATAGACTCCCCCCTGGATAGGATGCCAGTCTATCGCAGGGTTAACCCCCAACACAAGGTTGGTACCCTTTTTACACCTGGGTGGGGTGAGAAAATAGCCGTAAAGTGCCTTTTCCAAGGGCACAACGCCATAGCCGAAAGCTGGGATCGAACCCGCAACCTTTAGATTATGAGTCCAACACCCTAACCACTAGACTACAGCGGCAGCTATCATCAGACAGACATCACTATAATAGACATATCAGCGCCATACCAGCAACACACTGAACTGAGGAGATGTGTCACAGATCTAAATCATTCTCCTGCCCATTTTTTTTTTTTTGGTTTTAAAAACTAGCGTAGAGGAGGAGATGGCAGTCACAATAAAAAATTTTTTTAAACCTGTGTTGTGTATGTGTTTACTTACACAATTTTTTTTTTTTTGGGGGGGGGAAGGTTCTTGCTGATCTCACACAGTTCACAAATTGAGCATCATTCGAAGAGTGCAAAAATTAGCATGCTCCTTCCTTTGACCTAGTCCAAGTGTGGTCTGTTCCTGCTATATTTGGCTGAGCTGGGCTGGGCTAGGATGGGCCGGGATGGGCTGGATAGCAGCAGAAAGGAGCTAAAAGTGGGGGAAAATGACAGCCGTGCTCGTGTTACACACCTGAAAAAAAGGGGTAAATTCAGTAACTGCAAGTCTTCATGAGAGAGTTTCAAAGTTATCCTCATAGAGCTAGGGTAGGTAAGGTGTTTGTCAGATGGATGGACCTGGTCGACAAGAGTCCTGTTGAGGTGTCTCTTCTCCTGCTGTGTCTGGAAGAAACAGATTGCAGTTTTCCAGCTAGGAGCTCCATAGTCCTGGCTGTGAACGTTTTTACCTCAGAGTTGGCTGTTCAAATCTGCGGCTCATGACCATCTCTACTCTTCCTGTGGAGGAACAATATAATGATCTGTTGGAATATCTAAGGGATGGGGTTCTGCCTGTTTGCTAGAATCTTCAAGAAAGATTGTCTGCGTGTGATGTATACATATTAAAATAACAACATCTAAACCAAATGACAAAATCCATAATCAACGACAATAACAATACAGGATCAACAATCAATAACAACTGAACAGGACACAGTCAACGACAAACATACATGACAAAAGGTAAATCAACTGAAAACCAAATAAACAATCATCAGAAATGCTATAAACTCTGACCTCACTGTCAGAACCGGGTCGTTGTTTCTTCAGCGCCGCCAGTAAAGGATTACCTCCCCCTCCAAACATGGACACCGCCCCTGCCAGCATCTGACAACACAGCATACAGTGTAGTCATTACATATCACATGATAAGCCATAGCATTTTTTCCCCAATTTTTTGTTCCTCAGTTACAGCTCCAAGGTTCACCAATGGTGAGATTTTTGTGGTGACCCTCCCCCCCCTCCACCACCACCACATAGGTAGCTGCATTCTGACTTCCAGGATGGTGCCTAACTATGACACCTGCCCGCATGCATTTTTAAAGATTCTGTCATCCGTTTCTACCAGCACACAAGGGCCTACTCTTCCAAAAGGCGGAAAGGGTGCCCAAGATGTTTGGTGTGCGTTCGCTCACGGGGTCTCACTTTACAGTCTCATCCAAAGGTTTTTGACATTCAGTTTGATTTTTTCATCAAACTGGGAAGAGAGGGCATGGCTGGGAACCATAGTATACTGCAGTTCTCTCTCTCTCTCTCTCTCTCTCTCTCTCTCTCTCTCTCTCTTCTCTCTCTCTCTCTCTCTCTCTCTCTTTCAGACACATACACAAAAGCAACAACCAATTGTTTACAGATATTAAGAAACATTAAAAAAAAAAAAGAAACCAAAAAGAAACATTTTATCCAGTAAGACTTAAAAGTCAAAGCAACCCTTTACCATATTTTCTTTAACCTTTTTTGAGCTTCAAACTGAAAGTATCAAAAGTACACCAAAAACAAGCCACATTTTCTTTCCATTTTCTTTACTCTTTCTTTGTGTGTGTCAGCCTATCCCCCATGGGGATGCCTGGAGGCCTGTCACAATAAAAAGCACCCCCCCACCTTCCGGAAATTCTGTGTTAGGAATTCCCTCTTTTCTATCCCTCTCTTTGTTTCTGCCTTGCTCCTTTTCTTCCTGTCACCTCCTTCTTGTCTATTTTCTGGCTTTTGTTGGTTCGTTCTCCTGCCTTTTTTCCCCCCAAGAAAACTTAAAGCACAACAAGTCTCTCCCACACCGAAGTTGGGTGCACTGGGCCTGACCTGTCAGGCACTTCAATGGCAGTGCAACATTTTTCCGCTCAAACGATAGACAACGATAGTCGCTGTCTGAGCGAATGACAAAGGGGACCGGATAGCCTAGTGGTCAGAACAATGCGCTGGCAATTTGACGACCCAAGTTTAATTACCGGTCAAGAGGATTTTTCCCCTGAAGTTAACACAAGTGCTGACTCCACTCTCCCCAAAAGTCTTTCGGATGAGACTGTAAACCAAGGCCCCGTGTGCGAATGCATGCAGAACATCTTGCGCGCATGTTAAATCCTGTACTGCTTTTCGTTACAGTAGGCTATTGTGTGCCGGTGGGAACAGATGACAATATTTACACAACTGCATACACACAGGGACTGGATGAAAAAAATCACACGAGAGCTTATCCCATTATCCTCGAAATAAAAGAATAAAATAAATTTTTTTAATAAATAAAAATAAAGACTGATGCACCAGCTTACCTTCTTTTCTTTCCCTTTGGGTTTTTTCTCGGGTTCTGGGGTTTGTTCTTGGGCAGGAGGTGGTCTAGCGGAACCCATGGAGCCGAAGAGATCATCGTCATCATCCTCGGCAAAAAGGTCACTCTTCGTCACAGCTGCTTTCTTTGCTGCTGCTGCTGCCGCCGGTTCTGGAACAGATGGATTCAGGCATGAGATGGTGTGTGTGTGTGTGTGTGTGTGTGTGTGTGTGTGTGTGTGTGTGTTGTGTGTTGTGTGCGTGTGTGTGTGTAGGTGTGTGTGTTGTGTGTGTTGTGTGTGTATGTGTGTGTTGTGTGTGTGATTGCATGCGTGCGTGTGTGTGTGCTTGTTGTTTCGTTTATGTTGTGGTTGTAATCCTATTTATTTGCTTACTTTAAACCGTGAGGTTCTGGGTTCGATTCCTGGCCTTGCCCTTTCTTCTCAGTTGGACAAGAATATCAAACTGATTGTCAAAAACCTTCAGATGAGACTATAAACTGAGGCCCTAAGTGCGAACACATGCAAAACATCTCAAGCACATGTTAAAACCTATACTTCCTTTTGGAAGTGTAGGCCATTTCGTGTCAGTAGGAACAGACTACAATTTTTTTCAAAATGCATTTACACAGGTATTGTGTTTAGACACCATCCCAGAAGTCAGAATGCAGCTACATAAATGGTGGGGGACTGTCGCTTACTCAAAAATCTCAATATTGGTAAACCTTTGAGCTCTAGCTGAGAAACAAATAATCAAAACCACATTTATTTATTTGTCTGTTTACTTATATCATTCGTGTTTAAATATTTTAGGATACAATTGTTTGAGGTGTTCTGCTGGGGGGTGGGGGGTGGGGGTGGGGGCAAGGGAGAGACAGGGGCTGGTTGCTGTTTTACACCATGTTTTCCCCTGTGGGAATGCCAGGGGCTCTTTCAGTATAAATAGCATCCCCACTTTCTGGAAATTCTGAGACAGAAATTTCCCCTTTTCCCTCACTCCCTATCATGAGAAAGGATTTGTAACATTCCATAGTTTCTCACCTCGATACCACCAAACATAAAAGGTTCAAGAGAGAAAGCCACGAAAACCAATCACTTTATTCAATTTTGCTGAAAACGGATTCACCTAAAAAATGAATATCCTTCACATCCCACACAAACTTCTACAAACTTTCACCCCACCCAACCCCACCCCTAACCCACCTTTCGACGACGGTTTTGAGGCAGATTGTGAGCTGAAGAGATCGTCTTCGTCTTCATCGTCGTCGAACAAACCGCCCCCGATGCCCCCACCTCCTCCCCCCTTCCTCTCCGGCACTTTGCTGGGGGCAGACGACCCCGAGGAGCTGTGGGTACCTCTGCGCTCTCTGGGCTTCTCTTCCTGCTTGACGGACTGTGTGAACAGGTCGTCATCGCCCCCTGCAAGAGGAAAAGGGTCCGTGTTAAGATCAGTCCAATGCCAATCCAATGATGTTGCTTAGAGCCCCGCCGACCGCACAGGCCATATCGGGGCTGTCACCTCGTCACATTTTAAAACTCGTATTAAAAGTGTGCGACTATATACAGTTTAAAACGGGGTATAAAACCAACTCGACTGTCCTTGCTTGTATCGACACCCCGGTCGACCATAAGGGTCAGCCCAGGACGGCCCCCGCGTTGTGGGAAAACCCACATCGATCACACATAAAATGAGATAAAACCCAAACCAGATTCCTTAAAACAACCTTGTCCTCAGAGACCAACCATACCACTTTCACTCACATCAGACAGAAAAAGCCCGATTCTCTCAGGTTGGTTGGATCAAGGAAATGTTTAAGAGTTGGATGATCGCTTGTGTGTTTAACCATGGTGTGACAGACGCTACAGCCGAGCGGTTAAGGAGAGTTTGATTTCAATCCCATGGGTCCATGAAGTCGTGGGTTTGAATCTCGGCAACGTCTGGTGAATTAAGGATGGGGTGGGGATTTTTACTATCTCTTAGGGTCAGCTTTAAGTGCAGACTTGCCAGTGTCTTAATTCCCTTCGTGTGTGTGTATACACATGTGGATGATCAAATATGCACAGTAAAGTTCCCAAAATCTCAGTGTTGGGCGGGTTACCGAAACACCAACAAACCCAGTACACATCCCCGAAGTCAGGAAGCCCCCACCTTCATGATGGGCAAAAACGGTCGCATACACAAAAATCTCACCACTAGTAAACCTGAGAGCTCTAGCCAAGGAACTGAGAAATAAAAACAACAACCAAACACACTGCAATACAATACAAATAAATACATACAAAAACAACTCAACCCTACCCAATGCAATCCTATTGGTCTCACCTCCAAATATGGACACAGCTCCTTTAGGGACCTTTTTGCCACTGGCGGTGCGTGGTCTGCTGGCTTCAACCGGTTCCTCACCTGTCCACAAACACCTTGGTTATACAACTTCTCCTTCTTCTTCTCCTTCTTCCTCTTCTTCTTCGAGTAGAGATAGCCTAGTGGTCAAAACATTGCGCTTGCAATTTGATGACCCGGGTTCAATTCCCATTCGAGAGAATTTTTCCCCTGAAGTTAACATAAGTGCTGACTCCACTCTCCCCAACAGTCCTTCGGATGAGACTATAATCCAAGGCCCCGTGAGTGAATGCACGCAGAACATCTTGTGCACACGTTAAATTCTGTTCCGCTTTATGTAAGAGTAGGCCATTGTGTGCCGGTGGCAATGGATGACAAAATTTTCAAAACTGCATACACATGGGGACTGGATGTTAAAAAGCACATGAGTGCTTATTCCATCATCCTCAATATAAAAGAATAAATAATTTTTTTAAAAACACACACACACACGCACATGCATGTGCGCAAACACACACACACACACAAACAGACACACACACATACACACTCACACACACACACAACACACACACACACACACACACACACACACACACACACACACACACACACACACCACACACACACACACACACACACACACACACACACACACACACACACACACACACCAAAAAACAAAACAAAAAACAAAACAAAATCAATACATACTCTCTGATTTTTCAGAGACCACTGAAGCTGCAGGCTTTGTTTTCCTTGCTTGAGGTGCATCATCAAACAGACCCCCCTACATCAAAACAGACACCAGACAAAAACATTGCATAAAATCCCATTTTCAATAAAAATGAAAAAAAAAAAAAACAATTAAAAAGGTAATTCAATACACACTCTTATACTTATTTCAGGCACAAACAGGGATTGAATCCTCCCACACTTCGAACCCAAACTTTTTGCTTTGTAGGTAGGTGCCTTACTTCCAGACCACTGATTCACCATAGATAAAAACTTTCTTTTAAATTGTTAAAAATGTCTAGTGATTAGGTTACAATTAAAACAGAAAGAGCTCATGTCAAAGACGATGGTTAATCTACCAGCTTGAGTAGTTTCCCTCTGAAAGCGTTAACATTAAAAAAAAAAACAACACACACAAAAATCCCTCAAACGCATTGTAGCTATTGCTGCAACACAGATCCATCCAAAGAGTGGATGGTCATGCTGACCAGTGAATAAATACATGTTGTAATGATGGATTATGAAGAGTTTGTTTCATGGTGTCAACAAGTCCATGTGACTTTTATGGTAAAGGTAAAGGTGTCCCATAACCTGTGGGGTCGTAGGGGAGTGAGGCATCAAAGACCTCAGCTTCTCTAGGAGCCAGCATATTGAGGGTGGTGCCCATCTCCTCTCCCTCGCTGCTTCACCTTCCCTGACCCTAAAGAGGGCAGGTACCCATTTACAGCTGGATGAACTGTACTGTAGCCAAGATGCGCAAATGGTCACCCATCCAACTGGCAACCACGCTTGACACTGCTCAACTTGACTGGGAGAAAGCGAGCGCTCTGACCACTGAGCTATCCTGTTCTCAACAACTTTTATGGCAATGACTAATTTCTGATTGTGTGTACTCACAGACTCATCGTCCTCGTCGTCATCGAACAAGCCCTTGCTGCTGGAGAACAGCCCTCCTGGTTTGCCAAACAGATCGTCCTCCTCCCCCTGCATGCTCTGGCCAAACATGTCACCTGATAACAACCACATAAAAAAACAAAAAGAATCAAACTCTATGAGAGAGAGAGAGAGAGAGAGAGAGAGAGAGAGAGAGAGAGAGAGAGAGAGAGACAGAGACAGAGACAGAGAGACAGAGAGAGACAGAGACAGAGAGAAAGAGAGAGAGAGAGATAAATAGAGAGAGATAAATAAATAGAGAGAGAGATAAATAGAGAGAGAGAAAGATAAAAAGAAAGAGAAAGGGAGAGAGAGAGAGAGAGAGAGAGAGAGAGAGAGAGAGAGAGAGAGAGAGAGAGAGAGAGAGAAAGAGAGAAGAGAGAGAGAGAGAGAGAGAAATAGAGAGAGAAATAAATAGAGAGAGAGAGAAATAGAGAGAGAGAAAGAGGAAAAGAAAGAGAAAGAGAGAGAGGGAGGGAGAGAGAGAAACAGGACAGACAGACAGAGAGAGACTCCGACAGACAGACAGACAGAAAGAGACAGACAGACACAAAGACAAAGGAGGAGAAGATGCTCTGGCCAAACATGTCACCTGAACACAAGATAACAAATCAATTTCTATAAAAGCAAGACAGAGAGAGACAAAGAGACAGATGAGGGGACAAAGGAAAAAGGAAGAGAAGAAGAAGAAGACGCTGAAGAAGAAGAAGAAGACAAAGAAGAAAAAGAAGAAGAAGAAGAAGACAATGAAGAAGAAGAGGAGAAGAGACACTGAAGAAGAAGAAGAAAACACTGAAGAAGAAGAAGAAGAAAAGAAGAAGAAGAAGAAGAAGAAGAAGAAGAAGAAGAAGTCAGAGACAAAGAAGAAGACACTGAAGATGAAAAAGAAAGAAAAAAAAGAAGAGAAAACACAAGAAGCATTTTTTTCAGGTATAACAGTACTAGAGGTTTTTCCATAAACAACAATGTTTCACTCTGGTACAAGGCACAACAGACCCTTTCAGATGGGGGCATAGTATAAAATGCACTCTTTTTTGGGGAGGGGGGTTTTGCATTACATGCTTGACAAATCAACACCAGTACCAACTCTGTGCTTTCGAACATGAGCTCAATATTAAAATTTTGTCATTGGGTGTTCCCCAGCTTAACACCCAGGGGTGGATCACCCAGAATATACACTCCGTCTCACTCATCCCAATGTGCGATTGAAAGTACACACTGGATGAGAAATTTGCATGTATGACTCTTTTCAAGGTACCTTGCCACAAATGCAGCCATACTCCACCTTCAGAGTAGTTCAATGAAATGCCAAAAAAGGCAATAGGCTGGAAGGTTACATGTTTGAATCCCATAAGAGGCACAGGAGGTTTTTTTTTTACTCCGGCCAGCTCCTACCCAGAGTGAGTGTGCTGTAGGCTCAGTGGGGAGACTGGGACCACACAGTCGAACTTCATCCACTTTACGGATGCGAGTTTGAGAGTGTTGCTCAAATTACCAGACCAACACTGCAGGTGTCTGTATCCCTCGGGTCAAGTTGACGGCGGGATATATTGTGATAGTAAGCATAGAATACGGCCCTGTCAAGTAGTCTCAAAACACATGCACTTCCATGGCAGCTCATGAAGACTGTCTTTCAAGGCAAGACCAAGGGAAAGAGAAAAAAAGGCAGACCACCAGCTTCTCTCATCGGCAACATCACCGAATCCTGTGGCATGAAGTCAGCAGGGCCAGCAACGACACTAGAAGGGGAGGTTGATGACCAAAATCAGTGATGCCGACGGGCGAGGGCAAAATCTCAGTCTCTGATTTCTCTTTGTTTTCCATGTCTTTTGCAAGTGACATCTGCAATGATGGTCTGCTTTTTCAAGTGTGGGGGTTTAAATTTTTTTTTTTTATCATCATCATCATTATCATCATTATTATTATTATTATTATTATTATTATTATTCATTATTATTATTATTATTATTGTTATCATCATCATTATTATTATCATTATTATTATTATTATTATTGTTGTTATTATCATTTTTATTAATTCTAAACTTTAAGTTTTATCTTCCAGTTGTTTGCAGTGATGTGCTTTTTCTTCTTTTTTTTGAAAAAAAAAAAGTTTTAAACTCCCTGAAGTCAGAATGCAGGTACCTCGAAATTGGTGAAGAATGGTCACATTATAAAAAATCTCACCATTAAACGGTGAACCTCAGAAGGTATTTAGTTGTTCCTTGGCTGTACCTCCTAGGTTCACCAATAATCAGATTTTGAGTTGGTGACCATTTTTTCCCACCATAAAGGTAGCCACATTTGACTTCCAGAATGTATGCTGGGTATGTTCATATTTCTGTAACCCATAAAACACTGACATGAATTACGGGATTTTTAATGTGCATATTTGATCTTTTCCTTGTGTAGATACACACGAATGGAATGGAGACACTGGCAGGTCAAGTCTGCATTTGAAGTTGACCTGGTAGAAAGGAAAAAAAAAAAGTTGACCTGGGAGATGGTAAAAAATCCCCATCCTTAGTTCACCAAAGGCTGCCGAGATTTGAACCCCACAACTTCATGGACCCATGGGATTGAAGTCAAAACGATCTTAACCACTGGGCTACAGTGTCTGTCCAAAGCGATAATGATCAAGTACCTTCCTCCT
>CM060344.1:18687765-18692224 GCA_030674155.1 Stramonita haemastoma
CATGGCCCAGGTCCTTCAAAATGTTAGTATTTTGGCTGGAAATGCATTAGGAAAGAAAAAAAATAACTGATGAGGAACTAACAGAAAAATACAGAGTGATTATTCTAGAGGTCAGGTAGGCTGAAATGAAAAGTTAGTCACAACTCTGGGGCAAACTTCAAAATAAAAACATGGCAGAAAAATATCTGTATGAAGAACTGAAAACTCGGAACAAAGCAAGATAAACAAATGCTTTCACTCAAAACAAAACAAAACTATGCAAATAAGAAGGAAAAAAAATGCACGCTTTTTTTTTTTTGGATGGAAAATACCATTAATATAACCTTTTCCCCCAAAAAAACCCCCCTAAAACTAAACTTTCTTTTACAGTATTTTCCACAAACCTTTGTGTTCTATCTTCTGCAGTGAGAATGGTGGTAAGTCAGGCTTTTTAAAACAACCTTTACAAAATTGAAACATGTATGTACAAAAATTAAACAGAAAGATGGGGGTGGGGGGAGGCACCCCATGAATTTGGTACGCACAAAATTTAACGAAAGAGGGTTGATGTGATAAAAAGAATACCATGCAGATTTGAAACAACGTATAATACAGAATATACATCATCGTATGTACAAACACTCACCTCAGTTTCTGATTCCTCATCCTTCTTCTCTTCCTCACTCTCACTGATGCTGCCATGGTCCGATTCCTCTTCTTCATCTGAACACACAAATACTTCAAAATAAACGAAGGGAGGACTAAACTGATGCATACATATACACGTATGAATGCATGGATACAAAAGAACACAACTACAAGATAGTGCTCCACGGTCTGCATGCAAGACAGGCCAAAAAAATTATATCAATGAATATGTGCAAAAAAGAAAAGCTCATCTGTAGAAATGGTGTGAGAAAAGCATAATTGAAAACTGTATAAAACTAGTGTGATATGATGATCATTTTTCATGTAAAGGCTGTTAACTTGCTAAACTGCAGCCTCCCTCCCATTACACCCTAAAATAAACCCCAGGTTATAAAGAAACAATACTACTTGTGTATCATAATCTCATTAAGGTAAAAAAGGTAAAGGTGTCCCATAACCTAGGAGGTCATAGGGAAGTGAGGCATCAGAGACCTCAGCTTCTCTAGGGGCCAGCATGTTGAGGGCGGCGCCCATCTCCTCTCCCTCGCTGCTTTACCTTCTCTGACCCTCAAGAGGGCAGGTACCCATTTACAGCTGGGTGAACTGTACTGAAGCCAAGGCGCACAAATGGTCACCCATTCAACTGGTAACCACGCTCGACGCTGCTTAACTTGACTTGGGGAAAGTGAGTGCTCTGACCACTTAGCTATCCCGCCCCCTAAATCTTTAATCTCATTAATAAATCCCAAATCTTTTTTTTTATGTTTTATGGTTCTAAAGAAACAATGTAGCTTGCGCATCATACACCTTGTAAAAAAAAAAAAATCCAGATAAGTCTTTTTAAGAAAAAAGAAAATCATACACAGAAATTCACACATATTCACACTTCTTCCATCTTTCTGTTGTGATATCGTCAGTGACTGCCCCAACGACCACTCGGCGAAGGGGGAAGTGAGGTCAGGTGACACTTCTATTTGAACACACAATTATCCCCGAAGATGGAATGGGGCTACCTGCATGGTGGCAAAACTGGTCACATACACAAAATCTCACCACTGGTAAATATCGGAGCTCTGGCCAAAACAGGGAAACCCCCACCCACCCAAACAACAGCAAAAAAAACCCACACAACAAATGTGAAATAACCACCGACTCAAAACAAAAAGCAATTTTCAGATAAATCAGGTTTTTTACTTGTAAAAGTGACCAACAAGAAAAGCAAATGTTAGAAAAGTACTGCGATAAAAAAACAACAACAAAAAACAAAAAAACAAAAATCATACCGGACACATCCTCCATGAGGCCGACGTTATCGTCCTGAAGAAACATGGGCGACCCAATCAGACAGGGCAAGGTCCGCGTCACGTAAGGATCCTGCAACGACCGAATCTTTCAGTCCACAACCCACTAACTTTCATCAGTCCATCACAATCTTGATGTGTTACAGCCCTGCTGACCACATTTTATTTATTTATTTATTCATTCTTCTATATCAAGGATAATGGAATAAGCACTCATGTGCTTTTTTTAATCCAGTCACTGTGTGTATGCAGTTTTGTCAATCGTGTCATCTGTTCCCACCGGCACACGATGGCCTACTCTTACAAATAGCGGAACAGGATTTAACATGTGCACAAGATGTTCTGCATGCGTTCGCACCCGGGGCCTCAGTTTAAAGTCTCATCCGAAGGACTATTGGGGAGAGTTGCAGTCAGCACTGAAGTTAACTCCAGGAGAAAAATCCCCTCGAACGAGAATTAGACCCAGGTCGTCAAATTGCCAGCGCAATGTTCTGACCACTAGGCTATCCCCTCCCCCCACAAAGACCATGAATTACAGCTAGCACACACACGACGCCAAACTGCAGATGGTCAGCGAAGGCTGACTAAGGTAGGTATCAAGAAAAGAGTACTCAGACCGATCTGAGTAACTTCCAACAGCTCTATATTTAGTAACCATTCCCGAAGTCGGAATGCAGCTACCTTCATAATGGTGGGCAAAAATGGTTGCATATGCAAAATAGTATCACCACTGGTGAACTTCGGAGCTCCAGCCTAGGAAAGGAAACAAAAAAAGAGGTTATCTAAACAATCTTGTACGCCCGCTCTCTCTCTCTCTCTGTCTCTCTCTCTGTCTCTCTCTCTCTCTGTCTCTCTCTCCTTCCTCTTTCAAATCCCTAAGGAGTCACTGGGGTACATGTAGCTCTGAATTTTTCAGGCCCTGTCTCTTGGGCAAGTTGAACTTCCAAAAGGCAGAACAGGTTTTAACATGCATGCAAGATGATCTGTGTGCATTCACAAGACCTCAGTTTATAGTCTCATCCAAAGGTGTGCATACATACACACACTTTTATGTCACTTGTGTGTGTGTGTGTGTGTGTGTGTGTGTGTGTGTGTGTGTGTGTGTGTGTGTGTGTGTGTGTGTGTGTGAATTTAAAATCTGTTCTTTGTGAACCTGTCACATGCGCGTGAATGATATGATTGCAAGTGCTTTGATTTGCTTGCTTTACAAGATTCAACACTATAAAAATTCCATAAATCATTATTATCATTGTCATTATTAAAAAAAAAAAAAAGCACACACACACACACACACACACACACGTTAAATCCTGTTCTGCTTTTCCTAAGAGTGGGCCATCGTGTGCCGGTGGGAACAGATGACATTTACAAAACTGCATATACACGGGGACTGGATGTAAAAAAGCACAAGAGTGCTTATTCCATTATCCTAGATATAAAAGAATAAAAGAAAGAAAAGAAACACACATACACACACACACACACACACACACACACACACACACACACACACACACACACACACACACACACACACACACACAGCACACAAACCCAACATCATATAGTCAAGAATGCCAAAATTTAGCTTGCCCCTTCCTTTTACCAAGTCCAAGTGTGGTCAGTTCCTGCTACAATCAGCACCAGCTGGGCTGGGATGGAACGGAATGGATAGCAGCTGGCCTACGCCAAAAGCTGTGTCAGTTATTGATGTCAGCTCATTGCCAAGGCCTACATTAAAATGTTGTGATGTTGTAAAATGTTGTGTTGAGATTGCCCTAAGCCATGACAAGCTCTTAACAGAACAATCTGCACTCTCCTTCAAAGGAGAATAAATCCTCTGAAGTCGAAGTATGGCTGCCTATATGGTGAGGTACTTGAAAATAGTCATACACGCAAACTTCTCATTCAGTGTGCAATTTCAACCTCACAGGGATTCCCAGGTGGGATGAGTGAGTCAGAGTGCACATTCTGGGTGACCCCCCAGAGTGTTAAGCTGGGGAACAACAACAACAACAATGGATAGCAGCTGAGAGCAGTAGCTGAAAGTGGGAGCGAATGACAGTAGGTGTGAACCCTCACTGACCTTTGCTTCCAGGATTGGATCGACCTTGTAGTTTGTGTCTTCGTCCTCAGAATCCGAGTCAACCACATGGCTGTCCAACTTCTCGAAGGCTTGGTCAATGACGTCGATGCCGAACTTCAGGGCCTCCGACACTTTGGGGATCAGGTCCGCCTCTCGCTCCTCTCGCGTCTTTTCCTGCATGGGTGTTGAGTTAACCATAATTATGAAGTCTATCATATAATCATCCATCCATCTATGTATCTATGTATCTATGTATCTATGTATCTCTCTCTCTCTCTTCGGACGAGACTTTAAACCGAGGCCCAGTGTGCGAACACACGCAGACCATCTTGCACACACGTTAAATCCTGTTCCACTTTTCGTAAGAGTAGGCCATCGTGTGCCAGTGGGAACTGAACAGGTGACATTTACAAAACTGCATACATAACGGGACTGGATGTAAAAA
>CM060344.1:18702324-18711834 GCA_030674155.1 Stramonita haemastoma
TGTGTGCAAGAAAGGTAGGATATAAAAGCTATTTTATGTGGACTATCTATCTATCTATGCGGCAGTCACGTCGTTGATCTATCAACATGATCCTCGTAAGTATCGAACTCGGCCTGCAGTGGCAATTTGCCTTGCCTTGCCTTGCCTTGCCTTGCCTTGCCTTGCCTTAGGAGCAGGTGACCTGACCGATATCATTTTGTGTTTTTATAATGCCCTTCACTGGTGCATTACACACAGAGAGAGAGTAGATAGATAGATAGATAGATAGATAGATAGAGAGAGAGAGAGAGAGAGAGAGAGGAGAGAGAGAGAGAGAGAGAGAGAGAGAGAGAGAGAGAAGACAGACAGACAGACAGACAGGACAGACAGACAGACAGACAGACAGACAGAGACAGGGGGGAGGACAGAGAGGGAGAGAGAGGGGGGGGGAAGAGAGAGAGAGAGAGAGATGAGGAGAGAGAGAGAGAGAGGAGTAGAGAGATGGAGAGAATGACGAAGGAGAGGAGAGAGAGAGAGAGAGAGAGAGAGAGAGAGGAACAACAACAACAACAACAACAAAAAACCCAGACAGGCGAACAGCCACAAAGACAAAGGGCAACACATTGAGAGACATGGTATGGTACAAACAATGATACTGAAACAAGAAAGATTTTCTAACAAATCTAGGCCCAAGAGAGCGACGGTACATAAAAACACAAAACAAAACAAAACAAAAGCTCTAGATCTTCTCCTTTTCGCGAACACTCAGACAGTAACTATTGTCGTCTGTCATAAATTATGAGCGGAAAATGCGTTGCGCTGCCGTTAACGGTTAAGCGCCTGCCTGACAAGTCAGGCCCAGCGCATCCAATTTCGTCATGGGGAGAGAATTGTTACCTTCAAAGGCTTTCTGGTAAACAAACAACAAAACAAACAAACCAACCAACCAACCAACCAACCAACCACCAAACAAAAAAAGGGCAGGAGAATGGACCGAGAAGGCAGAAAAATAGACAAAAAAGGAAGTGACAGGAAGAAAAAAATTAAAAAAAAAGAAACAAAAGAGAGGGATAGAAAAGAGGGAATTCCTAGCATAAACTGTCCAGAAGGTGGGGATGTTAGTCATACTGACAGACCCCCGGCATCCCCCCGGTTGGGGTGGGAGGAGGGGAGGGAGGGAGGGAGGGACTCTGGATCTTAAAAATAGGTGCCGTAGCCATGATACACACACACACATCCCCCCCAATCCCCCTCTGAAAAAAAACAAACGAAAAAAAAATAAACAAAAACAAAAGCAAAAAAGAGATAATCCCCCCAAAAAAAAAACAACAACAGGAAGCAAAAATAAAATTAAAAAATCCCCAGAAAACAAAAACAAAAGCCCGAAAAAACCTCCAAAATCCCTAAAAACAACAACAAAAAACACCACAAACCAACAAACCCAAACAAAATGAAAACAACAAAAGAAGGAAAAGAAAAACCCAGCCAAAAGAGACTGGATTCGAGGGAATATGTTGTTATTATTATTATTGTTGTTGTTGCATGTTGCACGTTCCCCAGCTTTACACCCTGGGGGTCACCCAGAAAGCACACTTTGTCTCACTCATCCCACCATCTGGGAATCAACGTAAATTATACACACTGGGTGAAAACGTTAAATCCTGTTCCGCTTTTCGTAAGAGTAGGCCATTGTGTGTCGGTGCGAACAGGTGACAAAATTTACAAAACTGCACACACACACGGGGACTGGGTGTAAAAAAAAGCATATGCGTGCTTATTCCATTCATCTCGAAATAAAAGAATAAAATAAAAACAAAATAAAAAAAAGCTTATGGGTATGACTGTTTTCAAGTACCTCGCCATAATTATAAGTAGTAGCAATACTCCGTCTTCACAGTTGTTGTGGTGTTTTTTTTTTAAGAACTCCTTTCAAAAAGGAGAGTGCAGGTTGTTTGCTAAGAGCTGGTCATATGGCTGAAGACAGTCTCAACATAACATTGTCAAAGCATAACACACATTTTTAATGCCAGGCTTGACGCTTGGCTTATGTCAAAACTGATAAAGCTTCCCCGCTGAGCCAATTGTTATTATAATCGTTATGTACAAACGCTACAGCCGAATGGTTAAGACGGTTTTATTTCGATCCCATGAAGTCGTGAGTTCGAATCTCGGCGGCGTCTGGTGAATTGAAAGGTAGGGATTTCTACGATCTCCCAGATCAACTTCAAGTGCAGACCTGCCAGTGTCTGAATTCCTTTCGTGTATATACACAAACAGAAGATCAAAATGACGTGCACGAGAAAAAAAAAATTCCCTTATACATGTCCGAGTTTGGTGGGCTACGGAGACATGAGCATCCTCCGCAATACATATCCTGAAGTCGGAATGCGGTTACCTTCACGGTGAGCAAAAAACGGTGGCATACTCTAAATCTCATCGTTGGCCAACCTCAGAGCTCTAGCTGAGGAATGAAAGAAAATCATTGTCATACTCGTTATCATGGTTATCATTATCATCATTACTATCATGGTTATCATCATTCTTCTTCTTCTTCTTCTTGCTATCATCGTCGTCATCATCATCGTCATCATCATCATCATCATCATCATCATCATCATCATCATCATCATATCATCATCATCAATCATCATCGTCGTCGTCGTCGTCGTCGTCGTCGTCGTCATCATCGTCGGCGTCATCAACATTCTCACCAACATCCTCGTTACTATTGTCATTATTAACATCACATCACTACAATCATCATCATCATCGTCATCATCGTCGTCATCGTCATCATCATCATCATCATGTTTCCAAGGGCGTCAACCCGATTCGTGCCACAACTGCGTTAAGAGTTCCACCCCACCCACCCCCATCTTTCCTCTTTCTTTCTTTCTTTTTTTTTTTTTATTTTTAAGAAGCTTCCTTCCTCCCTTCCTCCTCTCTCTTCTCTTTCTTTGTCTCTCTTTCTCCTTCCTCTTCTGTACGTACGGTTACTGCCTAGTTACCAACCAATCAGATGAGCGTGTCTTTTCTCTCTTTGTCGTTTAGGTAAGAACAGAAATCTAACTAGCAGCATGCTCACTCCCCCCCCCCCCCCCCCCAGCCAGAAGCTATATCAGTTATTGACGTCAGACAAAGTTTCAAGGCCTACATCAATTAACATGACTTGTTATGCTTTTGACAATGTTGCGTTGACACTGTCTTCATCCACTCAAGCTTTTTAGCAATAATAACCTGCTCTTTGCATTAAAGTTGTTTTATTCATTAATTTATTTTCTTTTACATCGAGGATAATGGAATAAAAACACTCACGTGATTTTTGTTTTACAACCAGTCCCCGTGTGTATGCAGTTTTGTAAATCTTGTCATCTGTTACCACCAGCACACAATGGCCTACTCCTACGAAAAGCGGAACAGGATTTAACGTGTGCGCTAGATGTTCTGCGCGAGTTCTCACACGGGGCCTCGGTTTTATAGTCTCATTCGAAACACTTGGGGAGAGTGGAGTCGGCACTGATGTTAACTGCAGGGGAAAAATCCCCTCGAACAGGAATCGAAACCGGGTCATCAAACTGCGAGTGCAATGTTCTGATCACTAGGCTAACCCTCCCCCCCCCCCCGCCCCCAAAGTTATTTGAAGTCAGAGTGTAGCTGCCTATCTTGTGAGCTACTTGAAAACAGCCATACTATACACGCAAGCTGCCCATCCAGTGTGTGCTGACGATCTCACAGTGATTTCATAGCGGGATGAGGGAAGAGAGTCAGAGTGTATGTTTTGGGTGACCTCTGCGACATCAAGCTGAGGGAATGTTTAACAATAGCTTTCCTCCCCCCCCCCCCCCCTTCTCCTGTTTTGGGGTTCCAAAGATACCCTGTGATGAAAGAAAAGCCACACCAATGCGTTACTAAAAAGTCGGTAATTCAGTTGGGTTTTTTTGTTGAAAAATGTTAACAATCAGTTTTTATTCAGGCATGGTATCTGACATTGTTTTTCAGTTTTAGTGTGACTCTTTTTTCTTTTTCTTTTCTTTTAAAAAGAATGTTCATTCAATTTGTGTTTGTTACATAATGTTATACAAAATACAAGATATATAACCAGTTTTGTTGAGAGTTGTTTGCTTTCTCTTGTTAGGATTTTTTAGGGGGTCCAAAATCACTAGATATGAATAGGCGTTAAACTGAAGGTACCACACACTTGACCAAAGACCCCACCCCCCAAAAAACCCCAAGCAAACAACAAAAAAACCTTTAATAGATCAGATTGCTTGACCATTGCAGAATAAAATGTTCGTTTCTCTATGAGAGTGGCTTAAAAAACAACAACAACGAAAACAACAGAATTTTGCCAAGAACAACTCTGGCTGCCGTAAGTTCTTTTACGCACGCTAAACATGGCTTCTTTAACGTGCGTGTTTCACAAGGGACTTTAGTGTATCCCCTCATCTGGTAGAAAAAAAGATCAAGCACCGACACTCACACTCAAGGTCTAGTGGAGGAACAAACCGTTCAGATTCCGACGGAAATGGAAGCGATAACATCCGTCTTTCTAGACAGGTGTGTTACCTTAAGACCACGGACAGACCCATCTTACTTACAGTCGAAGGAAAACTGGCGAATGAACTGCTCTAAGCATGGCCTGTGTGGTTGGCGGGGCTATATGATAAACAACAGGATTGGATTGGAGAGATGCATAGCTATCTGTTCTCTGCATGAAAAATCATCTTAAGTCGGGAGTATGGTTTCTAGTATGGCAGTTCTTGTTATGGTCATTATTATTATTAAAGTGTTGTTATGTGAAGTTGTTCATAATTTGTGTATGAATATTTTATCCAAAAACATCAATGCCAAACAATGAACAACAACAACAGTATGATGATAATGGGAAAACAATAATAAAAAATAATAATAATAATAATAATAATAATAATAATAATAATAATATTAATAATAATATATGATAGATACTACTACTAACTACTACTACTACTCTACTACTACTACTATACTACTACTACTACTTACTACTACTACTATATACTACTACTACTTAAAAAAAACAACTCCAAATCCACGAGACTCGAAACCAATGCAACAAACAACCTTCACTTCGCACAGACTAAATAAAACAAAACCAAGAAAAAACACCCAACTAATACACAAATTCAAACAAACTAAACTTCTCCAATCAGAAACCACTATGAACAACATCTATAAACCCACTGTTGTTTCAGAAACAAAACTTACACACAAAAAAGAAATCCAAGGTCAGCAAACAATCCCCGAAAACACACACCACACACCACCACACAACAACAACACCACCACACCACAACAAAACAATACACATGAAAACAACCCGAGTTGGTCAACAAAACATGATTCTCTCCAATTTCTCCTCCGTACACTAAAAACCATCCATCTACCCTTCCGACGTGCGTTTGCGCGACAACACAAGCTTCATTCAAAACAGGGTTAGATATTACCATCTGTACACCTCTTGTCAATACCACCCCCCCCCCCCCATCACCCCCCCCCCCCCCTCCTCATCCTTTCCATATCACGCCAGCTTCTATTAATTTCATCTTTTCTTTTTCATCCATCTATCTCTCTTCTTTCTTTATCATTTTTTTTTTCTTTTTCTTTTTCTTCCTTCCTTCACTGTGCTACTTATGGACCAATCAGCAGCTTGTATTTTTTTTCCGCCGCCATTGTTCTTTACAAGACAAAAGCTTTTTTTTTTTTTTTTTTTTGCCTTCGTCAAGTCCTGTCGACCTCCTTTCGAGTGCCATGACCACACCTCTCTCTCTCCCCCCTCCCCTCTATGTGTGTGTGTGTGTGTGTGTGTGTGTGTGTGTGTGTGTGTGTGTGTGTGTGTGTGTGTGTGTGTGTGTGTGTATGTGTGTGTGTATGTGTGTGTATGTGTGTGTGTATGTGAGTGTGTGTGTGTGTGTGTGTGTGTGTGTGTGTGTGTGTGTGTGTGTGTGTGTGTGTGTGTGTGTGTGTGGTGTGTGTGTGTGTGTGTGAGTGTGTGTGTGTGTATGTGTGTGTGTGTTATTTTATTATATTTTACTCTTTAATTTTCTTTTATTCATTTATTTCCAGAGTAATGGAATAAGCACTCATGTGCTTTTTTTTGCATCCAGCCCCAGGGTGTATATGCAGTTTTGTCAATTTTGTCATTCGTTGTGTGTGTGTTGTGTGTGTGTGTGTGTGGTGTGTGTGTGTGTGTGTGTGTGTGTGTGTGTGTGTGTGTGTGTGTGTGTGTGTGTGTGTGTGTGGGTGTGTGTGTGTGTTGTGTGTGTGTGTGTGTGTGTGTGTGTGTAAGTGTGTGGTGTGTGTGTGTGTCAAGTGTGTGTGTGTGTGTGTGTGTGTGTGTGTGTGTGTGTGTGTGTGTGTGGTGTGTGTGTGTGTGTGTCCGTCTCTCTCTCTCTCGACATCTCTGTCTCTGGTTCATCTTGTATTCTTAAAATTAATATGTAACTTCTACAGTGGACCTCGTGCCTGTCACTCGCACCCTCCCACTCTTTTCTTTGTGTGTGTGTGTGTGTGTGTGTGTGTGGTGTGTGTGTGTGTGTGTGTGTGTGTGTGTGTGTGTGTGTGTGTGTGCACTGTCGTCGTGCGTGCGGTGGAATTTCTCCTCTTCCCCCCCTCTCTCTCTCTCTCCTCCCTCCCTCCCTCCTTCCCTTCTTTTCTGTGGGGTGTGTGTGTGTGTGTGTGTGTGTGTGTGTGTGTGTGTGTGTGTGTGTGTGTGTTGTGTGTGTGTTGTGTGTGTGTTGTGTGTGTGTGTGTGGTTGTGTGTGTGTGTGTGTGTGTGGTGTGTGTGTGTGTGTGTGTATGGTGTGTGCGTTGTGTGTGGTGCGTGCGTGCCTGCGTGTGTGTGTGTTCTCTCCCTCCCCACCCCTCTCTCTCTCTCCCTCCCTCCCACTCTTTTCGTCTCTCTGCATCTACTGCTTAAAAGATTGCGCCTCTTATTCCTTCTTTCTTTCTTTTTTTTTTTTTTTTTACAATCTTTTTGTCTGTGTTTTTCTTTTCTTTCTTTCTTTTCTTTTTTCTTTTTTTCTTTTTTTTAAACCCCACTCTTTTTTATGGGGTTTGAGTTTCTCCAATCTCCATCATTTTCTCTTTCTTTTCTCGTCGACTCTTTTAGGATTGTGTGATCTGATACGCCTGCTGAGCAGCCTTTCTGACCAATACGTCAAAATCTCCTTTCTTTCTTTCTTCTTTTCTCCCCCCCCCCCCCCACCCTTTTCTCTCCCATCATCCCGCCTTTTTGATCATCTGTGACTTTTTTCTTCAGCTATACTACGACTGACCTTTCACTACTAACCCCCCCCCCCTCCATCTCTCTCTCTCTCCTCTCTCTCTTCCCCTGCCCCCGACCCCCCCCCCCCCCCTCTCTCTCTCTCTCTCTCTCCCCCTCTCTCTCTCTCCTCTCTCTCTCTCTCTCTCCTCTCTCTCCTCTCTCTCTCTCTCTCTCTCTCTCAAAAGCCTCTTTTCTTTATGCCCCCCCCCCCCCCCCTTCCCCATCCTTCATCTTTTCCACATAAAGGCTTCTTAAAAGCTTTTTTTTCCCGTTTCATTCATTCTTTTTTTCTTGCCTTTCTTTCTTTCTTTTTTTTTTGTTTCTGTCGACAATACTAGGCCACCATCACCGTCACCAAAAATACCCCGGGTAGATTGTTATGTTAGCCATTGGACTCTAGTAGTAGTAGTAGTAGTAAGGGGTGGGGGTGGGGGTGGGTGGGTGGAGGGGGAGGTTGTCCTTTCCGCAAAACAAAGAACTCCAAGGGGTCGTCAGGAGTCTCCTCCATGCAATCTATTCTAATACCCCCCCCCCCCCCCTCTTTCCTCCCCAACCCCCTCCTCCTCTCTCTTCTTCCTATTTTTTTAAAGACTCACCAGCTGTGCTTACGTGGATGGATGGTTGACACTTATTTAACACAAACAAATTTTGTGTGTGTATGTGTAGAACAGATCTTTATTGAGAAAGTCATCAAAATTTCAAGGCAGTAGTAGCGTTTTAAAAGTTTCTTGAGTTAAAGGTAAAAAAAAAGGTAATTAATGGTGTCCCATATAGGGAGCGACGAGGCATCAAGACCTCTGCTTCTCTAGGGGCCAGCATTTGAGGGCGGCGCCCATCTCCTCTCCCTCGCTGCTTTACCTTCCCTGACCCTAAAGAGGGCAGGTGTAAAAAGAAATGGGCGGCATTCCGACTTAGGGGGGGTATCTAGTGAATGAAGGGTGGGGATTTTTTTGGGTACGATTTCCCTAGTCAACTTTTCAGTGCCAGACCTGCCAGGGTCTAAATTTCTTTCACACTATGCATGTTAAAGATCTCTGTTATTCATGTCAGCGCTCGGTGTGTGTTAAGGACATCACAAAACATACCCAGCATGCACCCTGTACCTAGACAGATGGGCTCCGCCAGGTTCACCTTGCCCAAGAGACAGTGCCTGAAGAAGTCAGTGCAGTGCATGCAGTGCAGTGCCCCAGAGACTCCCCAGGGAGTGCAGGGAGGGCAGAGACAAGAGAGAGCTGTGTTCACACGGGTCAAGTGGTTTTAGCAGAAACGCGCACGTCTACAAAGCCACGGGGCGGGGGTTCGATTCCTGTATGAAACAGGACTTGTCCCCCATCTGCTAGATCATGAACAGCAATGATCTGGGTGCTAATCTTTCGGATTAATAACAACAACAACAATAACAAAATAATAATAACAACAACAATAATAATAATAACAACAACAACAACAATAACAATATAATAACAATAACAATAACAATAATAATAATAATAATAATAATAAAATAAATAATAATAATAATAATAATGACAATAATGACAACAACAACAACAATAACGATGATGATGAGATGATGATGATGATGAGATGATGATGATAATAATAATAATAATAAAATAATAATAATGATAGATGATGATGATGATGATAACAACAACAACGACGACGACGATGATGATGATGATGATGATGATATAATGAAATAATAATAATAAAATATAATACTACAACTACTACTACTACTACTACTAATAAAACATAATACTATACTAAAAACTGAATTTATAGAGCGCTACGTCTTCAAAACAAATCAAAGCGCGGATTCTTCTTCGTCAAACCTCAGACAGCAACAAGCGTTGTGTGCGAAAACACACTGCGCTGCCGTTAAACGCCTGACGAGGTCAGGCCCAGCGCATCACACTTCGGCGTGAGAAAGAATTGTTTTCTTTAATTAAAGTCTTTCTCCGATATAAAGAAAAAAGGCGGGAGAATGGACAAAGAATGCAAAAAAAATAGACAAGGAGAAGGTGACAGGAAGAAAAGGATCAATGCTGAAAGAAAGAGAGGGATAGAAAAGAGGGAATTCCCAGCACAGAATGTCCAGAAAGGTGGGGATGCTATTTATACTGACAGGCCCCCCAGATCCCCGGGTGAGGGGGCGGGGCTGAATATATATTATATTCAAAATGGACGGCACATCAACGCATGTGCTTTCCCCCCCCCCC
>CM060344.1:18714434-18724434 GCA_030674155.1 Stramonita haemastoma
ACACATGAGCGCGCAAACACACGCACACACTTACACACACACGCACACACAACACACTTACACACACACACACACACAACGCACACACACAATTTACATAAGACATACCCGTTACATAACGATTTATACATAATATTCGCATAAATACATAGTTTATATTGTGCATTACATACACACATAGTCACACACACAGAATTGACGCCACACAACACAAAACACACACACACGCGCGCGCGCACGAACGCACACACACACACTCACAAACACACGCACACATACACACACACGCACGCACACACACACACAAGCACGCACACGCGGGCGCGCACACACACACACGCACACACACACTGCCACCCTCCTCCTTACCCAAACACGCAGAGAAACACAGACACACACATGCACACAGACACACACACACACAGATCATCCCAGTCACATTAACCTACACAACAAACCTATCATGCCCCTCAGTCGCACAATCACATTGCATTACATTTCATTTTCTTTCTTCTTGGACAGATCCCCCCCCCAAAAAAAAATTAAAAAAAATAAATAAATAAATCAAAAAAATCCAAGCAACCAACCAACCAACCAAACAAACAAATCAAAACACAAACAATAAAACCACTAATGACTTGCATTACGTATACATGTGTACATATATATGCAAGTCGTTGTGATTCATTATAACTGGCCGACAAAACTGAAAACTTATGTACACAGTACAGGGAAAAAGATCCCCACCAACGGAAAGAGAGAAAGAAAAAAGAGACGAGGAAGAAAAAACAACAACAAGAGGAAGAAAAAAGTGAAATTAGGGAGGAAGATCCGGGAGGTGTGTGTGTGTGGTGTGTGTGTGTGTGTGTGTGTGTGTGTGTGTGTGTGTGTGTGTGTGTGTGTGTATGTGTGTGTGTGTGTGTGTGTGTGTGTGTGAGAGAGAGAGAGAGAGAGAGAGAGAGAGAGAGAGAGAGAGAGAGACTGTGTGACTCTGTGTGTGTGTGTGTGTGTGTGTGTGTGTGTGTGTGTGTGTGTGTGTGTGTGAGTGTGTTTTGGTCAGTGTGACTCTGTGTGTGTGTGTGTGTGTGTGTGTGTGTGTGTGTGTGTGTGTGTGTGTGTGTGTCAGTGTGTGTGTGGTGTGTGTGTGTGTGTGTGTGTGTGTGTGTGTGTGTGTGTGTGTGAGTGTGTGTGTGTGTGTGTCAGTGTGTGTGTGTGTGTGTGTAGGTGTGTGTGTGTGTGTGTCAGTGTGACTCTGTGTGTGTGTGTGTGTGTGACTGTGTGTGTGTGTGTGTGTGTGTTGGGGTGGGTGGGGGGGGAGGGATGTGGGGATATGGGGGAGAGAGAATAGAGACATGGGCGAGTGGAGTTGGGGAAATGGATTCATAATTTGTTGTTTTTGCGTTGTTATTGTTGATAATATACTGCTTGTTGTTGTTGCTGTTCTTTTGTTGTTGTTATCGTTGTTGTCGCTGTCGCAAATGTTGTTGCTGATGATGAGGTTTGTATTGTTGTTGCTGTTGTACATGGTGTTGATGTTTATGTTGATGTTGTTCATATTGTTGCTATTCTTTAAAATGAGCACGTTTAGAACGTTCTACATGTTTTATGCTATGAAACAACACACATGAATGCCGTCACTGTACAGATAGATAGATAGATAGATAGATAAATAGATAGATAGATAGATAGATAGAGATAGATAGATAGAGATAGATAGATAGAGAGATAGATAGAAAGAAGCACAGAGAGAGAGTAGGGGGGGGGGAGCAGAGAGAGACAACTGTCTGAATAGATAGATACTAAGATAAATAGATCTAGATAGATAAACAGATGAACAGATAAACACACAGACAGACAGACACACACACAAACACACTGATAAACAGATCTATCTAGATTACACAGGTAAAAATACAAACTTCTTCTCTCCTCCACTATCATTTAATCATAGTCAGACCCAGCATGCACCCTGCTTCCAGGAGAAGACATGAGTTCCGCCAAGTCTCAACCTGCCCACCACACAACTTTCCGACATCCCCCCAAAAAAAACCAACCAAACAAACAAACAAAACAAAACCCAACAAAAAAAAACCCAAACAAACAAAATAAAAAACACCACACACACACACAAATTAGCGCAGACCCTAACTAAAGTAACAACTCCCCAAGACGTTCATTTTTATTCATTAACAGAGCAGTCAAGTCCACGCTTCCCCACGAGTACTAACATACGTGTACAAAGAAATGGAGCGTAGAGAGACAAAAGAAGAAGGGAGAGAGAGAGAGAGAGAGAGAGAGAGAGAGAGAGAGAGAGAGAGAGAGAGAGAGAGAGAGAGAGAGAGAGAGAGAGAGAGAGAGAGAGTTGTGAGTTTGTAAAAAAAAAAAAATTATCATATTCAGTCTTTGATTCCCTCCCCCCCTTAGTGTCCCCCCATTATGCTGACTTCATTAATTATGCATGCAGCTTTCAAGTCCGAGAGTTGAAAGGCCCTTGGCCCCTGACCCGGCCCCTAAAGCATTTTGCAGGCCTACTTCAGGCGAGCGACCATTGGACCATTAAAAGCTGAATGAGACATGAACTAGCCATACTGAGCGCACCGATACGAACGTGCACGGGCGCGCGCGCACGCACCCAGGCATGCAGATACATGACGCGTGCGCAAGCATGTATACACATGCCCACACACACATTCACATACATTGTACGAGTAATTTCCCCAAGTCAAAAGTCAGTACACACCAGTGTTCCCCAAGTCAAAGTCAGTTTCTCTCCACGACACACACACACAAAATTACATCCAAGTCAGTTTTCCCAAGTCAAAGTCAGTTTCCCTCCACAAATACAATGCACAAAATTACATCAAAATCAGTTTTCCCAAGTCAAAGTCAGTTTCTGTCCACGACACACACAAAATTACATCAAAATCAGTTTTCCCAAGTCAAAGTCAGTTTCCCTCCACAAATACAATGCACAAATTTACATCAAAATCAGTTTTCCCAAGTCAAAGTCAGTTTCTCTCCACGACACACACACAATTTAATAACATCAAAATCAGTTTTCCCAAGTCAAAGTCAGCTTCCCAGGGACAAAACACGCACAGTCTTCTAAGTCAAAAGTCAATACATGCTGGGTTTTTTTTTCCTCCCAAATTAAAAAAAGAATCCTTCCCACAACAGTACACTGTGTCACAAGTTGAAAGTCATCCCACAATAGACTGTTTCCAAAGTCAAAACCAATTTCCCACGACATTTTAAATTAAATGGCAGTTCCCAAAAGCCACAATGACGGAGGTGGGGGAGGGGTTCTTTTCGTTTTCTGCGGTTGTTCACCAATCCTGACATTTTGACATGATGACCGTGGCTTTTTTCCCCTACCATTAATTAATTTAAAGTAGCCGCATTCCGACTTCGGGGATCAAACAGTTAGAACTGAGTTGGGATTTCAACCTAAACACACTTGGCCCAGACAGTCGGAAAGTACCTCTCTGCTCTTTCCAACTGCCCACTGTCATGGTGAGTTTCATAATTATGACGTACATATAAATCCGTAAGCACACGGGTCCGACTGGTTTAGTCAGAGTCTCCTCCGAAAGACATAGACATTCACTGATTCAGTTCGATTTTCTGGTCAAAACTGGGAAAGAAAAGGCAAGGCTGGGTGGGAAGCGAACCCAGAACCTCAGGGCTTACTTGTAAGGCAGGTGAATGTCTGAACCATCCTGCCACCTTCCCTTCTTGTAGTAGCAGTAAACTAGTACTAAAATGGCTTTGTAGTAGCAGTAACTAGTACTAAAATGGCTTTGTATTAGCAGTAACTAGTACTAAAATGGCTTGTAGTAGCAGTAACTTACTAAAATGGCTTCTACTCAGGTAAGCATGAGCAAACAGGGCGGAGGAGGGGGAGACAAAAAAATCAATACTCGGGGGGGGGGGGGGGGGGGGGGCAGGGGGGTGACAAAAATCTCGCTCCAGGGACTCAACTTCGAAGACAGGTAATGTCGTCTAACTATCCCTATAATATTATTAGTATTGTATCTAGGCTCGGTGGTACTCTGTGTGTGTGTTGTGTGTGGTGTGTGTGTGTGTGTGTGTGTGTGTGTGTGTGTGTGTGTTGTGTGTGTGTGGGGTGTGGTGTGTGGTAGGTGATGTGGGGAGGGGGGGGAAGAGAGAGAGAGAGAGGAGGAGGAGGGAGGAGAGAGAGAGAGAGAGAGAGAGAGAGAGAGAGAGAGAGAGAGAGAGAGAGAGAGAGAGAGAGAGAGAGACAGACAGACAGACAGACACAGACAGACAGAGACAGACAGACTGACAGAACAGAAAGACAGACTGACAGTCACAGAGAGACGGAAACATAGAATCGGACTGGACACCTTACAAAAAACACACAACAAAAAACGACTGGACATCAAACTAATTACTATACCATTTCTTTTTCTTTCTTTCTTTTCTTTTCTTGTATTTATCCGGAAGCAAGTCAACACAAGACACCACTCCTCTCTCTCTCTCTCGTCTCTCTCTCCTCTCTCTCTCTCTCTCTCTCTCTCTCTCTCTCTCTCTGGGGAACGGATAGCCTAGTGGTCAGAACATCGCGCTGGCAATTTGACGACCCGGGTTCGAGTCCGGTCGAGGAGATTTTTCTCCTGGAATCAACATCAGTGCTGACTCCACTCTCCCCAAAAGTCCTTCGGACGACACTTTAAACCGAGGCCCCGTGTGCGAATGCACGCAGAACATCTTGCGCACACGTTAAATCCTGTTCCGCTTTTCGTAAGAGTAGGCCATGGTGTGCCGGTGGGAACAGATGACATTTACAAAACTGCATACACACGGGGACTGGATGTAAAAAAAACACACAAGTGCTTATTCCATTATCCTCGATATAAAAGAATAAATCAAAAGAAATCGAAATCAAATCTCTCCTCCCACTGCTATATCATTGTTCACGGTCAACTAAAACGTCAAGGGGCTTAACTTTTTTTCTTTCCACGGTTTGCTGCTGTCAGGGTAGAGACACTTGTAAAGGGGGGGGGGGGGGGGGAGGATTGGAGGGGAGGGGGGGGGAAGGGGGTGAGGGGGGGGGGGGTGGGGGGGGGGGATGCAGTGGCGTGATTGTGACTCAGTGTCCAAGTGTCCGTTGCAGGCAGTGGAAGCCGTTGACAATCACTGTAGTTAAGTTTGATGATGGTGAATCATGCATTGTCATTACAAACAAATGGTTCCTGTTCGTTTCGTCCTTCCTCTCTCTCTCTCTCTCTCCTCTCTCTCTCTCTCTCTCTCTCTCTCTCTCTCTCTCCTCTCTCTCTTTCCTTTTTTTTTTTTTTTTTTTTTTTTAGCGTTGCTTTTTGTTGTTTTTTTCACTTTTTTTTTTTTGGTATTAATATTGTACTGTTGCCATTGTCAATTTTTACACGTTATAAAAAAAATCTCATATAGTGGGCGTCACTCACTCACACTCACCACACACACACACACACACACACACACACACACACACACACACACACACACACACACACCACACACACACACACACACACACTCTCTCTCTCTCTCTCTCTCTCCTGATTATTTAGGTACAATGTGCATGCATGAAAGAGAGTTAATCACTTTATGTCAGCATGGACACTGTCACAGGTGTACGTGACATGTATATTACATTATAAATATATTATATTATATATTATATACATTTACATATATATCAGAGAGAATATGTATTTTTTGTACGTGTGTGAGGGTCATGTGTACGTGTGTGTGCATGTGTGCGTAGTGCGTGTGTGTGTGTGTGTTTGTGTGGGGGGGGGGGAGGGGGGGGGGTGTGTAAGCGCGCGCGAGAGAGAGAGGACACACACACAGGCGGGACAAGTGTGTGTGTGTGTGTGGGAGGGGGGTTCTTTCAGATCTATACAGGAGTAACGGACACTACAGCCGAATGATTAAATCAAGACTGTTTGACTTCAATCCCATGGGTCCATGTAGAAGTCTGTGGGTTCGAATCTGGGCGGCGTCTTGCGAATTAAGGGTGGGCATTCTTACAATCTCCCTGGTCAGCTTCTAGTGCAGGTGTGTCGGTGCTAAGTCCCTTCGTGTACACACACACACACACACACCCCACACACACACACACACACACACACACACACACACGTGCAGCAAAAGACCAAACCAATATGCAGGTTAAAGAATCCTGTAATTCATGTCAGCGTTCGGTGAGTTACGGACACTCGAACTTACCCAGCAAATACACCCGAAGTGCGGAATGCGGCTACCTTCATGGAGACCAACACAAAAAGCCGGTCGGTCGCATACGCCAAAAAATCTCACCATCGTCTGGTGAAACCTCGTCGGAACTCCAGCCGAGGAAGGAAAAAGGCAAAAAAAAAAAAAAGATCTAGTCTATACCCGACTACTATACCGAGTGTGACTGAAAAATAATAATATTATATATATTTTCCACATGTTGTATACTAGGAGTGGCGGGTATGTAGCGGGTAGAAAGAAGACAAGGTATTCGGGGTGGGGTGAGGGAGAGAGGAGTGTGCACATGTATACGTGTATGTGCGTAGTCAAGTTAGTGCGCTCGTTCTTGAGGTGTACACACACACTAGTTCCGTCCCATTTGTACTGAGACATAGTACATACATGTATGTATACACGTGCACCCGCTGGTGAGCACACATGTGTACGCACAAAGAAGAGGGAGAGGGAGAGGGAGGGAGAGGAGGTGAGAGAGAGGAGAGAGAGAGAGAGAGAGGAGAGGAGGAGAAGAGAGAGAGAGAGAGAGAGAGAGAGAGAGAGAGAGAGAAGACAGACAGACAGACAGACAGACAGACAGACAGAGAGGGGAAGAGGGGAGAGAGAGAGAGAGAGAGGAGAGAGGAGAGGAGAGAGAGAGAGAGAGAGAGAGAGAGAGAGAGAAGAGAGAGAAGAGGACAGACAGACAGACAGACAGACAGACAGACAGAAAGAGATGAAGAACAGCAAGTGAGCAAAGAACAGGAACAGGGCGCGCGGCATGCAACGAGAGAGAGAGAGAGAGAGAGAAACAGACGACACGAGCAGACAGACAGGCAAACACACCACACAACACACAACCGGGACGCCACACACACACACACACACACACACACTCTTATTCACACAAAGCGCACGCGGGCGAAATACATACAACACTGACACAGTGACCCCCCCCCCCCCCCCACCACAGTGCCCCCCCCCCCCCCCCCACCCACACACACACACACAGTGTCACACCCCCCCCCCCCAAACAACACACACAACACACACACACACAACCAGTGAGCACTGGATTTTAACCATACTTTCTTTTTACCAGCTTAGAACTTAGGTAGAAATCTAGCCTATAGCCTACGCGTATACTATTTACACAACACTAGTATGCAGTGTCCGGTTTATGCGGAAAGTGGGGGGGGGGGGGGGGGGGGGGCCTATGTGACAATGTCGTTTCGTTCCACTTTTTGCGTTGTACTTGTAGTAGCCAGTCGTCTTACTGAGTCACATAGGCCTACCAAGCCACCCGCCCGCACACCGACCCTCCTACCCGCATAAAAGCGGTTGTTTGTCAGTTGTTGTGGATTTGATATCATTACCACCACTATTGTTGTTTTGGGGGCTTTTTTTCGACAAAAGAAGAATATTGGAAACAGTTTTTTTTACAATCTTTTTAAGACTTCCCTTCTTTGTTGTTTCGTGTGCGAGATTTTAGTCATTTCCTATCATGTACATGTATACATGTGCGATCAGGCGCATGCATGCGCGCACGGACATCGCGCGCGCGCACACACACATACATTTATATACCCGTTCGTCGCAACAGAATGCAGATGAATATCCATTATAGGCCTATTACTAGTATTAGATACAAGTACACCTCTCCTCTCCCTCTCTCTCTCTCTCTCTCTCTCTCTCTCTCCCTCCAAACACACACACACACACACACACACACACACACACACACACACAGAGTCACTAACAGTCACTTTAGTTTAAACCCCCTCTCATTCCCTTCCCCAAACACAACACGTTCACACTAACACACACATACACACACACACACACACACACACACACACACACACACACACACACACACACACACACACACACACCACACACACACATACGTCACACACACACCATACGTGTTCACACCACACTACCACATACACACTCTCAAAAGTGTATACACTACAACCCCCTCTCACACTCCTCCCCCCCCCACAACACACACACACGGCGCGCGCGCGCACTCTCACATACTCTCTCTCTCACACACACACATCAATCTACAACACACACACACACCACACACACACACACACACACACACACACACACACACACACACAACACACACCAAAACCAACCAACAAACCTTTGTTTATGAAAGAGAGAGAGAGAGGAGAGAGAGAGAGAGAGAGAGAGAGAGAGAGAGAGGAGAGAGAGAGAGAGAGAGAGAGGAGAGAGAGAGAGAGAGAGAGAGAGAGAGAGAGAGAGAGAAACAAAAATCGGTTAACTTACACAAAACACAGCAAAGCCAAGGCTAGCCTCGTTCGTCTCTTGCGTACATGTATACATGTATGTACTTCACGACGTCAAAACGGAACGGAAAACCCCCAAGGTCGATTCAGTTGCAAAGCAAACTGCGCCCACCGCGGAACGCACACAACACAAATCCACCGGTACCACACACAAAAAAAACACACACCACCACACTCACTCAGTGAGAAAACAAAAATCACAATCATCGATGCATCCACCAACACCACCACCAGGACTAAAAAGTTCTACTTCCACCAACACAGTCATATGAACAGGCCTACCCTCTCCACTGTGTCGCCAGGCTTTGGCGATCGACAGAGACGGTGTGAGCCAAAGAGCGAGGGAGCGAGGGAGGGAGGGGGCGGTATATTTTGCCACAGTCCAGTTGGGAGATCTCCGAAAATGTCACACCACATTTTTTTTGTGAAGGTGTGTGTGTGTGCTCAAGAGGGCACAACAACAAAAAAACAAACAAAAAAAGAAGAAAAAATCTCTGTTATGTCAAAGTCGAACCTGCCATTTTCTTTCTTCTTTTTTTGCTGTTGTGACGTTTCTTCTTTGCTGCTTCTCCATAGTCTTGTCTTTTCTCTAGCCCAGTGCATGTGACGGCTGAGTAAAATTTAAGCTGAAGAAGAGTAAGAGTAAAAAACATCCCACATTTTCTTCTTCTTCTTCTTCCTCCTCAAGCTCGTCTGCTGTTACTGTAGTAGTAGCCCAGCTAGTACTGCTGCATTCCTTCCTTCCTTCTTTCTTCCTTCCTTCCTTTTTTGTTTCAGCAATCCGCTCACACACTCTTGTTTTCTCTCTCTCCCACACACACAATAACCGGCACACCAAGCGACGCATAGCCTAGCTCAAGCCTAGCCTAGCCTAGCCCAAGCCGGCAATGCGTAGGATTCGTCCTCCAACTGCCGCGTTTTACATGCACACACGTGTCGTCTGATCTAGGTCGTAAGGCTAGTATCTCCCCTAGCCTACCCCCTCTCCCTCCTTCCTTCTCTCTCTCCCCCCCCCCCCTCTCCCTCTTTTTCTCTCCCTACTAGCCATTACTTCCCACCCCACCCCCACCATCAACGTTTTATTTCTTCTGCCATTCTTTTCGTTCTCTCATGCACACACACAGCATAGGAATACACACACACGCGCGCGCGCGCACACACAACACACATACACGCCCAAGCGCGCACGCACACACACACACACACACACACACACACACACACACACACACACACACACACACACACACACACACACACTCAGCAAAAGCCAACGAACCAGCTGACAGAGAAATTTGTCGTTGGTCGCTTTGAGAGAGAGAGAGAGAGAGAGAGAGAGAGAGAGAGAGAGAGAGAGAAGCCACGCGTCACATCAAGCGGCAGCAGTGGTAATGCTGTTGCTGCTGTTGCTGTTGTTGCTGCTGCTGCACCTAGGTTATAGC
>CM060344.1:18729434-18731934 GCA_030674155.1 Stramonita haemastoma
CCAGATTTGGAGGTCACCGTGCTCTCAGATTTCTCCGGGCTCGTCTCTCCCCCCCCTTCCTCCCACACATAGAGATTCATCCTTCAAACATCCCTGAAAAGAGGATTCCCCCCCCTTCCTTTTCTCTTTTTTTCCCCTCTCCCAAAGAGGGGGTATGAATGGATATCCGACCAATTGCCCAGTCTCTCTCTCTCTCTCTCCTCTCTCTCTCTCTCTCTCTCTCTCTCTCTCTCTCTCTCTCTCTCTCTTCTCTCTCTCCTCCCCTCCTAACCTGGGTGTCCGATCCATGAATGAATGACCACTTGACCACTACGACGACCCTCCGTGGCTTCCGTCGTAGTATCTAGGCTACACTCCATCTTTAGCTTCCGGGTCATCTGCTAGGGAGGAGGGTGCTTGTCGGAAAAAAGTTTCTGCTGATTTTCACCACTTTTTTTTTTTAAAGTATGGAAAAAAACAACAACTGCACCATGTCTTTCTGTTTGAGACTGGGACATCTAGACCTATGTATGATACCAGGTAGAAAGTTCTTAGTTGGAAATGATCATGAGGGTTGCTTGTGTTTAGTGCTGACCCCGCCCATGCTTATTGCAGTTGAAGAAGCCAGCAGACGACAAAGGGTTGAAAAAAAATCCACAAGATTTACAGTTTGAACTAACTGATGCCTACTAGATCTAGTAACCAGCTGCCATAATGTAAAACTGAACTTGTGATTGTTGTTGAACATTATAAGCTTTTACTTAGCTTGTTGCTGCTCTATTACAAGTGTATGTACACACACATATATACATATATATATATATATGATGTTTTTATCATTATTTTACTCTCTCTCTCTCTCTCTCTCTCTCATCTCTCTATATAATAATAAATATAAAATACACATATATAATACAGAAGAGAGAGAGATAGATAGAGAGAGAGAGAGAGAGAGAAGAGAGAGAGAGAGAGAGAGAGAGAGAGAGAGAGAGAGAGAGAGAGAGAGAGAGAGGAGAGAGAGAGAGAGAGAGAGAGAGAGAGAGAGATTTTCTTTGAATAAAAGTCTGTTCAACCCAAAGGACTGAGGGGGGAACAGTGATCGCTGAATCTTTGAAACCAATTCAAAACTACCAAATTAATTTGTGCAAAATCACAAGAGTTTTGTCCGGGACTAGCTACTAAGCTAGTTTTTCACAATTAATTTTTATTTTTTAATCTCTCGATGCACTTGCGGTATGAATGAATGCAAGAGTAATAATGACTATAGGAAAACAGAAGGAAAAGTGCAACCAAAAAAAAAGGTAATACTAGTGTGTAGCCATATATAGGGGCTGACCGTCTGCATGCATCCCTCCTCCACCCCTCCCTCTCCCCCCACCCCCCTCATTCTTCCTCCCCCCCCCCTCCTCCCCCCTCAGCTTCCCTCATCCCCTCCGTGTTGACCTTTTGTTGTTTAGGATCAGAAGGGGATGAAGCTTGCGCGTGCCCAAGAATATTATTGTGCGTGTGTGTGTGTGTGTGTGTGTGTGGGGGGGGGGGTGTCAGGAAAAGATGACTGAGATGGGATAGGGTGGGTGGGGGGGGAGGGATGGGGGTTGGGGTCAAAGTGTTTTTTTTTTCTTCTTCTTCTTCTTGCCACCCTTTTAGAAGGAGGGATGGGTCAGCGTTATTACACGCTGGGGGTCTTTTGGTCAGTAGTGTCCAGCGCGGCTTAGCTTAGCTTAGGGCTGGCTTTGTGCGGTTCAAGGCAGTGGAGGTGTTCCTCTCGCTGTCTCCCCGAAGTCAGAATGCGGCTGCCTTAATTTAATTTTAACCGGTGGGGCAAATGGTCGCATAGTATATGCGCAAAATCTTAGTTGTTGGTAAATTGTGCAACTCTTCGCCCAGAAACAACAGCCGCAGAATGAACAAAAAACTTTTTTTTAAAAAAGACCACCCAAACGAACCCCCCCCCCCCCCCCCCAAATCCCCTTCCCCCGATAAACAACAACAACAAACTAAACCAAAACTCAAACCAAAAACAACAACATCCGCCCCCCCCCCCCCCCCCCCCCCCCTGAAAAACAACAATATAAAACAACCCAATCAACAGCAGGTCTACTACAAATAGCAAAACAAACAAAAATGACCCCCCCAAACAACAACAAAAACAACTCAAAATAACAGATTTTCTAGTGCAAATAGGTAACAGTCGTGTTATATATATATAATATATATATATATATATTATATTAATATATAGCAGTAGGCACTCATCAGTCTCGGAAGACTATGGAGTTGCGCTCTAGTCTTTAGAGCGCAAAGCCTGGGCAAGTATGTATGGAGGGCAAGCTGTTACCCATGCAGCAGACCCCCCCTCTCCACGGCACTGGAATTATCCATTGGAAGGGCATTGACCGATACGAATGGTTCCAGTACCGTCGCAGGAGCCACCAGAACGTTGCCATATACCTACAGCCCCGAGCCGCTCTGGGACTCCAACTCCCCGATTTTTCCTCAGGGATGGTGTCTAAACACGACA
>CM060344.1:18734434-18751934 GCA_030674155.1 Stramonita haemastoma
TTATTATTATTATTATTATTATTATTATCATTATTATTATTATTATTATTTATTTATTTATTTATTTATTTATTCTTTTATATCGAGGATAATGGAATAAGCAATCATATGCTTTTTTTTTACATCCAGTCCCCGTGTGTATGCAGTTTTGTAAATGTCATCTGTTCCTTTAATGGTGAGAGAATAAAAATTATACGATCGCATTATTTTTGCAAAAAAATCTCACCATTGATGAATGAATCCCTGAGCTCTAGCAAAGGGGCCAAAATAAGATATAATATAGCAAGCTGCAAATGATGAAATATGAAGTTACCCCTTTTCCAAAAAAAGAAAAGAAGAAGAAGAAAAGAGGACGACACAGAGAGAATGCAGTAATGATGTTTTTCGTCCACATCACTTTCAGGCAAGCTGACCAATACATGATATCGCTATATTGTATAAAATGATAATGGGCATATTTCGTTGTGTAATAAATGAACGACATCTCTCACTGACTTTAGTGACAATAAAATTAATAACTTCTGATTGAGTGATTCCCGATTCTCCAGACCATACAGATTTGACAGGAATCTTCGAGACACAGTCTTCTAGAATGCGTTCACCATGCGGACAGACCAGACGGTACACTGGCCACACCGCGCGCTCCATAGCCCTGCTAACACAAGGCCGGCTTCTCAAGGAAGCCCTTGTGATACTGTTGTTTGCTGTTGGGCGTTTCCCCGGCTTAATCAACACAACACGGCCTGGAGGTCACTGAAACCGCACTCTGTTGAATCACTAATCACCAGTCATCAATCCCACCAGGAGGGAGTCTCTGTGACTGTGTGGTAGCGCAGACCTTACCACTGCTACAGTAGAAGCACACACACACACACAACACAACACACCAGTCACACACACACAGTGACACAGAATCACACAAACCCTCACACATCACACACACAAACAGACATACAGAGTCACACTTACAAAAGTCACAACACCCACACAGTGACACAACACACCCACCACACACCCACACACAACACACACACACACAACTGGATGGAGTCTGTGTTGCACTGTTATGTTTTCAATAGTCCTTGCATTTGCCGATGTAATGGGCATCCTGTTTATTTCAGAGGATGAAAACCATGTCCTGAAGGAAATGGGGTAAAATGTAAATCACACAAAGCCCGGTTGCTGATCAGATTATGATCGGCTAAATATGCAGAGAATATGCAATGATGAATTCTTATTTCGAAACAAGAATTTACACCACCCGGCCTCCCCCATCCACCCCCACACCCCCCCCCCCCCCAAACCAGAAACGGAGTAAAATAAGTGTAAGGAGGTGATTAAATCAATAATAGCATCACAGTGAAAAGGGTTCCTCCCCCCTGTCCCCCCCACCCCCCCAATTTAAAATCAAATTAAACCATTTGTCCTTTTGGTAACAGGGAAGGGGATGGGAGAGAGGAGAGAGAGAGAGAGAGGAGTAGAGAGAGAGAGAGAGAGAAGAGAAGAGAGAGAGAGAGAGAGAGAGAGAGAGACAGACAGACAGAGACAAGACAGACAGACAGACAGACAGAGAGAGACAGACAGACAGAGAGAGACAGAGACAGAGACAGAAGACAGAACAGACAGAGAGAGAGACAGAGAGACAGAAGAGAGAGAGAGAAGCACCAAAAACAGACAGAATAGCACAAACCCAACGATTGATACACAACAGACACAATGAAAAAAAAAAACACTCCAAAAAAAAATAAACCCAACAAAAAACAGCAAAAGCAAATCCCACTCCCCAAAAAACAAAACAAACAAACAAACAAAAAACCCCCCCAATCTGAACCCTCAACAACATGAGGAAAACCCACTCCCTAGGCCTACCGCCAACCCATTTTCAAAGTAACATACCTTCTTTGCAAAGCCTAAGAAACCCTCTGGATGAATCGGATTTCTACGTAGTGGGCTAGTAGTGGTCCTCGTAGCAGCAGTAGTAGTAAGTAGTAGTAGTAATCGTAGTAGATGACCAAAACGTTCCAACTGCGTCCACTTCAGCAAGAAATTTTCACCACCACAAGCACCACTGGAAAAAAAAAAACATCAAAAAAATCCCACACTGGTCACACACACACTTTGAACTGACCATCTAAATAACCCGGACTGACTGACTAGGCCTAGGCCTATCCCTCTGAAACTAGACTACAACTAGCCTAGCGTACTACTACTGACTGACACCATGACTTCACGTGAATCCAGCTAGTATGTGCACACCAGTGGTCCAAGCACACACACACATACCTTCCTTTCTCTCACACCAGTCTGTCTCCCTTCTCTCCCTCTCTCTCTCTCTCTCTCATCCCCAGGTAGTATAGGCTATATTATACAGAGGGGGAGACACCACAACCTAGCTTGTGCCACCACACCTGTCACGCTATTACAGACTGCACAAGTACCACTGCGCTTTGTCCAGTTGGTGGTGGTGGAGGGTGGGGGAGGGGAAAGGTGTGAGTGTGTGGAAAGGTGTGTGGGGAAGGGGGGGGGGTGGACAGGGAGAGGGTGGTGGTGGTGGGGTGGAGTGGAGGGGTCAGATCAAACGCTGTCACAGCAAGAATACACGCAGACAAAACACACACACACGCCCGAAGGTGCATGTGTAATAACCCTTTCTCACGTGGTCTCTCTCTCTCTCTTTATTTCCTCCCTACATGGGCCCTAGTAGCTAAAAGGCGAGAGGTACAGCACAGACAAAGACTCAGTCCTGATAATATCGGAGACATCTGGAAAGGACTATAATTCGACTAAAACAAAACAAAGAGATGTTTATATTATATATATATATATATATATATATATATATATATATATATATATATATATATATATATAGCCTACAGAGACACACACATGCATGTCACAGAGAGAGAGAGAGAGAGAGAGAGAGGAGAGAGAGAGAGAGAGAGAGAGAGAGAGAGAGAGAGAGAGAGAGAGGACGACAGACAGACAGAGAGAGAGACAAGAGAGACAGAGACAGAGAGAGAGACAGAAGAGAGGAGAGAGACAGAAGAGACAGAGAGAGAGAGACAGAGAGAGACAGAGAGAGACAGAGAGACAGAGACAGAAGACAGAAGACGAGACAGACGAAGACGAAGAAGACAGAGAGAGAGAGAGAGAGAGAGAGAGAGAGAGAGAGAGAGAGAGAGAGAGAGAGAGAGAGAGAGAGAGAGAGAGGTGCAAGGCGACAGAATGAGTGAATAAATAAGTGAAGAATGAAATGATCTGTAATTGATAGACAAGGATAACGATTTTAGGCCAAGCCTGGTTTTTATATCAGACTGTTGTGTCCTTGTTAGGAAGACATTCTGCATCAGAAACAGTATTGAAAAGTGTGAGAAAAAAAAAAAAGAGTGGAGGGGAAAAACCCAGCATTACTAAAATACACACACAGACACAGAAATAAACATTTACCCCCCCTCCCCCCCCCCCCCCCCCCTCCCGAAAATTGCATACTAAACGATTATAATTTTCACACATACACGCACACGCACATATACACACGACGCACTAAAATCCAAGAGAGAGAGAGAGAGAGAGAGAGAGAGAGAGAGAGAGGAGGAGGAGAGGAGAGAGAGAGAGAGAGGCAAGGCAAGGCAAGGCAAAGCAAAAGTCTTTTATTCGAGGATAATAGATAAGCACTCATGTGCTTTTTTACATCCAATCCCCGCCCTTTTCAGGGATAACATCAAGATAAAAAGTTAGCCTCAACTCAACTAGAACAATTATAATGAGAGAGAGAGAGAGAGAGAGAGGAAGAGAGAGAGAGAGAGAGAGAGAGAGAGAGAGAGAGAGAGAGAGAGTCAACATTTAATAATCAAAATACAGATTTTCTACCCTAACAGACAAATCGATTTTCAAAATTAAGAGGTCTTTCTCTCATAGTCACATAATTATATAATATATATACCTTCACAGAAGAAAAAAATCCTCATTTCACATCAGGGCAGAGCTGTCTAAAATGGCGAGGTATTTCCAAACCAACACGACACGTTAAACTTCTCCTTCAGTTGGGTACAATTTAGGCTAGGCCTACAGTCTCACAGTGATTACAATGAGAGAGACAGAGTGACCCCCAGGGTGTTCAGCTGGGGGACGCGCAACACCAACACCAGCTGTAACAACAACAAGGAGTACACATTCCGTGTATTTCTTCAAACGGGCTTTTGAGTTTTCGCTGACTTTGCAAAAGCAAGAGGGACTGAAATGAATGATGTGCACACGTAATAATTATCAGGTTGGTTGGTTGGACGGTTTGATTGTACAAGAGTCCAGGTGCAGATTCAGGGCCTTGTACTATCAATCAGTCTCTGATAAAAGATTGTTGAAATCACAACATTCTTCCCACGCAATGACTTTAGTGTGTGTGTGTGTGTGTGTGTGTGTTGTGTGTGTGTGTGTGTGTGCGTGTGTGTGTGTGTGCGTGTGTGATGTTATGATTGTGTGTGTGACTGTTGTGTTTGAGTGCACACGCGTGCAGTGCAAGTGTGTGTGTATATGTGTTGTGTGTGTGGTGCAGCTGAGTGTGTGTGTGATGAATGTGTTGTGGTGTATGACTGTGTGTGTGAGTGTTTTGAGTGCACAGGCAGTTTTAGTGTGTGTGGTTGTGTGTGTGTGTAGGTGTGTGTTGTGTGTGTGTGTGTGTGTGTGTGTGTGTGTCTGTGTAAGCACTGTCATTGGTGTCTCCCCCACCTCCTACTCACCACCTTGGGGATGCAGGGGGCAGGGGGGGGGGGCTGTCAGTCAGTATAAATAGCATCCCCACCTTCTGGAACTGCATCAGTCCCTATATTTCCGCTGGGACATTAATTTTATCACAACAACAACAACAACTGGAACTGCATATAGATCTAGGCCTACAGCAGTTGACACTCGTGTGTGAACGTGTATACTTTTGGAAACAGTTGAAGGCTTCATTCAGCTCGGGTTACCCTGCAGCACTGTTGTGCTTGTATTGGGTGAGTAAAGCTTTGCATGCTTTAGAATTATGTATTTTTAGGGTGGCCCTCAGCGTCCAAGTGGGATGGGATGTCTGGAGACCACAGTCTTAATGGGAAAACTCCGCTAGGACTTTAATATCACCTCAAACAACAACAACTGGACATTCTGTGCTACAAAATTCCCTCTGTTCTTATCCATCTCTTTGTTCTGCCTTGTTCCTTTTTTTCTTCCCCATGTCACCCACCTCCTCCTTCTTGACTAATTTTCGGCCTTCTAGGTCCATTCTCCTGCCCCCCCCCCCCCAGAAAGACTTGAAAAGAGAACAATTCTCTTCCCACATCAAAGTGGGCTGACTCATCAGGCGCTGTAATGGCGGCAGTGCACGGTATCATTATTTTTCGCTCATGATTATGACAGACAAACAGTAGTTGCTGTCTGAGCGTTGGAGGAAGCAATAAATCTGGTCACTCTCATTTATTATCTCTTCTTACATTGCACACACCACAGACATTATTACAATGATCAAAACTTTAAGTTCTAAATAGCCAACCAACCAACCAACCAGCCCACCAACCAACCAACCAACCCACCAACCAACCAACCCACACAAAAGCAAGCAACCCAACAACAAAAACCTGCTGGCAAAACTGCCACATACCCTCAGCTGAGACAAACTGATTGTTGTCTTCACAGTGACCACTGTCCCTGGCATTTCCTTTCAGCTACCCGACTTTCCTCCCCCCCCTTCCCCTCCCCACCCCCTCCCCCCCCTTACCCACCCACCCTGCAAGCACAGCTACCCAGTACAGTGTTTTCCAGCCCCACCCTGTTCACCCCCCCCCTTCCCCCTCCCCTCCTTCTTCCACCCTCTACCACCTCCCCCTATACTACCCCCCTTCTTTCTCTCTAGCAGGGTAAGGGTGGATGGTTGGGAGGGTGGGTGGGTGTTTGCAGGGAAAAGTGTGTCAGGACTGCGTGTCCTTGTATTGCAGTGGTGGGTGTGTGTGTGTGGTGTGTGGCATTGCAAAGGGAGTGGTCAGCACTCGGCAGCAAAGCGCTTAATGGTCAAGCCAGGGAAGGGACAAGGCATTCTTCTCTGGCTCTCACAGGTCACATTGACCACCTAGCGCTGCCTGCCTGCCTGCCTGCCTGCCCGGTTCGCGCGTAAGTGCACGCGCTAGGCCTAGTAGGTGCTAGTGCTGGGTCCAAAGTAGTAGGCCTAGGCCTAGCGGTGTTGAGAGTAGTACTAGGCTACAGGCGACAGGGTGACGTTTGGAAATCTCCCCTTGCAAGAAGACTTGTTGATGTGTTGGACAGCAGTAGCCTATAGAATAGAAAGCACAGGCTCTGTCTCAGAGCCGAAAAATCGATTTTTTTAAGGGGGAGTGGTGGTGGTGGGGGGGGGGGGGGGGGGGGGGGGGGGGGGTGTGGTTCGCTATTCTCTCTCTCTCTCTCTCTCTCTCTCTCTCCTCTCTCTCTCTCCCTTCCTCTCTCCTCTCTCTCTCTCTCTCTCTCTCTTCTCTCTCTCTCCAATCTCTTGTTAAGAGTTGGTTTTTTTTTTTAATCTTGATCTTATCCCTGATTAGGGCGGGGACTGCATGTAAAAAAAAAAAATCCTTTTTTTTTTAAATTCAGGTAATCAATTTTTCCTAAAAATGGTAAAAATTCCAGAAAAATCTTCATAGTTACATTGATTGAGTACATTGATAACATTTTTCAGGAGTACAACTATCGTTTATGGGTTTTGATGCAGTTCAGCTACCATACTGAAGAAAGCTACAGAACCACTCCTGGGTGGCGCTGCTCTTGTGGCGACAGGCTCTCCCTGGACAGAGCAGCCTGAATTTCACGCAGAGAGATCTGCCGTGACTTCAAGTGGTATGCAATACAATACAATACAATACTTTTTTTTTTTCTTATTGATATTGAAAACTTTGAAGCTGTACAATTTCCATATAGAATTGACAACCTTCATGGTAGTGATTGATTGTAATGGTGATTTGTGCTTGTCATTGTGATTATCACCATTATAATAACTGTTTCTGGAATACCCTCATGCCATCTTTGAACATAGCCTTTCGTGCCTACGGAGAAAACCATGATGTCCTTTTTAAGAAAAATATGATTATGTGACTTTCTGCCTTTCTTTGGTTTAAACAGTTTTATTTTGTTCAGAAAACAACAAGCAACAGTATATGAAATGAGTACAACAAGCAAAGCTTATATGGGTACTCAAACATCCATCCATATCTATGCAAGGATAGGCTGCAGCTGAACAACATTGCTCAAATAAGAGCGATAAGACAATGATTAAGATAACTAAGTATTTAAAGATTGTGAAAATACCGGGAAAAAAAAACAAAAACAAATAATAAACAATAGCAAGGGGGTAGATGCATCACGGCAATGCAAGGCAACACCATCGCAAGACTGGTTGTGACATGCCGACACCAGAAAACAATAATACAACAACAATTATGATATTTAAGACACGAGGTTGCAGCTCTCTCAAATGCTATATGCACTCACGTGCGCGCACGAATGTACACGCCCATGCATAAGCACAAGGCCACATGCGCGCGTGCCATGAATGTGCAACATACAGTATCAAAGTTGTATTCGTAATAGAAATTGTCATACTAAATTAAACCTTTTCCGACAGCAAGATGAATTGCCCTACAGCTGCAAATATTGTATAATTATCTTGTAGACTTTTATCGCTTTTACCGTACAATAAAGCTGTAACATCAGATTTTATATCACCAGGCAAGACATCTATGGTGACCACACGGCTCTGGTGGTATAGAGGGCAGTTTATCAATTACTTTATCAAGTTTATCTGCCTTTCTTTCTTTGTTTATATAAGAGTCCCAGCGGGGTTATCGGATTAAACATGGGTAAACAATGAAACACCATTACATAAAACCAACTGAGTTTGATGGGTTAGTTCATTGCCTTTGGCAATCAGCTTCAATCCACGATAATCTGATGGAGATGATACCGACCACGGTAATCATGATATTTATCTATCTATTCATTTATCTGTTTATTTACCTATCTATATCATTCATTCATTCATTCATTCATTCTTTCAATCTTTTCTTTATTTCGAGGTAATGCAAAAAGCACTCGTGTGCTTTTTACATCGAGTCCCTGCGCTGCATGCATGCAGTTTTGTAAAGTTTGTCATCTGTTCCCACTGGCACACAATGGCCCCTGCTCTTCCGAAAAGCGGAACAGGTGTTCTCGTGTGTTTCGGTTTAAGTTCCAACCAAAGGATTTAGGAGGAGTGGAGTCGGCAAGGTGGAAAAAAAATCCAACTGAACGGGATTCGAACCGAGTCACGACTGCAATGCCCAGTGCTCTAACCACCCAAAGGCTATCCCATCTCCCAAAAGAGAAGAGAGAGAAGAGAGAGAGAGAGAGAGAGAGAGAGAGAGAGAGAGAGAGAGAGGAGAGAGGAGGAGAGAGAGAGAGAGGAGAGAGGAGGAGAGGGGAAAGAGAGAAAGAACGAGACAGAGAGACAGACACAGACAGACAGACAGGACAGACAGGGAGTGACAGACAGAGAGGAGACAGAGAGAAGAGAGAGACCGACATACAGAAAGATAGAAAGATAGAGATCGACATTATCAGGACAATAGAGAAAAACAAGACAACTAAATACGCAGACCGGTGCTTGTAGGATAGAAAAAAAAAACAGAATAAGAAAAAAAACCAAGACAGAAAAACAAAAAAATCAAGGCAGGGTGCGGAGAGAATAATTAATTAATATATAAGACCTAAGGAAAGGTGGGGATGGGCGTAGAACAGAAAGGTGTTGGGAGCAGGGGGAGGGAGGGGGGGGGGGGGGGGGAGAAAGGGGAGAGCAGAATGGTTAAATAAGGAGAGAGAGAGAGAGAGAGAAAAAGCGTTAAATATAAAGGAAGAGAGAGAGAGAGGGAGAAGTGAGAGAGAGAGAGACAGAGAGACAGAGACAGAGACAGGCAGACAAAGAGAGGCAGAGACAGACAGAGACAGAAGAGACAGAGACAGACAGACAGAATGAATGAATGATCTTCATTTTCCAAGGGTAACAAAGTCAGTATTCACGTACTTTTTTTTCCATACGGCCCTTGCCCTGGTTAGGGAATAGCCCCCCCCCCCCCCCCCCGCCCTCCAAAGACCTCCGGTCCCAACCCCCCTCTCCCCCCCAAATCCAAACCAACAGCAAACTAAAACAAAAGAAAACCAAAACCACCATCACCAGTCATGTAAAAAATTCGACTACTGATTTAAAAAAAGGGATAGATCTAGACATACATGAAAAAAGCACAATCCCCGATCTACAGCAGAGACAGAGACAGAGAGAGAAGACGAGACAGAGACAGAGACAGAGAAGACAGACATATCATTTATATTTATTCTTTTATATCAGGATAACAGAATAAGCAATCATGTGCTTTTTTTTTTCATCCGGTCCCCGTGTGATGCAGTTTTGTAAATATTGTCATCTGTTCCCACCGGCACACGATGGCCTAACTCTTACGAAAAGCGGAACAGGATTTAAATGTGCGCAAGATGTTCTGCGTGCGTTCGCGCACGGGGCCTCGGTTTAAAGTCTCATCCGAAGGACTTTTGGGGAGAGTGGAGTCAGCACTGATGTTAACTCCAGGAGAAAAATCTCCTCGACCGGACTCAACGAACCCGGGTCTTCAAATTGCCAGCACAATGTTCTGACCACTAGGCTATCCGTCCCCGGAGACAGACAGAGACAGAGAGAGAGACAGAGAAGAGCAGAGGACAAGAAGGAGAGACAGAGAGAGAGCGAGACAGAGGAAGACAAAAGTAGTGAGCCAAAAAGCCTGATCAGGACGCTGTTCATATGTGTCCACCAACCAACTCTCTCCCACCACCTCTCTCTCCCCCCCTCACTCCCCTCCCCTCTCTCTCCACCTCTCTCTCTCTCTCCTCCCCCCCTCTACCCACCCCCCTCTCTCTCTTTACCCTTGCAGAACAACTAGGCTAGCCTACTGACCAATCTGCATAAAAAGTCTCTGTCCATTTTCTTCTCATGCTGTGTCACTGGGGAGACTAGTAGTAGTTAGTAGCAAGGGTAGTAGTAGTAGTAGTAAGGGAACATTTTCCTCTCTCTCTCTCTCTCTCTCTCTCTCTCTCTCTCTCCTCTCTCTCTCTCTCTCTCTCTCTCTCTCTCTCTCTCTCTCCTCTCTCTCTCTCTCTCTCTCTCCTCACCATCTTGCTCTCTTTCTCTCTTTTCAGTGGGCTATTTCATTCTATTGTATTCTATTCGGGGAGAGGGGGGGGGGGGGGGGGGGGGGGGGGCGGTGGCTGTTTGTCATCCTTGCTGCACCTTGTGTGGTCGTCCTCTCTAACGAGCAATAAAACTCAGGAGACTAGGCCTAGACCACTAACACTGGGGTGGTATGGTTGGAGGGGGGAGGGGGGGGGTGTTGGTGTGGGAGGGGGGGGGGGGGTGTGAGGGAGGGAAAAACCCTTTGGCCGAATGGTCGTCAAGGTGACATGCTATGAATGGTCAGGTTCGAATCTCCCTTTTTTTTTTTTCCAATTCAATTCAATTCCAAAACTTGATTATTTCAGAGACCGAGAAATTCACGCCGGTTACAAGCCATACATTAATTAAAAAACAAAACAGTAAACATGTCAACAGAATATCACAGGGAAAAAAAACCCCACAAACACAGTATTTGAACATCAGCACGCACCCATCACAATAAATAAAAAAAAAAAAAACCCTCACAAAAATCAGCAATATGTCAGCTAGCCATCTGGGATGGGTTATTATTATTATTATATTATTGTTGTTGTCGTTGGATATTTTTCCAGCTTAACAACTTTAATTAAGGAGGCTAGGATTTTCCAGTGATAATTATACACTCTGGAATCACAGTGAAACTTGTGTACAGACCCATTGGCTGATCAATTTGTGTTCAGGGGTGTTTTACAGTAGGCCCTAGACACGTCTAGCCTGATTGGCAGCAAATTTTCCAACTTCAGAGGATTTGCTTTTTGCTATCCTAATGTTATTAACATAAAGGAGAGTATATACAGGCTGTTATGCTAATATCTTGTCATGGATGAAGACAATCGGCAACTGGCCGTTCATTCTTTTTCCATCCTTTCCCTTTAAAATTTTCTTAAATGTTTTGGTTAGTAGAACGGGCAAAGGAATACTGGCTTTTTTTTGGTTTCTCTAACGTTGGCTTATTTATTCAACAGAAGATGTCTTTAAGGGTAAAATAGTGTTTTATCTAATTAGATGTGACTGTTAATGCTGGTTACCATTCTGTTCAGTCATCCCCCCCCCCCCCCCCCCCCCCCTGTTTTCTTCCTTGGTCGTTATAGGGATCATTAGCCGCCATGTGAATGTTGTTGTACTTGCGCACAATATTGAACTAGCTTTTTTCTTCTTGTTATGCTAATTATATCCTTCGTGTTATGATTGTTCCATACTTTTTTGAAATAAATAAATCCTAGTATACTAGAGTTTTCGATGAACAAAAATCATTTAGGCGGTGTCTGGTGAATGAAGGGTAGGGACTTTAACGATCTCCCAGGTGAACTTCAAGTGCAATCCTGCCAGTGCCTTCCGATTCCCTTCCGTATGTATACGCATGCAGAAGAAAAAAAATATGCACGTTAAAGATCCCTTCCTTCATGTCAACGTTCGGTGGGTTACGGAAACACTAACATACCCCCAGCATACATCCCGAAGTCGGAATGCTGCTACCTTCATGGTCTGGACAAAAAAAACAACAACCTGTGGCATATATACAAAATCTCATCATTGGTGAATCCTCGAAGCTCTAGCTGAGGAATGTTAAAAAAGAAAAAAAGAAAGAAAGAAAAAAGAAAGAAAGAATAAACGAACATCGGGTGATGTCTTAAAGCTTATCAGCATCAGCAGTCCCTTGACTAATTATTATGGTTATTACGGTAGAACGGGGGAGGGGGGGTAGGCAGGATGTCAACACAATGTTTGTTTGTTTTTTATGTCAATACATCCGCAGTGACCTTGTCCTTAAATGCCGTTGTGGTGATAGTGTCACGTTGTTCCCTATTGGGGCGGGGGGGGGGGGGGGGGGGGGGGGGGCGGTCAACATAAACAGCATCCCCACCTTCTGGAAATTCTGTGCTGGAATTCCCTCTTTTCTATCCTCTCTTTGTTTCTGCCCGTGTTTTTTTGTTGTTTTTTTTTTTCTTCCTGTCATCTTGTCTACTTTCTGCCTTTTTGGTCCATTCTTTCTGCACAACAGTGAGATTTTGCCATGCGACGTGTTTTTGCCTGCCTTGCATGCAGGTAGCCGTATTCCAACTTCAGGATTGGCGAAGTTTCGAACAGTGGGGTTATGAGACAACAACAACAACAACAAAGCGGGGGTATATAACAACAACAACAACAACAAAGCAGGGTACGAGACAACAACACAAAAGCAGTGGTACGAGACAACAACAACAACACACAAGCAGTGGGGTAAGACAACAACACAAAAGCAGTGGGGATGAACAACAACAACAAAACAGTGGGAAAGACAACAACAACAAAGCAGTGGGGGTATATGAGACAACAACAACACAACAACAACACAAAAGCAGTGGGGTATGAGACAACACAACAAACAGGTGGGTATAGAACAAAACACACAACAAACAGGTGGGGTATGTAGAACAACCAACAACAACAACAAAAGCAGGTGGGTGGTACTGAGACAACAACAACAACAAAACAGGTGGGTGGTACGAGACAACAAACAACAACAACAACAAAAGCAGGTGGGGGTATGAGACAACAACAACAAAAGCAGGTGGGGGTATGAGACAACAACAACAAAAGCAGGTGGGGGTATATGAGACAACAACAACAAAAGCAGGTGGGGGTAATGAGACAACAACAACAACAACAACAACAACAAAAGCAGGTGGGGGTATGAGACAACAACAACAAAAGCAGGTGGGGTATATAACAACACAACAACAACAAAAGCAGGTGGGGGTATATGAGACAACAACAACAACAACAACAACAACAAAAGCAGGTGGGTATAACAACAACAACAAAAGCAGTGGGGGTATAGAGACAACAACAACAACAACAACAACAAAAAGCAGGTGGGGGTATGAGACAACAACAACAACAACAACAACAAAAGCAGGTGGGGGTATGAGACAACAACAACAAAAGCAGGTGGGGTATAAAGACAACAACAACAACAACAACACAAAAGCAGGTGGGGGTATATGAGACAACAACAACAACAACAACAAAAGCAGGTGGGGGTATATGAGACAACAACAACAAAACAACACAAAAGCAGGTGGGGGTACACATTTTTAAATATGGAAGTGGGCATCATCCCACCCCCTCCTTCTCCTCCCACCCCCTCTCCAAACAACATGTCTGAACCTGCTCCACTCTCCCCCCCCCCCCCCCCAATGAATAATAGGGTGGAACCCCTTGCACGTAGGAATACATGGACCACAGAGCTCTCTTCTTGATACAATCTGCTCAAGCTCTCACTGCCCCTCCCCACCCCCTTTTTCTAATTCAAAATCTCCCTCCCCTCCTCCCCCTCCCCACTCCAACTGTACTCAGTTACCCCCCCCCCCCCTTTCTTCCCTTCTACCCCCCCCCCCCCCCTTCCCCTAAGCAACCCAACACGCACTTTTAGCACCAATTCTATGACCTAACTGTCACTCTTGCAAGCCACTAGAAATAGCCGAAGCATGGCGTAACACTCACGCAACTGTCCAACACTCATCCCCCCCCCCCCCTCCCCCCCCCCTCCACCCCCCCCCCTCCCCCCCCCCCCCCCACCCCCCAGCGTTCAGGTAAACCTGCCGTCGCCACACTGACACAGCCACAAATGACGCAGACCCCAACTTCAAACCCCACTGCACAGAAACGTGTGAATAATACACCTTCCCCCCCCCACCCACCACCCTCACCCCCATCTCTCTCTCTCTCTTTGTCTCTTGTCACCTCCCCTCCCCTCCTCCCTTCCCCTCCCTTCCTCTCCCTCCTTCAACAACAATGCTTCACCTGCAGGTTCCCAGCAGCGAGTGTACATACACACACAGAGACACACACACACAGAGACAAAAGCCCGGGGTTCCCAGGCCACAGGCGTTCTAGCCTGTAAGGACGCGCCCCAACAAGCCAGCCCCCATTACAGTGACCAGCGTTATGCAACTTTCTGTCAATACCTGTTGACAATGCTCCCCAGTGCACAGTGTGACATGGATACATGTGTGTACATGTATATATATATATATATATATATATATATATATATATAATATATATATATATATATATATATATATATATGAATTGATGGATGGATTTTGTGTGTGTGTGTGTGTGTTGTGTGTGTGTGTGTGTGTGTGTGTGTGTGTGTGTGTGTGTGTGTGTGTGTGTGTGTGTGTGTGTGTGTGTGTGTGTGTGTGTGTGTGGTGTGTGTGTGTGTGTGTGTGTGTGTGTGTGTTGTGTGTGTGTGTGTGTGTGTGTGTGTGTGTGTGTGCTCTGTGTGTGTGTGTGTGTGGATGTGTGTGTGTGTGTGCACTGTGTGTGTGTGTGTTGTGTGTGTGTCGTGTGTGTCACTGTGTGTGTGTGTGTGTGTGTGTGTGTGTGTGTGTGTGTGTGTTGTAGTGTGCGCGTACGTGTTTATATAAAAAATCTTTTATTTCGAGAATAATGGAATGAACACTTATGTGCTTTTTTTGTTACGTCCAGTCCCGGTGGGTATGCAGTTTTTAAAAATTTATCATCCCCTTCCCACTGGCATACAATGGCCTACTCTTCCGAAAAGGGAACAAATTTTAACGTATGCCCAAGATGTTCTGCGAGCGTTTGCATATGGGACATGGGTGCGTGTATGTAGTATGTATGTATGTATGTATAGTATGTATGTATGTATGTATGTATGTATGTATGATGTATGTATGTATGTGTGGTGTGTATGTGTTGTATGTATGTATGTATGTATGTATGTATGTATGTATGTATGTATGTATGTATGTATATGCATGTAGATGTAGCATGTATGCATGTATAGTATGTATGTCAAGTCAAGTCAAGCCAATTCAAAACTGATCTTTTATATCGAGGTTAACAGAATAAGCACTCATGTGCTTTTTTTTTTCTTACATCCACTCCCCGTGTGTATGCAGTTTTGTAAATCTTATCACACTTGGGAATTGAATCTACCAGTTTTGCCAGGGGGTACCATCCTGCTCTTTCCGATTTTTAAATTAACTGTTGTGGGTTCTCGGAAAGAGCAGGGAGGTACTACCCCTGACTGTCCTGGCGAAAACTGGTACATTCCATTCCCAACTGTATTCCCGAAGTCGGAATGTGGCTACCTTAATGAAAGGGGGGGGGGGGGGGTATTAACGGTTGCATACACAAAAATCTCCCCATTGGTGAACCTCGGAGCTCTAGAAGAACAAGAAAAAAAAAAGAGAAAAAAAAATCATCCATTCATTTCTCAATACATCTTTTTTTTCCCTTTCATTTATTCCACATGCAGATAGACACTACACACGCAGACGAGAAATCTGTTGTTGTTTTTTTTAAGAGAGAAAAAAAAAACAACAGGCATCGCTGCTTTGTTGCAACGCGCTCTCCCCAGAGAGAGCAGCCTGAATTTTATGTAGAGAGACCTGCCCTGACTGAAAGTGGTGTATACAATACATAATACAATACAAATACAATACAATACAATACAATACGATAGAAGACAATACAAATACAAATACAATACCAATACAATTCCCCTTTTCCTTCCTTCCTTTTTCTTCATTCGTTCATAGTACTACTTTTTTTTCGTGGAACGCTCAAACGGCAGCTACTTATTGTCTGTCTGTCATACGAACAAAAATGCGTTGCGCTGCCATTAAGCGCCTGACAAGTCCGTTTTAAAATTTTATTTCATACCACTTTATATCACAGCAGATTTCTCTGCGTGAAATTCGGGCTGCTCTCCCCGGAGAGAGCGCGTCGCCACAAGTGCAGCGCCTACCCATTATTTTTTTCCCCTCAGGGATGGTGTCTAAACACACACTGTGTGCATGCTGGTTTTTAAAAAAATTATTTATAATTTTGTCATCCGCTCCTACCGGAACATGATGGCTGCTCTTCCCAAAGGCGGAAGGGGGTTTTTAACGTGTGCGCAAGATGTTCTGCGTGCGTTCGCACACGAGGTCTCGGTTGACAGTCTCGTCCGAATGATGAATCAGGATCAGCGCATCTGACTCTGGCGTGGGCGAGAATAGCTATCTTTAAGTTTATTTCTGGGTTAAAAAAAAAAAAAAGCATGGCAATGGACCTAGAAGGCAGATAGCAGGCAGAAAACAAAAGGAAGGAACAGGGCAGAAACAAAGAAGAGAGGGATAGAAAAGGGGGAATTCCTGACACAGAATTTCCAGAAGGTGGGGATGTTATGTATACTGACAGACCCCTGATATCCCCCACAGAAGCTTCAAATTCATTCATTCATGAATACGATGTACCTTCCTACTTACGATGAAGGCTTTCGACTTGACCCAGGACAGTTTCAGAAAAAGATAAAGAAAGAAGGTCAGAGAAAAAATCAGATAGCGCGGGGAAAAGAGAGAGAGAGAGAGAGAGGGGAGAAAGATGAGAGAGAGGAGAGAGAGAGAGAGAGAGAAGAGAGGAGAGAGAGAGAGAGAGAGAGAAAGAGAGATGAGAGAAGAGAGAGAGAGAGAGAGAGAGAGAGGAGAGAGAAGAGAGAGAGGGGAAGAGAGAGAGATAACATTACAATAAAAAGTAACACACACACAGACATACACACACGCACTCTCTCTCACAGACACACAGACACAGACACAGAACCACAGACACAAAGTAACACATAAACACAACGCGCACACACACACACACAAAGTAACTCCACTCACAACACAACACACCACACCACACACACAAAACCACCACCACACCGCACACCACACCACCACCAAGTAAAAACCACACAGTACACCCACACACCACACACACACACACACACACACACACACACACACCACACACAAACGACCCATGGAGTAGAGAGCAGAGGGTGAAGAAAACTGGAACACGACTAAAAACGAGAAAGAGAGAGAGACAGAAGAAAAAAAAACGAAAGAGAAGAGAGCGAGCAAAAAAGTAGTTTGAAGGCAAACTCCCCCTCCCTCCCACCCTAACTCATTCCTCAATTTTCTTCCTAGTGTTTTTTTCCATCTTCCTCCACTCTTTTTTTTTTTTAAAGGTCCCTTCCCCCCCCCCCCCCCAACCCCTCTACTCTTTTTCAGTGCCCTTGTTGCAAAAAAAACGTATGGTCTCGCACACTCAATCTGCAACCTTCTCCCTCTCCCCACATCCCAACACACACACACACAAAAACACACACACACCCACAACACACAAAAACACACATCCTCTTTCCTCCGTTGTACAATAAATCGGTTTAGTCTTGGACACCCACGCTTCCTCTTGCATCTGCGT
>CM060344.1:18764434-18766934 GCA_030674155.1 Stramonita haemastoma
TAGAAGGCGGATAGAAGAGAGAAGACAGGCAGAGGAGAGGAGACAGGTGGAGGAGAACAGAAAGGCAGAGGAGAAGAGACAGACAGCAGCAAGCCAAGAAGAAAGTCAGGCAAGTGAATGTTTCGCCTCGGAAAATGTACACGGTTTGTTTATGCCTACACCACCGACAAGCAGCACTGTGGCACACAACAGGCCCCTGTCTCCAAACAACACACCTCTGCACGTGCTGCCTTCTGCACGTGAATTCCGCCCTAGACCACGTGATGTCACCGTGCAAGAAGCAGCCCCAGTTCCTGACCAGCTGTGTGACATCAACCTGGCTGACGATGTGTCTGCTTCATCGGAGACTGCTGAGGACAACGACGATGACAGCCCTCTACGGAAAGCTGAGGAGACTGGCTGCAGTGTGGAGCTGATCCGAGACTATGTGGCGGAGTTATCAGGCAGGTTTTCTGGCAGAGAAGTCTCCGAAACACCTCTAGGAATCGGGACTTTGGCCACGTGCTTGTCTCTGAGGACAAACCTGGTGTTGTTATTTGTGAAAGTGATGACGTAGTGTTTGAATTTGGGGATTCCCAGGAACAACTCGATTTCTTCTGGTTCGTGAAAAGAGACACCAAGCACATGTCTGAGGAGGAACGGACCATCAGCTCCAGGCTGCAGCTGTGGACACCTGCTGATCGCAAGAGATTCAAAGACAGGATTGATGCTGGACTAGTTATGCTAAAAGTGATCATGGACGTTGTCAGATTCTTCCTTGGATAACTGATCGAGATTGTGATTGCCTGCTTTTGAATGCTTTTGTTTAGGTGTGTGTGTGTGTATGTGTGCGTGCGTGTGTGCATGTGTGTGTATGTCTGTCTGTGTGTGTGAGTGTGTGTGTGTGTGCGTGCGTACATGTATGGTGTGTTAATGCGTGCAGTTGTGTGAGTGCATGTGTGTGTGTGTGTGTGTGTGTGTGTGTGTGTGTGTGTGTGTGTGTGTGTGTGTGTGTGTGTGTGTGTGTGTGTGTGTGTGAGAGAGAGAGAGAGAGAGAGAGAGAGAGAGAGGAGAGAGAGAGAGAAGAGAGAGAGAGAGAGAGAGAGAGTGGTCGAAGGCGGTGGTTGATCATAGAGATAGATATAGAGAGAGAGCAGGCAAGCATATCCCTAGACAGCTACGTGTGCACCCCAATCCACGTGTTTGTACCACGAAACAGAGCCAGCCAGTGAGCCTACTTGACAAAAGACATTACGTGACATGGAAACCTTGTCACAGATCCAGTTATGTCAATGTATGATGTGAATTTGAAGTTTTGTGCCCAGTCCCCATCCCTCTGTCCCCTTGTGAATGGGCGTAAAAGCTTGTCACATAAACTATTGTCACTATTGTCATTGTCACTGTCTCTCTCTCTCTGTAACATTTCAGAAGATTCGTATCATTTTGTTCACTATGGTCGTAACTACATACATACATGCATGCAAGCAAGCCGGTTTGCCGTCACTCTTTATAACAAGAGTTTAATCGTTAGCAACCCTGTTCAAAACTGGGCACATGATAAAAATAGATTCTCGCTGCCCAGGCTAGGCATCGAAGCCCATTTCAGCGCCATGTGATCTAACGTTCTCAAAAAAAAAAAAAAAAAACCGGTTGGAGGTGAATGATTAGTTGGGAAAATGACCATCTGTGCACCACACTATCCAGTCAGTGTTGGCTGACCAACCTGGGAACAGGGGGAGGGAGAGAGGGGAGGAGGGAGAGATGGAGGGAGGAGAGAGGGAGAGAGAGAGAGAGAGGAGAGAGGAGAGGAGAGGAGAGAGAGAGAGAGAGAGAGAGAGAGAGAGAGACAGACAGACAGACAGACAGACAGACAGACAGACGAGACAGACAGACAGACTGACTGACTGATGACTGATGATGACTGATGATCTTTATTTTCCAAGGGTTACAGAATAAGCATTCACTTTTTTGTTTCATCCGACCCTTGCCGTGATTTGGGACTATCACAGAGAGAGAGAGAGAGGAGAGAGAGAGGAGAGAGAGGAGAGAGATGAGAGAGAGAGAGAGAGAGAGAGAGAGAGAGAGAGAGAGAGAGAGAGAAGAGAGAGAGAGAGAATCCCATCTGATTCACCCACTGCTAAGTGACCCTAGAGAGAATCACGCTCCTTCCTGACTATAATCATTTACGAAAACTTAGAACCCCAAGGCATTGCGACTATGTAATATGTGTGTGTGTGTGTGTGTGTGTGTGTGTGTGTGTGTGTGTGTGTGTGTGTGTGTGTGTGTGTGTGTGTGTGTGTGTGTGTGTCTGTCTGTCTGTCTGTCTGTCTGTCTGTCTGTCTGTCTGTCTCCCCCTTCCTCCATATCCTTCTTTCCTCGATCCTAGTAAAGTAACTTCAAGGTAGAAACATTTCAAACTATTCATCTAAACAGTTACACAGAAACATTCCTTAAAAGTTCATCAACAGAGGCCACGTCAAAAGCTACAAAAACACACCTTCCCCAATCTCTCTCTCTCTCT
>CM060344.1:18771243-18773743 GCA_030674155.1 Stramonita haemastoma
TCTCTCCTCTCTCTCTCTCTCTCTCTCTCTCTCCTCTCTCTCTCTCTCCTCTCTCTCTCTCTCTCTCTCTCTCTCTTACCTACTCGTGTGTGTGTGTGTGTGTGTGGTGCGTGGTGCGTGTGTGCGTGGTGGTGTGTGCCTACGTGCATGGCACACACGCACGTCCCCCCCCCCCCACACACACACATACACTTTTTTCCTCTCCCTCCCTCCCCGTCCTCCTCCTCTCCCCCCCCCCCTCCCTCTCCTCTCCCCCCCCTCCCTCTCTCCCTCACTCTTTCGTTACGCAAACTCGCTGATCCGTGTCAGAGCTGGACTTTCTCGGAGTGTAAGATTGCAGGTCATAGTTGAAGGAAGGAGTGGGGGGGGGGGGGAGGGGGGACGGTGTAGGGGGAGAGAGAGAGAGGGAGGGAGGTTGTCAGTGTTGAGCAGTTTATGCAATTTTTCAGGGGCCATACTTATACTCCCTCCCTCCCCCCTCCCTCCTCCCTCCCTCCACGAGTTTTAGGACTACTATTATATCCTTTAGTCCATGTAGCTCGGGGGAGGAATTTTTGAAGGAAAAAAAAAAATGTTGTGTACCTTACACTTATTACAGTTTACGGTGGTGGTGTTGGTGGTGGTAGCGGCGACTTTTCCTCTGATTCAGCCAGGGTGAGAGTGTGTGTAGAGGTGGTGACAGATAGATCTGAGGTTGTTGAAGAAGCGAAGCTAGAAGTGGTAGTAGCCTATCATTGATTTCAAACCTTGCTGGTTGAGGTGTAGGCTATAATTCCCAGTAGTGGAGTTGTGTTGATTTTTTTGGTTTTGTTTTTTTTTTGGTCAGGGATCGAACAGAGAGTTGTTGTTTTTAAACAAAACTTCTATTCCCGAAGTCGGAATGCGGCTACCTTTTAATGGGGGTAAAAACGGTCGCACATGCAAAAAAAAAAATGTCATTGATGAACCTTGGAGGTGAAGCCGAGAAACAAACAAAACTTAAATAATTAAAAATAAAATAAAAAATAAAACTTCGAGTTTATCTCTGGCTGGAGTATTGCTTTTTTTTTTACCTGTTGAACATTGAAGCTATTAAGAGTCCCAGCGGAAGATTTCTGATTGTAGAGACCTGACCACGACTCAAAACGTAAAGGGGTGTTTTGATGAAAGGCGGGGTTTGTTTTTCTGTGGCAGGAGTAAAGGAAGCGGGTATACATAGCTTTTACTTGTTGCTGAAGTTGTATTAGAAACCCAGCGTGAAACGGAAAAGTACCGTTTTAATGTGTTGTTTTAGGTTATAGTAGACTCACAGTGGAGATTTCCGATTTGGGAACCTCAACCCAAACGCAAAGAGATGAAAAAATAACCAAAAGAAAAAAAAACTTCAACAAAAAAAAACCACACCAAGTTATCTGTGACTGGAATATAGCTTTCCCTGTTGTTTGAAGTTATAGGAAAGTCCCAGCGTAGATTAAGATAGGGACACCAACCTAAACCATAGACTTTTTTTGTTAGAAGGGGAAACAAAAGCTGGGGTTTACCTGTGACTGGAAAAAAAAAAAAAAAGTATATATTGCTTTACCTGCTGTGAAAGTTACTCTAGAGCCCAGCGGACATTTGTGACGTAGTGACCTCAACGCAGCGTGACTTTAAAAACAACAACAACAAAGAACAAAACACAAACCTTGGGAATCTTTTTTTAATTTATTTTTATTCTTTTATATCGAGGATAATGGGATAAGCACTCATGTGCTTTTTTTTTTTTAAGCCAGTCCCCGTGTGTATGCGGTTGTGTAAATCGTGTCATCTGTTCCCACCGGCACACAGTGGCCTACTCTTACGGAATCGTGTGTGGCTGCTCTGGAGCAAGCTGAGTATTTCTTGATCTGTTGAACATTGCTGATATATATATATAGTGTTGACAGTCCCAGTGAGATCGGAATTTAAAGATTTCAACCCAAACGTCTCTAGGTAAGTTAAAACACACACACACACGCACGCACGCACGCGCGCGCGCACGCACGCACGCACGCACGCACGCACGCACGCACGCAGCAAAAAGTACGACGCACCAGCCCAGCATATAAATTTCACAACAACTCTCTACACCAAACTCTCAGGACAAAACACAACACACACACACACGACAGCCCACCACACACACACACACACACACACACACACACACACACACACCACGCACACAACCACAACACACACACACACACACTCAAACACACACACACACACACACACACACACACACACACACACACACACACACATCACACATACACACACACACACACACACACACACACACACACACACACAACACACACACACACACACACACACACACACTCAAACATACACACACCACACACACACACACAAACACAACACACACACACACACACACCACCACACACACTCCACACATCACCACACTACCACACACCACACCACACACACACACACACACACCTCCACGCACCATCCTCGCACCACCACCACCTAC
>CM060344.1:18783483-18788483 GCA_030674155.1 Stramonita haemastoma
AAAAAAAATGATATCAACTCAGATTAAAGGCATATGTCACAAACGTAATTTTGTGACATATGAACAATCAAAAGCCTAGGGCACGTTCAGAACGTTACTCTGACCATGTGTTTGGCAGCTACGGGCAAAAATTATTAATCACCAAATAACAAGATGGGCTTTTCAAACAACTTTTTTTTTTAATAGATCAACAATTAACCCTTTATTTTTGTAGCAATCACTTTTCAAAAAAATAAGTAAAGAAAGAAAAAAATTCAACGTTTTACCCCAAAAAACAACAAAAAATAAGACATCGGGAAAAAATCACCATGTATGAAGGGGAGAAAAAAAAAGACACTGGGGAAGAACGATTACACTGGGGGAAGAATCGTTGTTCCATAAAGTTTCTTCGCTTTTTTCACTAATATCTAAAAAAGGGCTATAACTAACTGTAGTATAAAACAAACCTCCAATTCTGTCAATCAGCAAAAATGAGAGGGTTGTATTTCCCTCGATATTTGACATTGATACTGTTCCCGTTTATCTACTTTTATCATTAAATAAAAACAACAACAAAAAATTTAAAAGGGGGAACCTGCGCGTAAACAATAAAACGAAAAAAATGTTCTATTTATGGGGGTAATAATTAATTTAAAGCCTTTTTTTTTTTTTCACCCGCCCTCAACAAAGGCAATCACAAGTCCCTCTCACACACGGTAAATATTTTTGTTTTTTTCCCCGCACAGACGTACTCCCTTTTAACATAAAAGTAGCATGGTGTCTTTTTAAAAAAAATAATTCTTTCATTTTGGGATAATGTAATAATCACCCTGTACTTTTTTTTTTAACATCCATCCCCGTGTGTAGCAGTTTTGTCAAATTTTTCAACCGTTACCACCGGCACCATTGGCCACACTTCCAAAAGCGGAATTGTTTTAAATTTTTGGGGCAAAAGTTCTTTTCATTTGCACACGGGGGCCTTTTTATATTTCACCCCAAAAACTTTGGGGGGTGTGGAGTCGGGACTGATGTTAATCCGAAGGGAAAAAATTTTTTTGAACAAGATTCAACCCCCGGGTCAGAGATCACGGCGCCTTAAGCCTACCCACACATCTTCAAACCGGGAAAACATAAAAAAAATCACCATTGTGACCGCACATCTACCAAGAACGGGGGGAAAAATTAATAATAAAAACAATAACAACAAAAATGATAATACATCGAATCAATATAAACCCAAAACTTGCGAAACAAAAAAACAAAAAATTAGAAAAAAAACAATACAACTCAAACAATACAATACAAAACAATAACAAAAGGGGGCCACAAAACCTACCCCGCATGTGAAAAAATCAACTCCGACTCCACCAACTCAGACAAAAAATGCCCCGGTTCACACCCCTAGGGGCCTTCTTTTGTGTTTCCGAAAGACACCAAAGCTCACATAACCCCCTCTTAACATGCATATATATATTGTCCATCTCATATCTGCGACGGGAAAAAGACCTCATTTTGGAGGGGGCGTAAAATAATTTTGGGTTGTTCCCCCCCCGGATTTCCCCTGGGCTATCAAATCAGGGGCCTTGAATCACAGTTCTGTTGGTTTTTAACCACTGGGGGTGGGACATTTCGGTGGTGGTCAGGGTATTTAAGGGAAAGGGGTGTTGTTGGGTTTTTGTGGTTTTGTGTGTGTGTGTGTGTGTGTTGCGTGCCCTTCGGCGCGCGGTAATGCTGACAAAGCACTTGCAGAGAGAGAGAGAGAGAGAGAAGAGAGGAGGAAGAGAGAGAGAGAGAAAAAGAGAGAGAGAGAGAGAGAGAGTGCATACTCGCGCGCGCACATGTGCGTGTGTAATATACGCGGGACGGTATCTGTGTGAGGGTCCGTGTACGTGCGTACGTACGCGCTTGCATAGTTACGTCCATGCATGAACGATACCACCACTGACCAACACCGCATGAAGCGGGGATGTCGACGTTAAACTTGAATGAAAGAATCAGTCTTTCTTGTGCACCTGGGTGGTGTAGTTAGTAGGGGGTGGGCGGAGGTAATTTACAGTTTACGAGTTCAATTCCCTGTCGCACCTCGTAAAACATGCGCAGTCTTTTTATTGCTGGTGTTGATGTGTTATCGTTGCAAATGTAGGGCAGTAAAGAGTTTGTTATCATGTTCTACTCGGTGTTTCCTGTGTTGTGCTGTGTTGTGTTGTGTTGTGTTGTACTGGATTCGGTTGGTTTGGATTGTGTTGTATCGTATGAATTGTATTGATTATATGCGTGTCGTGTTGTGTTGTATCTAACTGTATTGCATTGCATTGTCTTGTCTTGTGTCTATTGTATTTTTTGAATTTTTATAAATCTAATTAATTATTTTGTGGTGCACTGTATTGTATTGTGCTGTGTGTTGTTTTATATCATATTGCATTGTATTGTATTGTTTTGTCATGTATTATATACCACTTTCAGTTACCGCAGATTTCTAAAATTTGTAAAATTTGGGCTGCTCCCCCCCCCCCCCCCCCCACCCCTGAGAGCTCGTCGCCATAAGAATAGTGCCACACATATAAAAAGAATTTTTCTCTCCCTGTAAAACGTTCCTTAATGAACCTGACTTTTTTTCCCAACAGATTTTTGCCAGGGACAACTCTCTTGTTACCTTGGAATCTCTTAGGTACGCTAGATATATGTAAGACATGGAGCCTCAGTTTACCGTCCCATCCGAATGACTAGCACCCAGACATGTTTCAGTGGATAGGGGAAACAGCAAACGACCATCCTTGGCAAACACCGACCAACAAAGAAGCTCTGAGGTCACAGAAGACAGACGCATTCTGATTTGGTTTGATTTGATTTGTTTGATTTTTCTTTTATATCGAGGATAATGGAATAAGCACTCTTGTGCTTTTATTTTTATTTTACATCCAGTCCCCGTGTGTATGCAGTTTTGTAAATGTCATCTGTTCCCACCGGCACACGATGGCCTACTCTTACGAAAAGTAGAACGGATTTAACTGTGCGCAGGATGTTCTGCGTGCGTTGCATACGAGGCCTCGGTTTACAGTCTCATCCGAAGGATTTTTGGGGAGAGTGGGAGTCAGTACTGATGTTAACTCCAGGAGAAAAATCTCCTCAACCGACTCGAACCCGGGTCGTCAAATTGCCGCGCAATGTTCTGACCACTAGGCTACCCCCCCCCCCCCCCCCCCCGAAACTGTACGACATACGCAAGAACTGAAAGAACGAAGACTGTGGAGGCTGAAGATGCAAAACTATGCAGAGAAGTCAATCAATAAAGTTATAAAAAAAAAAAAGAAATGAGAAAAGCAAAGGAGACATGGACTGAAAACACTGCAAAGGGTATGGAAGAAAACCTGCAGAAAACTAACAGCCAGAAAGCCTATCTGGCTGTGAAAGACTCACAAGGTTGAAACAATGAACTGTTTTTTAAAAAGAAGACATTCGAAAGAGTTTGGCATACAGCTTTGTGGGCAACCAGCGCAGTCTATTATGACAACAACAACACAAGAGAATGGTTCTGAACCACGACTCCATGGAGGTTTACTCTCTTCCAACCTCTTCAATATCTTCTTACAGAGAATAATGGCTCGCGTGCCTTAAACCATGGGGGAACAGCCAGCATTGCGGCCAGGAAAATGAGAAACTTACGTTTTGCCCACGACATCGACAGCCTTGCTGGAGAAGAGCAAGACCAGCGATTCTCTCTCCTCCCTCCTCTCTCTCTCCCTCTCTCTCTCTCTCTCCCTCTCCCTCCTCTCTCTCTCTCTCTGACGTCTCTCTCTCTCTCTCTCTCCCCTCCTCTCTCTCCTCTCTCTCTCTCTCTCTCTCTCCTCCTCTCTCTCCCTCCCTCTCTCCCCCCCCCCCCTCTCCCCCTCTCTCTCTCTGAACAATGAAAAAAAAAAGTTCATTCTTTAGTTCTCTCTCTCCTCTCTCTCTCTCTCTCTCTCTCTCTCTCTCTCCTCTCTCTCTCTCTCTCTCTCTCTCTCTCTCTCTCTCCTCTCTCTCTCTCTCCTCTCTCTCTCTAGCCGGTTTATTATCTTTTTTTATAACCTACAAAATGTATGTAATATATTATGCATATAATCATTGTATGTGTAAATACATGTGTATTTGTGCACAACACTTCTCCATGTGTGCAGTATTTTGGGGGTGGGGGTGGGCCTTTTTGAATAATTCTCATCTCTCTCTCTCTCTCTTCTCCCCCTTTCTTCTCTCTCTGTCTCTCTCTGTGTCTCTCTCTGTGTCTCTCTCTCTCTCTCTCTCCTCTCTCTCTCTCTGGTGTCCCCCCTCCTGTACTCCTCCCTCTCCACCACCCTTCTACCCCACCCCCACCCCCCTCCATTTACCCTGGGGCTATGCATATTATACACAAGCAATGTCCAAGGTGTTCTTCACGGTCGGCTGAAGCCGAGTGGATTGAATGCGCTGCCACTGTCCAAAACAGACGCGCTTGACTGAGAGTGTTGTGATGTAGATGGCATTGGTCCTTTATGTTCCCCTTCCCCCGCCCCCCCCCCTTCCTCCCTCCCCCCTTACCCATATTACTGGATAAAGGAGTCGAAGAGAGAAATGGGGGAGGGAGAGAAGGGGGAGGGGAGGGTGAGAGAGAGAGAGAGAGAGAGAGAGAGAGAGAGAGAGAGAGAGAGAGAGAGAGACAGAGACAGAGACAGAGACAGAGACGAGAGACAGTAAGAGTCACTGCAAAGTCAATTATAGAAAGCATCACAGACGAGTATAGTACCATATTCACTCGGTGTAAGGACCTACATTTTCGCTTATTTTCAAACCCTTATTTTGTGACGTGAAGATAACGTAGAAAAGAATCGACAATTTGGGAGCGGAGGGATAGGATAGGATAGGATAGCCTGGACGTTAGAGCTTGGGCTTGTGAACTGAAGGCATGGGATCCAGCCACCACGGAGGCACCCGTTTTATGGGATTTTACCCCGGAGATAACATCAGTACTGACTCCACTCCCCCCAAGACAAGACCATAAACCAAGACTC
>CM060344.1:18795983-18803483 GCA_030674155.1 Stramonita haemastoma
TGCAGCTGCCTTAATGGTGGGTAAAAAACGGCCTCGCATATATGCAAAGTCACAACATTCGGAGAACCATGGCACTCTGACCGAGGAACGAAAAAAAAAAAAAAAGACGATTCATTAAACCGTGACATTATGACACACACAAAAAGGACCCCCCCCACCCCCACCCCCTGCTCCCAAACTAATAATCTACACTGCTGATAAAGCAACAACAACAAAAAACTGAAACGAAAGTCCCAAAGAAAAACACAAACTCCTCTTCTCCTCCGAAGCTGGAATATGGATGCCTATATGGCGAGATATTTGAAAATATCATACACGCAAACTTCTCATTCAGTGTGCAATTTCAATCTCACAGTGATTCCCAGGTGGGATGAGTGAGTCAGAGTGCACATTCTGGATGACCCCCCGGAGTGTTAAGCTGGGGAACGCACATACACACACACACACACAACACACAGACACAACACACCACACACACACACACACACACACACACACACACACACACCACACACACACATCACACACACACTCGATCAAGCTCACATTAAAATGAAAAAAAAAAAAACATTTCCCGATGCGGAAATGCGGCTACACTAACGATTGGCGAAAACTGTCACAAACGCAAAACATCTCACCATTGATGAAAAACCTGGGAGTTCTAGCCGAAGAACAACAACAACAAAAAAACAAAAAAAAATCCTCCTCCCTCCCCCCCCCTCCCCTCTCCCAGCATATGACAGAATCTCATTTGAATTCAGGTGGTCCTCTGGGCATTGAATTGGTAACGTGAGCTAACGGCTAAGCCAGAGACCAACAATCATCACTGTCATCATTGTCAACATCGTCATCATCATCATCACACGTCATTATCCATCTGTGTGTCACATACACACATACACGCACGGCGCACATGCGTGCTTATTCCATTATCCTCGCCGGTATCACTTTAAGTGGAAGGACGTAAAATTGAAGACATTATCCTCGATATAAAAGAATAAAATAAAAATAAAATAAATAAAAATAAAAATGGAGCACACACACACACACACACACACACACACACACACACACACACACACACACACACACACACACACCACGCACCACACACCACATGCACGCTTACGCACGCATACACATAATGTAGAAAAAAAACACAGAACAGGTGCAAAATCCAGAAACATGGCATATTATTATTATTATTATTTTTTTTTTTTTTTTGGGGGGGGGTTGATTCTTAAAGCAAAAGATGGTAAAAAAGGTTTGGGGTTGGGTTGGGTGGGGATTGTGTGTGTGGGTGGGTGGTGGGAAGCAATCTAGGGAGGGAAGGGGGGCAGGATCAGAGAAGGAATGGGGGCATGGCATTAAAGTGAACGGAAAAGATGAAAAAAAAAAAAAAGAGAACAATAAAAACGGTGGAGAAACAAAAAAGCAAGGAACAAATAACCCCGATGTCCCCCATTCCACGCCGCTCTCAAACGAACCCCTCCCCGCCCCCCTTAAAAACAAACAAACAACCCCCCCCCCCCCCAAAAACACCCCCCAAAAGCAAATCCAGGACATGTAAGAACAAAAAACAGACCAAAAAAAGAAAGAGGAAATCAACAGCAACTAGCCTTTAAAACAAGAACAACAAAACACAAACAAAACAAAACCAAGCCTAACTAAACCAAATTAGTAGAAAAAGACCTCCTCCCCCCCCCCCCCCCCCCACCTCCCCAACAAAATCAATGTGCCAGTATTGAAGAATTTTTTGTCTAATGTCTTTTAGCACTGGTGCTGACGTAAAGTTAGCGCCGGGCACAATAATAAATAATAATAATAAAATAATAATAATAAATAATAATAATAATAATAATAATAATAATAATAATGATTATCATCGAATGAAAAATTATATTAATAATACTTCATGATATTTATAAATAATAATAATAACAATGAATATAATAATAATAATAATAATGATATGAGATGAGATGATGATGAGATATGATGATATAATAATAATAATAATAATAATATATAACAATGATGATGATGATGTATGATGATAGGAGGAGGAGCAGCAGCAGCAACAACAACAACAATAACATCAACAACAACAACATAACAACAACAACAACAACAACAACAATAATAAATGATGATGACGAGGATGATGATGATAAAAAATAATAATATAAAAAGCAACGCCACCAGCAATAAAATCAATCACAGTTGTTGTTTTTTTAAACCCACTAAATTCAACCACATTTCAAAAATGCTTTAGAGTCTGAATTTTATTTCCGTCAGAAAGAAACCAAACAAAACAAACAAAACCAGGCAGACGAACAAAAATATCAGTCCCTCTGAACGAACAATCGATTAAAAAACAACAACAACAACAACCAAAAACAAAACAAGCAAAAGAATCCCCACCCCCTTCCCCCGAAAAAAAACCCACTCAAAAAATCCCCACCTCTCCCAAAACTTCCAAAATATTGCAGCCAAAATGAATGCAAACTAAACATCTCTCTCTCTCTCTCTCCTCTCTCTCTCCCTCCTTCTCTCTCCTCCTCTCTCTCTCTCTCTTCTCTCTCTCTCTTCTCTCTGTGTTTGAGAATTTGGTTTCTGTCAGTTTTTCACCCCGTATCAATCTGATTTTCTGAATTTAGCAGGGCGACCACGCCTATGGGTGGCGGAGAGAACCATGTTACAATGGTTTCACGGATGACTCATTTGTTTATTTCCTATCGATCAGCAGGTTTCGTTAACTGCATAGTGCATGACAGTCATGTGGCCGGCCAAGCCAAAAGACTAAAGGCCCTGTCACACTGCCTGTACCCTAATACCCTAAGTCTCTATCAAGCTGAGACTTATCAATTATTACTCCCTGCGGACAGGAAACGATAGAAGAATGTGGATCGGTGGTCTAGAAGTAAAGCGGAAAAGTCTGGGTCGGAAGCGTGCGGTGGTTGGAACCCCGTTTGGGCCCCAAAACTTTCCTCCCATCCAGAAGACCATGAGTGGGTGGTCTGGGTACTAGTCTTTCGGATGAGACGATCAACCGAGATCCCGTGTGTTAGACAAAATTATTTAGCGCACGTAAAAGAACCCACGGCAACAGGAGAGTAATCCCCGGCCAAATCCTGAAGAAAAAGCCACTCTGATCGGGAAACAAAAACAGTTGCAGACAAGAAAAGAAAAAAAAAAGGGTGGCGCTGCTCTTGTGGCGACGCGCTCTCTTCGGGGAGAGGGGCTCGAATTTCACGCAGAAAAAAAAAATCTGCCGTGACCTAGAGTGGTATAAAATATTTTTTTTAATGTAACGTTCAGATCGTTAATTTTTTTCGTTCGTTTTTCGGCTAGAGCTCCGAGGTTCACCAGGAAAATCAAACCAAATGTCATGTCAACAAGTCTTTCGGAGGAGACTCCAAACCAGTAGTCGGACCCGTGTGCTTACGGATTTGTGCACGTCAAAAGAACCCAGGACAGTTAACAATCGGGAAAAAGCAGAGCGGTACATCCTGGCTGTCCGGGCAAAATTGGTAGGTTCAATTCCAGACTGTATCCCTGATGTCGTAATGAGGCTACCTCAATGATGGAGGAAAAAAATGGTCGCTTACGCAAAAATCTTACCATTGGTAAACTTGAGAGCTGTAGCCGCGGAACGACAACAACTGAAGAGAAAAAACATCACAAAAACACAAGTGTCGTCTTGACAGGATAAGAACTACACTTACAATTAGTCTTGTACACACACACACACACACACACACACACACACACACACACACACACCACACACACACACACAAACACACACACACACACACCACACACACACACACACACACACACACACACACACACACACACACACACACACACACACACACACACACACACTGTGACGGATGACTTGGCAGTACATGAATGATAAAAGTCACTTTTCCGATCACGTGCTTCATGCTGTTTGAATCTGGGTTAGGAAAAAGGAGAGAAAGAAAGGAAAGAGCGAAGGAAGAAGAAGAAGAAGAAGAAGAAGAAGAAGAAGAAAGAAGAAAGAAGAAAGAAGAGAAGAAGAGAAGAAGAAGAAGAAGAAGAAGAAGACGAGACGACGACGACGACGACGACGAGAAAAGAAGAAGAAGAAGAAGAAAGAAGAAGAAGAAGAAGAAGAAGAAGAAGAGAAGAAGAAGAAAGAATCTGGGTTTAGGAAAAAAAGGAAAGAAAGAAATGAAAGAGCGAAGGAAAGGAGAAGAAGAAGAAGAAGAAGAAGAAAAGAAAGAAGAAGAAGAAGAAGAAGAAGAAGAAGAAGAAAGAAGAAAAAGAAGAAGAAGATAGAGAGACAGAGACAGACAAAGACAGAGAGACAGAGAGAAGGATAGAAAGAGGGAAAGAGAGACAAAGAGAAGGTAAACAGGAAACAAAAAAAAAACCAAAAAAAAAAGGATGTAAAGATGCATGGTAAAGAAAGAAAAAAAATGAACTGCAACTGAAACAAACCAAAGAAGGGAAAAAAGGAGAAAAAAAATTGATTAAGAAAAAGAAAGGAAGAAAGATAAGAGAAATAAAGACAGAGAGAAAGAACCAAAAAAAAAAAAAAGAGAAAGAAAGGGACACAAGAAGAAGAAAAAAAAGAGACAACATAACAGAAAGAAAGAAAATAGAGACAGCAGATTCTTAAGTTATGGTTTGCATGACCCTCCCCCCCCCCCCCACTCCCCGTGCCCCATCAACCTCAAAATATTGTGTACTCTCTATTTTAATAATCATGTGTGTTAAATGTAGTTGACATTGTGTAAACGTTTAATTAATGATCCTTTTAAGTAAGCTGAATAACTATGTCCAACATTATTACGATATGGTTATGAACAACATTCTTATGACCATAATCCTAAGATTAATTGAGGTGTTATTTTGTATTTTGTACCACTTGTCACAGCAGATTTCTCTGCGTGTTAGCATATATATGTCCAAAAATATGTGCCATACAGCAGATAGATTCCTCTTGTGTTCCCTTACATGATTTTATCTAAAATTCAAGGCATATATTTACTTTAGAATGATATTGATGACGTGCGGCCGAACCTGTGAGTGAGTGAGTGAGTGAGTGAGTGATTTTGTGTGGTGTGGTGTGTGTGTGTGTGTGTGTGTGTGTGTGTGTGTGTGTGTGTGTGTGTGTGTGTGTGTGTGTGTGGTGTGTGTGTGTGTGTGTGTGAGTTGTTTTTTTCTCTCCCCTTTTATCAAATTGTTATGATTTATGTGACTTATTTTGTTGATAGATGGTGGTGGATTGATGTTTTCAGTCATTTACCTCATCATATTCTCATGTTTGCTCTTTAATTATTGCGCTTTTTTTTTTCAAATCAAAATCATCATTGATTCTTACTTCTTATTTTTGTTTCTCAATGAGTGCCTTTTTATATCATTACCTTTTTATTGTATTTCTGTCTTATTTTTTGCCTGCTGTTTGATACTTGGTACGGTTTCTTGCTCATTATTATTGTTGTTGTTTAGTTAGAGGTTGTTGTTTTTTTTGATGTTATCCCTGATAAGGGATAAGGGCGGGGACTGAATGTAAAAAAAAACCACACGAGTGCTTATTTATTATCTTCGAGTGCTTATTTATTATCCTCGAATAAAAGAATTTGCCTTGCCTTGCCTTGCTTTACCCCCACCTCCACCCTGCCAGCTCTCCCTGCCCCCCCCCCCCCCCCCCCCCCCCCCCTTTCAGAAACTCTTGCCGAAAGAGGCTTTTTCTCTGCAGACTTTCTTCTGCTGTCCCTCTCTCCAGCTTTTTTTAGTGTCACCCAGAGATCCTTCCATGCATTATCAGAGCAGAGCAAAGGTAAACAGCTTCGGGTGCTTCGTTCCTCTCACTGATACAATTTCACACCTTCCTTCATTCCTCTTCTCTCTGTCACATGACTATAACGACGCTTCTCATTGGCTGTTTGGTTAGAACTTTCTGCGGTACGAGATCGAAAACCAGACGCGTTTTATTTCCTTTTAACTGGTTCCCTGAAATTCCATCCAACGAAGATGCTTCTATCTAAACACCATGCTAACACGAACCCAACTTCGCTTGTGGTTTATCTGTCAAGTACAACCAACTTAAGCTCAGGACACACGATTCTTTTCGACTATACGACGGGCTGTTCAAACCTATTGGTCCAGACCTGTTAGTGTGAACAGGACAAACGAGCACACAAGTCGTTTTTAAAAGGTGTGTCCAGTTGAAGGCAGCAGTAAGCACGGAGGTTTTAATCACACGCCCAAGGTGCACAGGTTGGCACACAGGCTTCATAGACAATCCTCAAGCTGAGTATTGATGGGCTGGAGGATGCAGGTCATCCGCTTGAGATAGAACACGATCTGTTCCAAATAGTCCGATTTATTCTTTTTTTAAGTTTTAATTCTTTATTTCGAGGATAATGGAATAAGCAATCATGTGATTTTTTTTTTATCATACATCCAGTCCCCCTGTGTATGCAGCTTTGTAAATGTCATCTATTCCCATTGGCACACAAGGGCCTTAAATCTTTATTTCGAGGATAATGGAATAAGTAGTCATGTGCTTTTTTTTATAATTTTTTTTTACATCCAGTCCCTCTGTGTATGCAGTTTTGTATATGTTGTCATCTGTTCCAACTGGCACACAAGGGCCTACTCGTTTGAAAAGCGGAACAGGTTTACACATGTGCGCAAGATATTCTGCATGCATTTGCACACCGGACCTTGGTTTATAGTCTCACCTGAGGGATGAGACTATCAATGTGTCTGTTAGTGTTGTGATTCCCCTTAGTGGCATGATTAAAGTGTTTTTGACTTGAGTTGACTTAACTTGACTTTTAGAGGGATTGGAATCGGCACCTCAAACCGCCTTCATGAGACGAGTGTTTACAGTGACAGACGATCCCTCTAGGAGTTTTTCGCCCTGACTGCCTCTGCCCTACAATCTGTCTGTTATATTCTTTTATTTATTTATTATATTCTTTTATATCGAGGATATTGGGATAAGCACTTTGTGCTTTTATTTTACATTCAGTTCCCGTGTGTATGCAGTTTTGTAAATGTCATCTGTTTCCACCGGCACACGATGACCTACTCTTACGAAAAGCGGAACAGGATTTAACGTGTGTGCAAGATTTTCTGCGTGCGTTCACACACGAGGCCTCGGTTTATAGTCTCATCAGAAGGACTTTGAGGGAGAGTGGAGTCAGCACTAATGTTAACTCCGGGAGAAAAATCTCCTCGAACGGGAATCGAACCTGGGTCGTCAAATTGTCACCCCCTTTAAGCAGTTGCAAAATGTGAATCACCCTTTATGGTGTACCTAGTTCATCTTGTACTTATTGTTGCTACCAGCACATGGCAATTTTGATGTTTTTTGGTATAGATATCATGTACATGCATTGTATCTTTTCTTTTTTGTTCCTCGGCTAGAGTTCCGAGGTTCACCAATGGTGAGATTTTGTACTGCGATCTTTCAACCACCATTAAGGTATC
>CM060344.1:18805983-18818483 GCA_030674155.1 Stramonita haemastoma
AAAGCTTCCGACTCGAGAAATACATTGTTTTATATATCATTTCATTATGACCTGACATATCGGTACAGTGGGCAATATCACATTTTCTGTGCTTCTGCAAGATACACTTAGCTACAGATTTAAGGTTTATTTTCAGACAACAGGAAAGACACAATATCTGGACTTTCTGCTGTTTGTAAAATGAAGAAATTATGTTCATTATGTGTAGTTTCATATGCTTTATATTGAAATAAAAAGTGGATTTCATCATCAACATTAAGACTACATAGCGGACACGGTAATAGCGTGGATGTCTCAGTCAGGCGGGAACCATCTCTTGTTCGCATTAAAATCCAGTGTTCTTAGTCTGAATCTAGCATGATTATTCCAAGTCTGTGCCTATTTATCGGAATTATTTTTGATTTTTTTTTCCTGTCTGGGAAGCACATTCAAACGAGAAAAAAAATTCATCTGCGTTTTACTTTGTTTTCCATGTCTGAGAGCCAGTTTTGTTTGAAAGAACAAACGAGTCTGTCTTTAAATTCAGAATGAAACTGGCGCTCATTACCTACTTCAAGGGATTTCTTTGTAGGATTTCTTAGTAGGCCATCGTGTGCCGGTAGGAACAGGTTTCATGATTTACAAAAAAACTGCATACACACGGGGACTGGATGTTAAAAACAGCACATGGGTGCTTATTCCATTATCCTCGATAAAAAAAAATTAAACCTTCCTGAAACAGCCACACAGTCTCCAAACCACGTTCTGACAAAACTCGGTTAGAAATGAGAAGTAAATAATTATACCCAGTACAGAGTAAGAGAGAGAGGAGAGAGAAGAGAGAGAGAGAGAGAGAGAGAGAGAGAGAGAGAGAGAGAGAGAGAGAGAGAGAGAGAGAGAGAGAAGAGAGAGAGAGAAGAGAGAGAAGAGACAGAGAAGAGAGAGAGAGAGAGGGAGAGAGAGAGGGAGAGAGAGAGAGAGGAGGGGGGGGGGGGGCGTAGTAAGGTTTATGAGTAAGCGACAAAATTTGCTTGACATCATAACATGAAGTGTTAGAGCATGTTGCGAGACAAAGACATGCTGGCAACGTGTATAAGAAAGGGGGAGAGAGAGAGAGAGGGGGGGGGGGGGGAGGGGAAAGACATTTTGAGGTCAAGGCTCATCACCATTCACATACAAGAGAGAGAGAGAGAGAGAGAGAGAGAGGGGGGGGGGGGGGGGGGGGGGCAGACAGACAGACAAACAGCAGAGGCAGAGAGAGGGTCAACGAAGTACGTTCATAATTCAATTCATGATGCTCTACTTTTCTTCACATTAAGGTCATAGCCCTTTACTAAAGGAAGGAGAGAAGAAGAAGAAGAAGAAGAAGAAGAAGAAGAAGAAGAAGAAGAAGAAGAAGAAGAAGAAGAGAACGATGGAGAGAGATAGAGAGAGAGAGAGACAGAGACAGAGACAGAGATAGATAGATAGACAGACAGAGACGGACAGACAGACAGAGACAGACAGGTAGACAGACAGAGACAGACAGACAGAGACGGAGAGACAGACAGACAGATAATCAGAGACATAGTCAGAAACAAACGGAGTCAACTTTTGATATTTTCCTTTTAAATGAGGGAAGTAAATTAGCATGCGGGCAGCTTTCCCTCCTTTCAGTCCTCGAAGGATCTATAAATCTAGTCATTGAAGAACAAAAAAAAAAACCAACAAAAAATGAGATGAACCCATGATAAAAAGAATATGACAATATCGTGGACTATTTAGGTTTTTTTGTATAGAATATGAAGATTAAAAAAAAAAGTCATGGTTAACACAAACAAGAAAGAGGAAATAGAGAGAAGAGAGAGAGAGAGAGAGAGAGAGAGAGAGAGAGAGAGAGAGAGAGAGAGAGAGAGAGAGAGAGAGAGAGAGAGAGAGAGAGAGCAAAGCAAGGCAAGGCAAGGCAAAGCAAGGCAGGGCAAAGCAAGGCAAGGCAAGCAAGGCAAGGCAAGGCAAAGCAAAGCAAGGCAAGGCAAGCAAGGCAAGGCAAAGCAAGGCAAAGGCAGGGTAAAGCAAGGCAAGGAAAGGCAAAGCAAGGCAAAGCAAGGCAAAGCAAGGCAAGGCAAAGCAAGGCAAGGCAAGGCAAAGCAAGGCAAAGCAAGGCAAAGCAAGACAAAGCAAAGCAAGACAAAGCAAGGCAAAGCAAGGCAAAGCAAAGCAAGGCAAAGCAAGGCAAAGCAAGGCAAGCAAAGCAAGGCAAGGCAAGGCAAAGCAAAGCAAGGCAAGGCAGGGTAAAGCAAGGCAAGGCAAGGCAGGGCAGGGCAAGGTAGGGCAGGGCAGGGCAAGGCAAGGCAGGGCAGGGCAAAGCAAGGCAAGGCAAGCAAGGCAGGGCAGGGCAGGGCAAGGCAAGGCAAGGCAAGGCAGGGCAGGGCAAAGCAAGGCAAGGCAAAGCAAGGCAGGGCAGGGCAGGGCAGGCAAGGCAAGGCAAGGCAAGGTTAACATCTCTATTTTGAGGATAATAGATATACACCGATGTTCCGTCGTGCTTTATTTACATCCAGTCACCCAACTTGTACGTGCGTGCATGCGTGCGTGTGTGTGTGCATGCGTGTGTGTGTGTTGTGTGTGATGTGTGTGTGTGCGTGCGTGTGTGTGTGTGCGTGCGCGCGCGTGTGCGTGTGCGTGTGTGTGCGTGTGCGTGTGTGTGCGTGCGCGTGTGTGCGTGTGTGTAAAAGACAGAAAGAGAGGGATCAGGGGTAACAAAGAGACTGACACATTGAGACAGACGGATTAACAGAATTAAGAGACACACGGCCTGGCGACACAGACAGACAGACAGACAGACAGACAGACAGACAAACAGACAGAGTCGATGGGGATTTATTTTTGATTTATTTACTCTTCTCTATATCGAGGGTAACGGAATAAGCACTCTAGTGCTTTTTTTTTTCATCCAGTCCCCGTGTGTAGCAGTTTTGTAAATGTCATCTGTTCCCACCAGCACAGGATGGCCTACTCTTACGAAAAGCGGAACAAGATTTGAACCTGTGTGGCAAGATGTTCTGCGTGCGTTCGCACACGGGGCCTCGGGTTTAAAGTCTCATCCGAAGAACTTCGGGGAGAGTGGAGTCAGCATCAGAGTCAGTGGAGAGACGGATAGACAGAGATAAAAAGACTAGGACAACGAGAAACAGGGGCAAAACAGATGAATTACCCATTCTAGAAGCACAGAAAGTAGTGAGCAAAAGTCTTTTTTTAAAAAAAAAAAGGGGGGGGGGGGGAGGGGGGGAGAAGAAGTACAGTGGGAGGGTGAAAAAAGAGGTTGAAATTCAGTGACAGTCATTTGATGGTTTTTTTTCATTCCGTTTTCCTTCTTTTTTCTTCTTTTTTTTTCATCCTGTCTTCACTTTTTTTCCTTTTTTCGTTTTTTTTTTTCTTCTCTTTTTTGTTCTCTCCGTAACGTTGTCAACGCATGGCGTTCTCCGTTGACAACTCTCTACCATTGTCCGCACAGTTTATGGCCACAGGTCAAGGGAAACAACCCCCCAGTCAAACACCTTCGCTTCTCTCCCCCCCCCCCCCCCCCCCCCCCCCCCCCCCCCCCCCCCCCCCCCCCCCCCAACTTCACTCTTCTTCCTTCTTCGGCAATTTATTGTCTGCGCTTTTTTCCCCCCCCGTCTTTTTTTCTTTCTTCTTTTTTCTTCTTCTTGTGTGTGTGTGTGTGTGTGTGTGTGTGTGTGTGTGTGTGTGTGTGTGTGTGTGTGTGTGTGTGTGTGTGTTTCTTTCTTCTTTCTTAGGATTTTTCTCAACTCTCTCTCTCTCTGTCTCTCCCTCTCTCTCTGTGTCTCTCCCTCCTCTCCTCTCTCCTCTCTCTCCCCTCCTCCCCCCCCCCCCCCCCCCCCTCCTCCCTCTCTCTCTCTCCGTCTCCCCCTTCCTCTCTCTCTCTCTCTCTCTTAGGCGGATGAAAAAGTATGTATGCTTACTTACTCTGTTACCCTTGAAAATAAAGATTATTCATTCATTCTTTCTCCCTCTCTCTCTCTCTCTCGCTCACTTGCTCTCTCTCTCACAGTCTCTCTTCGCTCCCTGCCCTTTTGTTTATACGTCTTACGCCTCATGTTTCATGTTCTCAAACAGTATGTGTATCACCACCATCTTTCTTTTGATAATTGATTAATTCATTTTGTTTTCTGCTCGCCTTTCTTTTTTTTCACTGAACAGACAGACAAACTGACCAACAGACATACGAACAGACAGACAAACAAAAGAAAAGACAATAGGCTATCCATTCCAGGCTGAGAGAGAATATGCAAAAGGACGTGGACGCACACGAATACATCAGTACACACAGACATACACACAAACACAAACACACAAACACACACACACACACCACCACACACACACCACACACACACACACACACACACACACACACACACACACACACACACACACACACACACACACACGATTCAAGATTTAAATCGCCTTTGACCCCTCTTGGGGCATGGGGGTTTAGAAAACAAAACCAACAGTAAGCAATATAATTTGAATTAATAGAATACGTTCATACACAGAATTTCACAGAAATAAAAATTATAGTCAACCTTTTCATTAGTGTCACGCAACTTTACTCTTAACTATGAATTGCTAAGTTTTAATGACATGTTTTTATCAGAAGAGAACAAATTACAAAATGTGAACATGGATCTTGGATACAAATATTTATGAGGTAGGACATTCTGCCGAAGCTCAGAAAACTTTGGACACTCAAGAGTCCATTATGAAGTGAAACTCATCTCCTATCATTTTCATGTTACATTGTATACAAAGACGATTTTCGCGCGGAATGCCGTTGACCCGTCCTGTTTCAATCGGTAAAGAATGGTTGATACACCTGAATCTAAATAATGACATCACATTGTTATATGGCAACTCACCAATGTACACACACACACACACACACACACACACACACACACACACACACACACACACACACACACACACACACACACACACACACGATTTCATAACAAATGTTTTACAACAAGACAGATACATTATTGTTGTTGAAGAAGTTAGATCAAAGTCCCAGCGGCGATTTCCGATTTAGGGACTAAACTAAAAAAAAAAAAAAAAGCAATAAAACAGTCTATCTTACTCGGTTGCCGTCCGAATACTACAAAAAACATACAATCAGCTAAAACAAAAAAGTCTTATGAAGTCGTAGTATGGCTGCCTGTGTGGCGAGGTACATTAAGAAGTATCATGCACGCAAACTTCTCACCCAGTGTGTATTCACAATCTCACAGTGATTCCCTACAGGTAGGCTGGGTGCTAGTCTTTCGGACAAGACGATAAACAGAGCTAGAGGTTCCCAAGAGCACGTGCATTCAGCACTCTCGGAAAAGTACTCACAGCAACAAGAGAATTATTTCCTGGCAAATTAAATTCTGGGGAAAAGGCCACTCTCGTAGGGAAACAAAATGAATACACATGCACATAGGAAATATTTTTTTTAAAATAAAAAGAACTGGTGGCGCTGTGTATGTGGCAACATGCTGTCCTAGTGAGAGACGGCCTGAGTTTCATGCATATAAATCTGCGTGACTGAATGTAGTAACAATGCAATGCAACACAGTGCAAAGCATACACTGCAAAGCAATGCAATGTAATGCAACAACAATACGATAGACTGCACTGCACTGCACTCACGACAGTTCACTATACTATACTATACTATACTACACTACACTACACTGCACTGCACTACACTACACTACACTACACAACACTACACTACTCTACACTGCCACTACACTACACTACACTACACTACACTACACTGCACTGCACTGCACTACACTACACTACACTGCACTACACTACACTACACTGCACTGCACTACACTACACTACACACACACACTACACTACACTATACTACACTACACAACACTATACTACACTAGACTATACTACACTAGACTACGCTACAATGTAATGCAATACAATACACATAACACAATACAATACAATACAATACGATACTGTCTTATCTTTCTGCGTTCCTTGGCTACAGCCATACAGAGTAGTCTGCTCAGTGCCAGGTCTTCTCCTGTGCTTGTCACTCTGCAGAATTCTTGCTCACTGGCCTCAGCCGACACATTCCGACTTCAGAGCAGCTCATCACAAAGTTTATAAGATTTAAAAAAAAATAACTTTTTAGATTTGTATTTTAAAAAAGGCAGGAGAATGGGCTAGGTAAGTAGAAAATAAGCCGGAGAGGGAAAAGATAGAAGTGAAAGAGAGACAGAAACAATGGGAGTGATAGAAAAGGGGAAATTTCTAGCATAGTGTTTGCAGAAGGTGGGAACGCTATTCACATTGAAAGGGCCCCAGCATTCTCACAGGGGTGAATACAGTACAGCACAGTACAATACAATACAATACAATACAAAACAATACCATCAACCACTGCCTCAGCGAGATAACACACACACACCACACACCCTAAGAATCTGCCACGCAGAACCGAACCAGGATCGCACCGCCATTGGTGTCCCCCCCCACAGAGACCACGGAGTCCTTCCTCTCCTCCCTCCTTCCCCCCCCCCCCCTCTCCACTCTGACAAAATAATAGGTACCCACCTGTACCCCTGCCTGCCCCTCCCCAACTCTTTAAGTCCCGGCCAGAAAAATTGAGTAATGCACCGCGTTTTTAATGCCCCACTGGACAAAGAGGGCGAGGGAGGGGGGGGGGGGTTCGGAGGGGGGATAGTGTGGAGGAGTGGGGGGGGGGAGGGGGTGTTCAGTTAGAGGACATTTACACGGAGAGTAAGAGAGAAGGGGGAGGGGAGTGCCAGAATTGAGGGGGTGGGGGTGGGGGTGGGGACAGGGATGTAAACGGTAGGGACCTTGAAAAGGTGTATTATTAATAGTAGTAGGTAGCCTATGCGTCAGAGGGGGCGGGAATATGGCGGCATTAAAGGGAAAGAACTGCTGAGTTAACGACGGTTTTTGGTCAAGGATTTTGGGGCCGGTTGTTAACGTTTACGTTCCGGTTGTTAGGGGAAGGCCGGACACAAGTTAGGGACGTGAAGTGCGGGTATTATTACGTTTGTGTTTGTGTTTCAGAGCTTCTCTCCTCTCCTCCTTCTCCTACCCCCTACCTGCTGCGTGAGAGAGAGAGAGAGAGAGAGAGGAGAGGAGAGAGAGAGGAGAGAGAGAGAGAGAGAAGAGAGAGAGAGAGAGAGAGAGAGAGAGAGAGAGGCTCCACCTACCTCCTTAACAGTCCCTGCAATACAAGAGGTATTGAAAAGCTTTGGAATCCCTGTAGGCTTAGCACTTTGTAGTCAGTACAAGTCTTCAGTAGCCTGTACCTGAAATCCTGGCGCGCAGTGCTAAACTGTTAGGTAAGATTTTTTTTTGTCAGGGGAGGAGAAAGATTTCCAACCGACACCCCTCCCTCTACTACTACTCCTCCCTAGCTTTTCTCTCTCTTGTCCTTCGCTTCAAGATTTCCATCGGTCACCTCCAGTGGTTTGTCATTAAAAGGGGTGTGTGTAATGGCACAGGGGGGGGGGGGGGGGGCTTTATGTACGTGCTGTTATGCTGTTGACGACTGTCAAGTTGTTGGGTAGAAGAGAGAGAGAGAGAGAGAGAGAGAGAGAGAGAGGAGGAGAGAGAGAGAGAGAGAGAGAGAGGAGAGAGAGAGAGAGAGATGAGAGAGAGAGAGAGGAGGAGAGAGCAGAGAGAAGGTTGTTGTGGTGTATGTGTTGTGTTTTTGTGTGCTTGGGTATGGTGGTATAGTTGTTGTGTTGTGTGTGTTGGTTGTTTGTATTGATGGTGTGTTGTTGATTGATGTGTGGGTGGTGGGTGTGGATGGTGGGTGTGGTGGGTGGTGGGGGTGTGTGTGTGTGTGGTGTGTGTGTTGTGTGTGTTGTGTGTGGTGGGTGGGTGGTGGTGTGGGTGTGGTGTGTGGTGGTGTGTGGTGTGTGTGTGTGTGTGGTGTGTGTTGTGTGTGTGGTGTGTGTTTCTGTGTGGTGGTGGTGGTGGTGGTGGGGAAGTTGTTGGGTTGGGGGTGGGGTGGGGGAGGGATGGAGGCAGATATTGTTGTTGTTAAGTGTGTTTTTTTCTACGGCAGCTCGATAGATCTAGTCTTGTATTAGTTTGGATGAATGTTCGTTGGGCAATTTAAGTCTTCTAGCTGGGTTTGTGTCTGTCTTTGTTTTTTCTATCTGTCTGTCTGTCTCCCCCCCCCGAAGTTTATTTTTTCTTTTCTCTTTCTCTCTCTCTGTTCTCTGCCCTTTGCACAATATGATTGCTGATGATTTATTAACAACGGGTTACTAATTTCCCAGTACTGTTGGTAATATCATCTTCACTCACCGGAGTCTTTGTAGATTTCCCCTCTTCAAAAAACCCCCCAAATAAACAACAACAAAAAACCCAACCAACATCCCCCCCCTCCCCCTTCAAATGTGTCATAGTACTATTTGTAACAAACTGTCTTTCATTCAACAAAAAAAAAAAGAAAAAAAGGAAAGAAACTATGGTGAATGGCATTATTTATTATGAGCTTCTTTCTTTCTTTCTTTCTTTCTTTCTTTCTTTCTTTCTTTCTTTCTTTCTTTCCTTCCTTCTTCTTCCTTCCTTTCTTTCCTTCTCTTCCTGTCTTCTTCCGTTCCGTCCGTCCGTCCGTCCGTCCGTCTGTCGTCCGTCGTCCTTCCTTCCTTCCTTCCTTCCTTCTTTCTTTCTTTCTTTCTTTCTTTCTTTCTTCTTTCCTTCCTTCCTTCCTTCCTTCTTCCTTCCTTTCCTTCCTTCTTCCGTCCGTCCGTCCGTCGTCCCTCGTCCGTCCGTTCTTTCTTTCTTTCTTTCTTTCTTTCTTTCTTCCTTCCTTCCTTTCCTTCCTTCCTTTCCTTCCTGCCTTCCTTCCTTCCTCGTCCGTCTCGTCGTCGTCCGTCCGTCCGTTCTTTCTTTCTTTTCTTTCTTTCTTTCTTTCTTTCTTTCTTTCTTTCTTTCTTTCTTTCTTTCTTTCTTCCTTCCTTCCTTCCTTTTTTATTTCTCAACTAGAGCTACGAGGTTGACCAATGCTGAGAATTCTGCGTCACCATTGAGGTAGCCACATTCCGACTTCGTAGATGCTGTCTGAACACCACACCAACATGCATGCCTTTTCATTCGTTCTTACCGGCACGAGAGAGAGAGAGAGAGAGAGAGAGAGAGAGGAGAGAGAGAGAGAGAGAGAGAGAGAGAGAGAGAGAGAGAGAGAGGAGAGAGAGGAGGAGAGAGAGAGGAGAGGAGAGGGAGAGGGAGGAGAGAGAGAGAGAGGAGGGAGAGGAGGAGAGGAGAGAGAGAGAGAGAGGAGGAGGGAGAGAGAGGAGGAGGGAGAGAGAGAGAGAGAGAGAGAGAGAGAGGAGAGAGAGAGAGGGAGGGAGAGAGAGAGAGAGAGAGAGAGAGGAGGAGAGAGGAGAGGGAGGAGGAGAGAGAGAGGAGAGGGAGGGAGAGGAGAGAGAGAGAGAGAGAGGAGAGAGAGAGGGAGGGGAGGGAGGAGAGAGAGGAGAGAGGGAGAGGAGGGAGAGGAGGAGAGAGAGGAGGAGAGGAGAGAGAGTGAGGAGAGAGAAGAGAGAGAGAGAGAGAGAGGAGGAGGAGAGGAGAGGGAGAGGAGGGAGAGAGAGGAGAGGAGGGAGGAGAGGAGAGAGAGAGAGAGAGGGAGACGAGAGAGAGGAGAGAGAGAGAGAGAGAGAGAGTGAGAGAGAGAGAGAGAGAGAGAGAGAAGAGAGGAGAGAGGAGAGAGAGAGAGAGAGAGAGAGAGAGAGAGAGAGAGAGGAGAGAGAGAGAGGAGAGAGAGAGGGGGAGAGAGAGGGAGAGAGGAGAGGGAGAGAGAGGGAGAGAGGAGAGGAGGAGGGAGGAGGGAGGAGAGAGAGGAGGAGGAGAGAGGGAGAGGAGAGGAGAGGAGAGAGAGGAGAGAGAGGAGGAGGAGAGAGAGAGGAGAGAGAGAGAGAGAGAGAGAGGAGAGAGATGAGAGAGGGAGAGAGGAGGAGAGAGAGAGAGAGATGAGAAGAGAGCCGGAGAGAGGAGAGGAGAGAGAGAGAGAGAGGAGAGAGAGAGAGAGAGAGGAGATGGGAGAGAGAGAGAGTGAGAGAGGAGAGAGAGAGAGAGGAGAGAGGAGAGGAGAGAGAGAGAGAGAGGAGAGAGAGAGAGAGAGGGAGGGAGGGAGGGAGGGAGGGGAGGAGGGAGGGAGGGAGAGGAGGGAGGAGAGAGAGGAGAGGGAGGAGGAGAGAGAGAGGAGGAGAGAGGGAGGAGGGAGGGAGGACAGACAGAGGAGAGAAGACAGACAGAAGACAGACAGACAGACAGGACAGACAGACAGACAGACAGACAGACAGACAGATCTAATGTAATAAAAATGTACTTTTTATGTGTTTTTTGTTTAACAAGACTGACCTTGTTGACTATTTTGAGAGACTTATGAGGAGAGAATTGGAAATTTTCTAACGTGACGTGAAAGCTAAAGGTAAGTAAGTAAGTTTCTGAAGAAATGAAGAAGGTGACAGTTCTGATAAAATGGCCTTCGTGATCAGGGTGGGGGTGGGGCTATAAACATGAAACGAAAGAATAATAAAAGGTAAAAGAATAATAATTAAAAAATTAAAAAAGACTGTGTTTCAATAAATAAGCGTGAAACAAGGACGAAAAACGCCTGCCCCTGAGGAAAAAAAGCTAAAAAAAAAAAAATAATAATAATAAAAAGAAAAGGAAAAAGAAAACTCCCAAACAACAGTAGGTAGCGGTGACATGACAGCATGTGAGATATACGGGGGGTGGGGGCGGTGGTGGAAGAAGAAAGAAAGGGGGGTGGAGGAAGGGGGGTTAAGGGGGGGAGGGGAGGGAAGGGGGAACCAAGTCACTACTGCAGAGCCTGTTTTACCGAATAATTATGGTGTATGTCGTTAAGTAGTTCCTTTGTCCCTGTCTGGAATTAAGACGTTCAAGCGCGCGAATAGGACCCAAGAGTGTCTGGCCATTACTTTTCAACTGCTTAGCACTTCGTTTTTCTATCAAACCCAGGTAAAAAAAAAACAAGCAACCAAACAACAACAAAAAAAACACGAATCCACAAACATGACGGCAACAGAGAGATATCAATCAAGCAAAGATGAAAGTTTTCTGATTGATATGTGACAGACGGGATGGCTCAGTGGTCAGAGCACTCGCTTTCCCCAGCTAAAGCTAAGCAGCAGTTGAGGGTGGTTACCAATTGGATGGGTGACCGTTTGCACGCCTTGGCTTCAGTCAGTCCTCCAGTTCACCCAGCTGTAAATAGGAACCTGCTCTCTTTAGGGTCAGGGAAGGTAAAGCAGCGAGGGAGAGGAGATAGACACCGCCCTCAATAAATATGCTGGCCCATAGAGAAGCTGAGGTTTCTGACACCTCGCTCCCCAAAGACCACACAGGTTATGGGAACACTATTACCCTTTCCCTGCAAGACCGTTTGACTTCAGTGCCGCGGGTCCATAAAGTCGTGGGTTCGAATCTCAACGGCGGCGTCTGGTGAATAATGGGGACCTCCCGGGTCAACTCCAAGTGCAGACCTGCTAGTGCCTTAATTTCCCTCAAAATACACACATGCAGAAGATCAAATATGCACGTTGAAGATCCGTCATTCATGTCAGCGTTCAGAGGGTAATGGAAACATGAAAATAACTTAGCATACATACCCCGAATACGGAATGCAGCTACCGTTATGGTAGGCTAAAACGGTTGCATACACAAAATCTCACAATTGGTGAACCTTGGAATCGGAGCTCTAGCAGATGAACAACAAAAAAAATCAACCCCCCCCAAAAAAAACAACAACAACAACAACCCAACCCCAAAATGTCTTGATCCAGTTAGCGACAGGAGAACCAGTTAAGGACACAGGCCAGCTAAACAAAGCCTCTGCAGGAACGCTATGCCATGTAAAGAAGTCACGAAAAGGTCGTCTTTAACAGGGAAAAAATTAAAGAAAGAAAGAAGACATGCCTCTCTAACATTACAATAGGCAGTTGGGGGAGGGAGGGGAGAGAGAGAGAGAGAGAGAGAGAGAGGAGGAGAGAGAGGAGAGAGAGAGAGAGAGGAGAGAGAGAGAGAGAGAGAGAGAGAGAGAGAGTGAGAGAGGGAGGGAGGGAGAGGGGGGGAGAGAGAGAGAGTGGGGAGGGAGAGGAGAGTGGGGAGAGAGAGAGGGGGGAGAGATGGGGGAGAGGAGAGAGAGAGAGAGAGAGAGAGAGAGAGAGAGAGATAGAGAGAGAGAGAGAGAGAGAGAGAGACGAAGAGAGAGAGACAGACAGACAGACAGACAGACAGACAGACGACAGACAGACAGACAGACAGAAGAGACAGAGGGACAGGGACAGAAGATACAGACAGGAAAGAGACAGAGAATAGGGACAGACAGACAAAAAAACACCATAAAGATTGAGGACAGAGGAAGGCAAAGGGGAAGGGGGAAGAAAAACGATTAGAACGAAGAAAACTGGAAGAGGGAGGGG
>CM060344.1:18823483-18827665 GCA_030674155.1 Stramonita haemastoma
TCTTCAGATTGTAAAGCAGACAAGCTAAAATTGACACACAGTACAGATACGGACTGAGTCGAAGGTTGAAGATGGAGAATGGAGAGAAAGAAGAGGCAGTGAGGAAGAGAGAGAGGAGAGGAGGAGGAGGAGGAGGAGGAGGAGGAGGAGGAGGGGGAGGAGGAGGAGGAGGAGGAGAGGAAGAGGAGGAGGAGGAAGGAGGAGGAGGAGGAGGAGGAGGAGAGAGGAGGAGGAAAGAGGAGAGGGAGGAGGAGGAGGAGGAGGAGGAGGAGGAGGAGGAAGAAGGAAGAGAAGAAGAAGAAGAAGAAGAAGAAGAAGAAGAAGAAGAAGAAGAAGAAGAAGAAGAAGAAGAAGAAGAAACAACAACAACAACAACAACAACAAAACAACAAGAAACAGGCAAAAACTATCCTTCTAAACCATGGTTCTGAGAAAAGCCAGTGGCAATTTTTTCCCTACGGTGCTTTCTAATCCAGTTACAAGATAACTTATACATAAATATTTGTCACAAAAGAGTTTAAAATAAATTATTTCAGGTATTTTTCATTCAGGAAGATACCCAAAGAAGTTTGCTGCGAAAAATGTTTAACGAAACATGTCCAGAATATACTTCTTTGCTCTAGGAGGTGATAGTGCATAGGTGAATACTACGGATAGTTAAAAGGATGACTGGATGGATAGACGGACGGATGGATGGGTGGATGGATAGACTGATGAATGGGTATTTCAATTTGTTTTCTTACCCCTTGGGGATACCGGGAACCATCAGCATAAAAAGCATCCCCACCTTCTTAAAATTCTATGTAAGGAATTCCCTCTTTTCTATCCCTCTCTTTGTTTCTGCCTTGTTCCTCTTTTCCCAGTCACCTTCTTCTTGTCTGTTTTCTGCCGTCTTGGTCCGTTCTCCTGCCCTTTTTTTTTTGTCCAGAAAGACTTTAAAAATAACAATTCTCTCCCACCCGAAGTCGGATGCACTAGGTCTGAATTATCTTAGGCGCCTATCGACAGTGTGACGCATTTTCGCTGTTATGACAGACAACGCTAGTTGTTGTCTGTACGTTCGATGACGAAGAAGAGAGAAAACCAAGAGCCTTTCTCACGGGAGACAGGATGTTTTTTTCTTCTTTGTCTTTTTACAGTGTTTGTTCACTGGGGCTTTTTGCCAAAGGATCTGTAGGTCCGAGGAAATTAATATTATATTCCTGCTTCCCGCCCTCGCTCGACCCAAGTCACTACAATATGTTATTACCCTCACCCACACTCAGTCTGAGTCTTGCTATTTTTGCATTTATAAAGAAAAATGTTTCTATAAAAAAATGTAACTCATAACATTTTGAAAATAAATGTTTGCTTCCTGGAGCTTTGCTGTTTTGAACCGTTAAGTATTAAAATACACAAAGATTGAGAGGCAGATAAGACAGAGACAAAGATCTACAACAGAGCCGTTAAAACAACAACAAGAAGACACACTGGTAGATTTCAGCTTCGAATAACACCCCCCCCCCCCCCCTCCCCTCGGTACACCTCCCTGAATTGGTCTGACGACAGAACCCCCCCCCCCCCCAAAAAAAAAAAAAAAAAAGGCAGACAAAACTCACCCCCCCCCCCCCCCCCCTCGTCTCCTCATTCCTCCTGTAAACATTGGCAAAGAGAGAGAGAGAGAGGAGAGAGAGGAGAGAGAGAGAGAGAGAGAGAGAGAGAGAGAGAGAGAGAGAGAGAGAGAGAAGACAGACGACAGACAGACAGACAGCAGAGACAGACAGACAGACAGAGACGACGACAGACAGACAGAGAGTCCCAAAAGGGGAGGTAATACTTTCCACTGACCCTCTCTGAGTTTATAGTCTTGTTTGTCTTTTTTTTTTCTTTTCTTTTTGGATTCTATTTTCTTGGGATACGACTGTACTAGTATTAAACTTTTCTCCCTGTAGTCCTCTGCGCCTTCGTTTCCTGATATTTCAGGCATAAGAAGGCAGAACTTTACATTATATGTGTTCATTTTATTCACGCCTTTCCATTTATATTTTCCCCATTTCGAAAAAAAAGAAAGAAAAGAAAGCACTAAATTGATGAAAAAACGCGAAGGAATAATGCGCTACAATTGCATTGATGTATCAGCACTATGAAGATGTAGAATTTGAAAAACAGAATGAATTAATTTTTTTCGAACATTTTTAAGGTCGGATACTCCACCAACTGCAGTATGCATGGGAGATAATTAAAAAGACAACAAACTATTTATCTCCCATCACAGAGTTATTAGAGCGCTCGCTTTCCCCAAGCCAATGTTAAGCAGCATCGAGCGTGGCTACCAACTGGATGAGTGACCGTTTGCACACCTTGGCTTCAGTGCAGTCCCCCAGCTCATTCAGCTATAAATGGGTACCTGCCCTCTTTAGGGTCAGGGAATGTAAAACAGCGAGGAAGAGGAGATGGGCGCCGCCTTCAATATGCTGGCCCCTAGAGAAGCTGAGGTCTCTGATGCCTCGCTCCCCTATGTGGTACAGGTTATGGGACACCCTTATCTTTTACCTTTTACATAGTTATTGCTGCCAAGTGCCATTTATTTAGTCTGAAAGATTTATAATTGTTTAAGAAAAAAATCGAAAGGTTATGCATGTATCAAAACTTTAATTAGGTTTTCTTTTTGAAGTGGCGGTAGTTTCTGAGAAGTATGCATCATTAACGTCAGTTTCGCATACACACACATGCATAATTATGCGCATACTCACGTGCGCGCGCGTGCGCACACACACGCACGCACGCACAACCACACAACCACAACACACACACACACCACACACACACACACACACACACACACCACACACACACACATTTTGGATGAGACTATTAACCGATGTTCAGTGTGCAAACACACGCTGAACATCTTGCACACACGTTAAAACCCGTTCCGCTTTTTGAAAAAGTAGATCATTGTGTGCCGGTGGGAACGGATAACAAAACTGGAAAAACTGCATACACACGGGAACTAGATGTAAAAAGCACATGAGTGCTTATTCCATTATCATCGAAATAAAGAATAAAATAAATAAATAAATAAATGACACACATATGCACGCACGTGTGGGAGTGATTTCAGTGGTTATTTTCATGTACTTTATCATTAAAGTTGCTGAATATTTTTGTTTTTATTTTCTAGAAGGGGAGGGTGCCCGTGCATCTTCTGATACCATTTGTCACAGATGATATTGTGCTGTTTTGTTGTTATTGGTTTGTTTGTTTGGATAGTTTTTTTTAATTTTTTTTTACACCCAACAAGAGTGAAATCACAGATGACTTTGTGATCAATCGATGACCGTTGAAACAGTCTGAATGAACACAGGTCAGCTCATGTGTGTATCCGTTACGACAAAGAATAACAATGACGATAAAAGAAATAATGATGATAATAATAATAATATGATGATGATGATGATGATGATGATGATGATGATAACATTTTTTTTTCAAGCTGATACAAGCGTTATTAAAGGAAGAACTTGTTTCAAATCAATCGAAAAACAAAACAAAAACACAAAACATACAACATATAATAATTCTCAATTATTATGCAGAAAACAAAACAAACAAAAATTCGAGAGAGACTCTGACCTCTGATATTGTTTAATGCACAGAGGAGAGAGAGAGAGAGAGAGAGAGAGAGAGAGAGAGAGAGAGGAGAGAGAGAGTGAGAGAGAGAGAGAGAGAGAGAGAGAGAGAGAGAGAGAGAGAGAAGAGAGAAGACAGACAGACAGACAGACAGACAGACAGGCAGGACAGGACAGGAGCAGACAGACAGACAGACAGACAGACAGAAAACAAAGAAAAATCAAACAACAATTATATGATCTTATGCGCGGGACACAGAGAGAAGCAGAACTTACCTCTGATTGTCTTTCTCTTTCTCTGTTTTCACGTTAGACGAGGACAACACTGTGTTGACCTTGAATGGTTATCTATTGAAACAAACAAACAGACAAACAAAACAGATTTACTAATTGACCAGTCTCATGAGGTATGTTCCTTTCAGTGTGGTGTGGTGTGGTGTGGTGTGGTGTGGTGTGGTGTAGTGTGGTGTGTGGTGGGGTGCGGTGCGGTGTGGTGCGGTGCGGTGCGGTGCGGTGCGGTGCGGTGCGGTGCGGTGCGGTGCGGTGCGGTGCAGTGCAGTGCAGTGCAGTG
>CM060344.1:18832765-18843254 GCA_030674155.1 Stramonita haemastoma
AAAAAATTAAAAACGACAAAAGTATCGTCCTCTATTAAGAAAAAAAGAGAAAACCCTGATAAGCATTTTCCTTTAGCTTTTTTTTTCATTTTGATTCAAACAGATTTTATTCAAAAATGAGAATAATCATTGAAAACAAAAAAACGTTTTAGAATCATAGCAACAACAAGCTTGTAGCTTATGGTGTGCTCAATTAAATAATGAAAATTAACATGAACACAACAACTGCTGAGCAGCTAAACCACTACCAACAACTTTCATCGACTGCAAAATTTGCTAATGTAAAAGAAAAAAAATAACGCAAAGAAACACATCTATTAAACACTCCAAAAGTAGTAGGAAAAGAAAAAAAAAAACAGGGAAAAGAGAGAGAGAGAGAGAGAGAGAGAGAGAGAGAGAGAGAGAGAGAGAGAGAGAAGAGAGAGAGAGAGAGAGAAGAGAGAGAAGAAGAGAAGAAGAGAAGAGAGAGAGAAGAGAGCAATTTGAGTAAACACTTCTTCAAACTCAAAAACATTGTTGGTCAATTTAAAAAAAAATACCATGGTTATAATCTACATAAACAATGACAAATATTGAATAAACGTGTACTACACCAGATTATCATTACAAGACACTGCTATTCACTTTTGTTCAAAGTATTTCTTTTACTTTATTTTCAACAATTACACATACATCAGTGGGGAGCAAAAAGATCTCAAATATGTACATCAAGCCGGTACTGAGACAAACTCAACTGGCTCCGATCATATGACAAAAAGTATGTTTGACTCTTTAAAAATAAATTTAAAGCAGTTTATCATGTTTGCAGCAGTCAATGGGTACCCGCCTCTTTAGCGTCAGGGAAGGGAAAGCAGCGAGTGGAGAGGAGATGGGCGACGCCCTCAACATGCTGGCCCCTGGAGAAGCTGAGGTCTCTGATGCCTTGCTCCCCTTCGACCGCCTAGGTTATGGGACACCTTTACCTTTTTGTACCTATTTTGTTTGGTAAAAGAGTACTTTTTTGTAAAGTAAAAAACGTTTTTGCGAAAAAGCATTTGACTTCTTTTAAACAAAAAACCCAATCCCACCACCAAACAAAAAGCTTGACCCGTTCTTTAAAACACTCGGGATAGGTGAAAAAAACAACACAACCTAGTAAAGCAGCATTATTCCCCCTTTTCTTCTAATACAGGTTACACTCCGGTATTATTTAGGGGGTTATGTAGCATCTTCTTACAGTGCGGGTCGGAAATTTTGTTGTTGATTTTCACAGATATTTTAAAATATGAAAAAATGCACTGTGCACTTGTTTTTGGGGATTGAGGACATAAGACCAATATCAGGTAGTCCCGAGAAAGTTGGAAATGATCATCAAAATTAATGAGGATTCATACAGCGTTGACCCCGCGCATGCATATTGCGGTTTAGGAAAGCTAGCAGACGACAAAGGAGTGTGGAGGTACAGTGTTTGCTGAAAATTAAAAAAAAATTCAAACCTACCAAATTTGGGCAAATCACAATAATTTTGAGTCAGGGGCTAGTTTTTTCTATTAAAAAAGTGGTTTTTATTTTTGTGGATGCCGTAGTACGTGCAGTAAAAATGGAAGAGTGGTATATGAAAAGAGAAGGAAAAGTAGTGTAAAATTAGTACTGATGTGTAGCCAAAGAAACATATCTCGAAACTATACTTCTCGTTGTTGTTGGCGTTGTTGTTGTAATTGTTGTTGTTGTTGTTGTTGCTCCTCCTCTTCTTCTTCTTCTTCTTCTTCTTCTTCTTCTTCTTTGTCGTCGTCGTCGTCGTCGTCGAACATACAGACAACAACTACTGTCTGTCATAGGAACGAAAATACCTTGCGCTGCCTTTAAACCCTGACACAAGTCAGGCCCAGTGCAGCACATCACATCCGACTTCGGCGTGGGAGAGAATTGTTATCTTTTAAGTCTTTCTGGGGGAAAAAAAGGCTGGGGAATGGACCAAGAAGGCAGAAAACAGACAAGAAGGAGGTGACAGGAAGAAAAGGTAGAGCACATCGGACGTTCGAAACCATACCAGACCGGGCCCACTCTTCCACCTCGCTGTCACTGTCGGAGGGCGAAAATAAATGATAATATAAAAAAAAACCAGGGACCAAACCAGACTCTCCACCTCTGCATGTCCTGTCTCATTGCAGCAGGCATATCCCATAACACCCACCCCACCCCACCCCACCCCACCCTTAACTCTCTTACTCCCACCACCACCACCCACCACCACAGGGGTTAAATCTATGAGCGGGACAAACGACAGAGAAAGAATAAAAGAAGGAAGGAGAAGAGAGGAGGGGGAGGAGGAGGAGGAAGGGAGATGGGGAAGGGGGGGATAGGGTGATGGGAACGCAGGTAATGTGTGCTCACTGCTTGAATGGAGAGAAAGAAGAAAAAAAAAAAGAAAAAAAAAGGCTCATAGAAGCCAAACCGTCCAGCCCGCTCGGCTCGGCTCGCAGTCCCAGTCCAGGCCAGGTAAGTTCAAGGGGAGGTGATCATTATCGCTTGCAAAATAGCCTGCCCCTGACGACGCTAGCCCATGCAATACAGCACCTGCCATTGTCCCCCTTCTCCCTTCCTCCCCTCCCCTCTCCTCGTCCTCCCCCTGTCCCGGTCTGTCTCTCTGTCTCTGTCTGTCTGTCTGTCTGTCTGGTCTCTCTCTCTCTCTCTAGCACATTCAGTATTGTGTGTGCCACCCCTTAAAAAAAGTTTTATTGATTTCCTTATCTTTATTGATTATTTTGATGTACATGTATGTTTGTAAGAAAAGGACATATTGAGATTGTAAGACTAGGCTTGGCCTAGTATCCTTAACCAGACCCATTAAGGTGTTCTCTCTCTCTCTCTCTCTCTCTCTCTCTCTCTCTCTCTCTCTCTCTCTCTCTCTCTCTCTCTCTGGAATACGGATTGTCAATCAACAACAACAATCAACCAAATCACTCTCATAATCTCTAATTAAGGAACAAAGATTACCAATCACCAATCTACCCCACTCATTCTCTGTCTGTCTGTCTCTGTCTATTTTTCTGTCTGTCTGTATGTCTGTCTCTATCTCTCTGTCTCTCTCTGTTGCAGAGATCCAAATCTCTTATGTCCAAGGCATTGTTCTTCTTCTCTGTTAAACCCCACCCAGGTAAGGCAGGCCATGCAGCCCGATTCTCACGGGCTTGTTCCCCCCACCCCCACCCCTTCCTGGGGGTGAGGGGGATGGAGAGAAAAGAGAAGGGGGAAGCGGGGGGGGGGGGGGGGGGGGGGGGGGGGAGGGGGGGGGGAGAAGAAGAGAAGAGAGAAGCAGACAGGACTTTGGGAATAGAGGGCAGAGTATGTATAATATTTCTTCTTCTGTGTATAAGGGTGGGTGGTGTGTTTTTGGGGGTTGTTGGGGGGGGGGGGGGGGGTGAATGTTTCAGGGGGTGGATTGCTGTAGCCGCAGTATGGTCGGTCCAAGTAAGCATGCAGTTAAAGCAAGGTATGAAAGAAGGGGGGTGGGGGGGGGGGGGTGGTTTTGGGTTACCTTACCTTACCTACCTACCCCGGCTCCTGGCAGGGGTTTTTGTGAAAAGGGGGTTTTTAATGGTCGTTGACCATTGCATTGGGATGGGAGTAGGGGATGGGTGGGGTGGGGGTGGGTGGAGTGAAAGGTGGTGGTGGTGGTGGTGGTGGTGTTTGTATAGTGGGACGAACGATGGGAATGTTGGTTTGGGGAAGGGGGGTGGGTGGGGGGGAAGGGGGTGGTGGGAGGGAGGGGAGGAGAAAACAAGGGGGTGGGGTGAGGTAGTGGTGGAGAGGGCAGATAGGTAAGAGAGAGACAGACAGGCAGACAGGAGAGACAAGAAACAGAAGGTAGAGGCAGAGACAGAGAGACAGATAGACAGGTGAGAGAACAGGAGAGACAGAGACAGAGTCAGATAGACAGGTAGAGAGACAGACAGGTAGAGAGACAGAGACAGAGTCAGATAGAGGAGAGAGGAGAGAGAGAGAGAGAGAGAGAGAGAGAGAGAGAGAGAGAGAGAGAGAGGAGAGGAGAGAGAGAGACAGACAGACAGACAGACAGACAGACAGACAGACAGACAGACAGACAGACAGACAGACAGGAAGAGACAGAGACAGAGACAAGAGAGACTTATTTATTTTATTTATTTATTTATTTATTTATTCTTTTATATCGAGGATAACAGAATAAGCAATCATGTGCTTTTTTTCATCCGGTCCCCGTGTGTATGCAGTTTTGTAAATCTTGTCATCTGTTCCCACCGGCACACGATGGCCTACTCTTACGAAAAGCGGAACAGGATTTAACGTGTGCGCAAGATGTTCTGCGTGCGTTCGCACACGGGGCCTCGGTTTAAAGTCTCATCCGAAGGACTTTTGGGGAGAGTGGAGTCCGCACTGATGTTAACTCCAGGAAAAAATTTCCTCGACCGGACTCGAACCCGGGTCGTCAAATTGCCAGCGCAATGTTCTGACCACTAGGCTATCCGTCCCCCTGTCTGTCTGTCTGTCATCGATCCTGTTTCTCTGTTTTTTTCTCTAATATGATATTCGTACATTCTCTATCCCTCCCTCCCTCTCTCTTTCCCCCTCCCTCTCTGTCTCTCCTTTTTCATCTGTCTTTCTTCTTTCTACAATGAGTAACATAATGCAAGTAGATCGACAATGATAACATCTCCTCTCTCACAGTCTCCTCTTCTCTGCACTTTTTTCAATTCATCTCGTACCTTTCTTTCTCCGTCTGCACTTCATCATCATCTCTCTCCTCTTTTCCTCCCTCTCGCCTCTTTATTTTCTATCTCGATATTTTTATTTGCCATATGTGCTCATTTCCTTCCAGGTTTTTTTTGTTCCTTACAAGTCTGAGAACAGAGATTTAAGATAGCACGAGTAAAGGACAGGGGCATGACCTAAGAACAGTGGTAGAGAGAGACAGAGAGACAGACGAGGAGACAGAGGAGAGAGAGAGAGGAGAACAAAGTGTATGTGTGTTGTGTGAGCGCGCGCCGCGCGTGTGTGTGTGTATGAGTGAGACTTTTTTTATATAAATTTATTATTCTTTTTATATCGAGATAATGGAATAAGCACTCGTGGTTTTTTTACATCCAGTTCCCGTGTGCATGCAGTTTTGTAAATATTGTCATCTGTTCCCACCGGCACACAATGACCTACTCTTCTGAAAAGCGGAACAGGTTTTAATGAGTGGGAAAGATATTCAGCGTGCGTTCGCACACAAGGGCCTCGGTTTATAGTCTCATCCGAAGGACTTTTGGGGAGACTGAAGTCTGCACCGATGTTAACTCCAGGGGAAAATATCCCATTAAACAGAATTCGAACCCGGTCGTCAGATTGCGAGCCAAATGTTCTAACCACTAGGTTATTCCGTCCCCATAGGCCCTACTCTCTCTCTCTCTCTCTCTCTCTCTCTCTCTCTCTCTCTCTCTCTCTCTCTCTCTCTTCTCTCTCTCTCTTCTGTGGTGTGTGTGTGTGTGTGTGTGTGTGTGTGTGTGGTGTGTGTGTGTGTGTGGTGTGTGTGTGTGGTGGTGAGGTCATGTTGTGGACGCACAGGGGTATACTTAAGGGTGATGGGCGGTGCTGGAAGATAAGATCAGGTTCTGCTTTGTCATATCTGAAAAATGTGGTCAGTGCTCTGTGTGTGTGTGTGTGTGTGTGTGTGTGTGTGTGTGTGTGTGTGTGTGTGTGTGTGTGTGTGTGTGTGTGTGTGTGTGTGTGAGGGGGGGGGTGATGTGAGAGGAGAGAGAGAGAGGAGGAGGGGAGAGAGAGAGAGAGAGAGAGGTAGAGTGAGAGAGAGAGAGAGTCAGTCTGTCTTGTTTGTTTTGTTTGTTTGCCTACCTGTTTGTCTGTCTGTCTGTCTGTCTCTCTCTCTCAAAATATTTTCCGATTCTCTATCCCTCCCTCCCTCTTTCCCCCTCCCTCTCTGTCTCTCTCTCTGTCTTTTTCTTTCTCTGTACATATCGCATATGATACAGATACATACTCTCTCTCTCTCTCTCTCTCTCTCTCTCTCTCTCTCTCTCTCTCTCTCTCTCTCTCTCTCTCTCTCTCCCTTTTTTTCTCTTTCTACATATCCAATACAATTTGTGTACGTTATATATTTTTTTTTTTTCCTTTTTTTTCTCTGATTTTTTTCCTATGTGCTCATTTCCTTCCAGTTTTTTTCTTCTTACAAAATATCATTTTTGACATGCATTTTTATCGATTTTACAACGATCGTTTATGTTAGTTTTCTGTTTTTTATGTTTTGAAAAATTTGCTTTAGTTTGTTTTCATTGTTATTATTTTCTTTGATTGAGGGCTGGACGTAAAAATGCCATATGTGTGCTTATTCTCTTCCCTTAGTAAAAGTTTCAAAGTTTCAGTCTCTCTCTCTCTCCCGAGTGGGGGGGGGAGGGGGGAAGGCAGAGAGAGAGAGAGAACTCTCAACTCTGAGAGAGAGAGAGAGAGAGAGAGAGAGAGAGAGAGAGAGAGAGAGAGAGAGAGAGAGAGAGAGAGAGAGAGAGAGAAGAAGAGAGAAGAGAGAGACGAGACAGAGACAGAGGAGAGAGACAGACAGACAGACAGAGCGAGAGAGGAGGGGGGGGGGGGGGGGGGGGGGCTATATCACTTTTCAAAATCGAGATTTGGTACAATTGTCTACTTAATGTCGATATGCATTCCTTGCATTCTCAAAAGAAGAATAGTTTTCAAACTTGGTCCTATAGGTAAAATAAAATTTTAAAAATCTCAAATAACACATCAAGAAGTAGGTAAAAAGTAGGTGTCGGAAGCTGCTGATAAACAATAAACATCCCCGAAGCGCGATGCGACTACCTTTAATGGTGGCAAAAAAAAAAAAACACACGACTGCGTTAGCAAAATATTTCATTCCTTGGCAAAGTTCAGAGCTGTAGCCGAGGACCATAAAACAAAGCTAGATCGACGCTTTTCCACTGGGCTATTTCCACCCTTGTTGGCTCCAGTATAGTCTTTCAGGTTAACGTTCTCTACATGTATATATTTGCTTTGTTTCGTTTTGTTTGTTTGTTTGTTTGGTTTGGGTTTGACTAATATCACTAATTGTCTGCTAGGGGATTATGACAGCTATGCTTCGGCTTAGCCAGTGATACTTTGGGCCCTAAGCATACTACCTTAACCGTCTTATGTTTCTCAATTAATTTTTGAGGTAAAGGTACACATATCTTTGGAAACAAGAAAAAGAAAAAAAACAAAAAAAATATATACTGTTAATCATAGCAGGTGTCACTGCTCTTCTGGCGACCGGGAGCTGTCCTCTCACTGGGGAGAGCAGTCCAAAATTCACGCATAGAGTTCTACTGTGACGAGAGTGATATACGACCAAAGCAATACAATAATACAATACATACAATACAATACAATGCAATATTCTTGAGTGGCAAGCTAACACACACACACACACACACACACACACACACACACACACACACAACACACACATCTCTCTCTCTCTTCTCTCTCATCTCTATATATATATATATATATAAAATAAAATTCTTATCATCGTTATTGTTGTTATTATAATTATATTTTCTTTAGTTCCTTTCGAGTTTATTTTGTTGTTATAAGTTGTAACAATGTTGTAGCTAAATCTCTTTTGGGTGTGTTTTGTTTTGTTTTGTTTGTTTTTGTTGTGTTTTGCTTGTTTGCTTGCTGCTTCATTTTTGTTAGTTTTTTTTTTTAAGTGGGTTTATTTTGGGTTTTATGTTTGGTTTGGTTTGGTTTGTTTGTTGTTGTTTTGACAGATAGATGGCTTGGTGAAAAAAAGCAAATCTATTGCTTACTCAATGTACTATCTGGAAATAAAATTTTGACTTTGACTCTCTCTCTCTCTCTCTCTCTCTCTCTCTCTCTCTCTCTCTCTCTCTCTCTCTCTCTCTCTCTCTCTCTCTCTCTATCTCTATCTATCTATCTATCTATCTATCTATCTATCTTCTCTCTCTATATTTATATTATAATATTACTGTTGTTGTTGCTGCTGTTGTTATTTACCTGGTATCTCTTTGTATCCTAAGGCGAGCAAAGTCTTCAGATTTGGTATGCTGAAGAACTTCTCTGATTTCTGTGTTTCTTTTTACATGTTAGTATTTTCCACGTTATTCTTCTATCATATTTCTCGCGGCCTCAGGTTTTCGTGCCCACTGTAAGAAGAAGAAGGAGAACTGCGGGGTATGTTTCCTTTTTTCCGGATTGGAGACGGTCACTTTGGTACGACAAATGTAGTCCTGAAGGCCTACGTATTTTTGTACACCATAAGTGCCACTACCCGAGGAGACTTGACTGAATGAAACGAGAGAGAGAGAGAGAGAGAAGAGAGAGAGGAGAGAGAGAGAGAGAGAGAGAGAGAGAGAGAGAGAAGAGAGAGGAGAGAGAGAGACAGAGACAGAGAGGAGAGAGAGAGGAGAGGACAAGAGAGACAGAAGAGAGCAGGAGAGACAAGAGACAGAAGAGAAGAGACGACAGAGAGAGAGATAGAGAAGAGCCAGACAGACAGGACAGAGAGAGAGAGACAGAGAGAGAGGGGAGGGGAGAGGGAGAGAGAGAGAGAGAGAGAGAGAGGAGAGGGAGGGGGGAGGAGGGACGAGAGACGGAGAGGAGAGAGAGAGAGTGGAGAGAGAGAGGAGAGAGAGAAACAGACAGAGGACAGACGAAGAGGACAGACAGCAGAGAGACAGAGGGAGGGAGGGAAAGGGAGGGAGAGAGAGAGAGAGAGAGAGAGGAGAGAGAGGAGAGGAGAGGAGAGAGAGAAGAGAGAGAGAGAGAGGATGAGAGTGACAAAAGAACGCAGAGGAGAGACGAGAGAGAGAGAAGAGGAGAGAGAGGAAAGAAGAAAGAAGAGAGACGACAGACAGACAGACAGACAGACAGACGACGACAGAGGGAGAGAACAGATACAGAGACAGACAGAGGGAGAGAGACGAGAGGGAGAAAGAGAGAGAGAGAGAGAGAGAGAGAGAGAGAGAGAGAGAGAGACGAGAGAGAGAGAGAGACAGAGAGAGGAAAGAGACAGAGAGAGAGAGAGCGATAGAGAGAGAGAGACAGACACAGACATACAGAGACAGAGAGAGAGACAGAGGGAGGGGGGAGGGAGAGAGAGAGAGAGAGAGAGGAGAGAGAGGGGAGAGAGAGAGAGAGAGAGAGGAGGAGAGAGAGAGAGAGAGAGAGAGAGAGAGGAGAGAGAGAGAGAGAGAGAGAGAGAAGACAGACAGACAGACAGACAGAAGACAGGAGACAGAGAGACAGAGGACAGAGAGAGGACAACAAAAGAGAGAGACAGAAGAAGAGAGAGAGAATGAGAGAGAAAAGGGGAAGGAGAGAAACATCGGGAGAGAGAGAGAGAGAGAAACAGGACAGAGAAAGTGGAGAGGAAGAGACAGAGGAATACAGAGAGAGAGAGAGAGACGGGATAGCCTAGTAGTCAGAACATTGCGCTCGCAATTTGATGACCCGATCTCGATTCCCGTTCGAGGGGATTTTTCCCCTGGAGTTAACATCAGTGCTGACTCCACTCTCCCCAAAAGTCCTTCTGACAAGACTATAAACCAAGGCCCAGTGTGCTAACGCGCGCAGAACATCTTGCGGACACGTTAAATCATGTTCCGCTTTTCGTAAGAATAGGCCATTGTGTGCCGGTAGGAGCAGATGACAAGATATACAAAACTGCATACACAAGGGGACTGTATGTAAAAAAGCTCAAGAGTGCTTATTCCATTATCCTCGAAATAAAAGAATAAATAAAATTTTAAAAATAGACAGACAGACAGACAGACAGACAGACAGACAGACAGACAGACAGACAGACGACAAGACGGAGGAGGAGGAAGAGAGAGGAGAGAGAGAGAGAGAGAGAGAGAGAGAGAGAGAGAGAGGAGAGAGAGAGAGAGAGAGAGAGAGAGGGAGGAGAGAGGAGAGAGAGAGAGGAGAGAGAGAGAGAGAGGGAGAGAGAGAGAGAGAGAGAGAGAGAGAGAGAGAGAGAGAGAGAGAGAGGAGAGAGAGAGAGAGAGAGAGAGAGAGAGAGGAGGAGAGAGAGAGAGAGAGAGAGAGAGAGAGAGGAGGACGAGAGAGACAGAGACAGACAGCGACAGACAGACAGACAGACAGACAGAACGGACAGACAGACAGACAGACAGGACTGACTAGACAGACAGACAGAAGACAGACAGACAGCTAGACAGGAAGATGATAAAAGAGACAGGAAATGAAATGTTATTTACTGAAGGTACTATATTAAGTACATTGAACTTTAAAAAATTTTTTTTATTCAGCCCTCAAAAAGAAAAGCACATGCAGCACATCTGAAAAAAGCATAGAAATAAAAAGGAGAGAAAAAAATAGACGAAGAAGAAAAGGACGAAGGGAAGGAACAAGCAGAAGAAGAGGGAAAAGACCAAAGAAGTAACAAAGAAGAAATCTAAAGCAAAAAGGAAATATTGTCGTCGTCGTCGTCGTCGTCATCAGA
>CM060344.1:18843354-18848354 GCA_030674155.1 Stramonita haemastoma
CCCAAACGCCAAACCAACTACCATCCGCTTACGACATACACAACCATTGCCACAAAGCAAGAGGACTGTCTTTTCATTATCTGAGCAACAGGGACTAGCCTACCTGCCAATTTTGCGTTTGCCAAGTCCACTTCCCCCCCCCTCTAACTACAGTTTGACCAGATCCGGCACTAACACGTAGCCCATCAGCGTAGTGTGTATTAGAATACCTGCGCAAAGATATTTTTTGGACAACAATACGTGTCGGGTATTTTGGAACAATGGGCAAACCCCTTGCAAGAAATGAAAGGATAAAAACAAACAGTCCACTCCCTCTGTTTTTAGGTCAGATAATAATAGACACTTGCTGGATTTCTGCCTAGGCCTGAATTATGAATGACTAGTAAGAAGTTGCGCAAGGTGTGTGTGTGTGTGTGACACGGTTAAGGTGTATGATACACTCACCGGGGTCAGTCAGTCAGTGCTTTAAGCAGAAGCAAGGACTAAAAGCAGTTTTCTATCCAAAAACACATAGTAAGATTCTTCTTCTTCCTCCTCTCTTCTTCTTCTTCTTCTTTTTTTCTTCATCATCATCATCATCATCATCATCATCTTTCTTCTTCTTCTCTTCTTCTTTTTCAATTTTTTCTATTTCGCCTTCTTCGTCTTTTTCTTCTTCATCTTTTTCTATTTCGCCTTCTTCTGCGATCCCTGTCTATGGTGAACTGTTAATCCGGTCTGGATGGGTAAGTCTGCAGTCTGTCATAGTGACCCCACTGGTCCCCACAGTTTTTCCTGAAGCTCTACTGGGCTAGGCCACGTCTGGTGTCTCAGAGTGTTGAAGGTAGGACAGGACTGCAGGACATAAGAGGGGGGTTGTGGGCCTGTGCCACAAGGTCAAAGTGGGATATTTTCAAGCCATGGAGACGGGATGGGAGCTGACAGTGCCCTGTTTGCCGTCTGAAAATGGCTACTTGAGCAGCTGTGTCTAGCTAAAAAAATTTATTAAAAAAAGAAGTCAATTTTTTCATCTTTGGGCCTGACGCCCAGCCGCTGGCGCCAAGCTTTCCTGAAGCTGTTAGGATTGTCCTTGCCTCACTGCAAGACACTGGATGGGATGGCTGCTCCAAGTTGCTGCCTGCCCTCCTCCTTGCCCCCTATGCCACGATGGGAAGGGATCCATTACAGCACCAACATGGTAACATGATTTTGCCACTGCACATCGGGTCATATGAAGAGCTCATGACTCCAGTGAAGAAACGCAAACTGAAGTGGCATGGGTACGCCACACGAACATAATTATAGACTGGCCAAGACTGTCCTACTGGGAACAGTACAAGGAGGGAGACGAAGAGTTAGAAAAAACGATGGAAAGACAACATCAGAGTGGACTGGCCTGAAGTGGAACGACATAGGCTACTACGTTTACTACGAAAAGACGAGAACTGCGAGGAGTGGAGGAAGCTGGTAGCAAAATCTTCAGTGGTTTCCCAACGGTCAACCAGACTACGGGAAAGATGAAAGTGAAGATGAAGGTGAAGCAGAATCCTGTAGTTATTTTCATTTTTCTGCCAGTTCCACAACAGAACGTTTCCGCCATATATGGTTTGATGATGGAGTTGACAGCTGGTGAGTGTGGCCCACGGTCCTCTGATGGAAAGCATTTTGAGGGGAGCAACTGTTGTGTTTTTGTTTGTAATAAGTTTGTAGCTGCTTTGTTGGGGGGGGGGGGGGGGGGGGTTGTTTTTCTCCCCAGTTCCAGAGGTACATTTTCTGTTGTGGCAGGGCGGTAATTAGATTACTTCCCTTGCGATCGGAACTGCCAATCGCAGCCTCGTGGGTGTAACGTTTGGATCCACACCTGTGAATTGTGCACGTCGTTGGGGGGTGGTCGAAAGCCGTCCTCTGCAATTGCACCTTTGCCCGTAGGTAAAATGTAGTATTTATGCAGTCTCTTTTTAGAGGCCACATTCCCACTGTCTGACCGTGCTGTCGTCCGTGCCGAGAAGTTGTACAGAGTCGCGGCAGATCAAATATCTGCCCTCTGTTACAAAGTGGCGCTGCGAGCAGGATGGAAAGAACTTGGGGCTACTGATCTGAGCGTCAAATAGCTGGTCAGTACCCACTGTGCCTCGGGACGCGGCACAAAGTCAGCGGTGGTGGATGTGGCGGGGCGGTAATTAGATTACTTCCCATGCGATGGGAACAGCCAATCACAGCGTTGTGGATCTAAATTTAGATCAACACCTGTGAATTGTGCGAGTTCTGTATCGTTGGGGGTTGGTCGAAAACCGGCCTCTGCATGCACTTTGCCCGTAGTGGTAAAATGTAGTATTTATGCAGCCTCTCTTTAGAGGCCACATTCCCACTGTCTGACCGTGCTGTCGTCGCCGAGAAGTTGTACAGAGTCGCAGCAGATCAAATTTCTGCACTCTGTTACAAAGTGGCGTCGCCGACAGGATGGAAAGAACTTAGGGTTACTGATTTGAGCGTCAAATACGCTGGTCAGTACCCACTGTGCCTCGGGACGCGGCACAAAGTCAGCGGTGGTGGATGTGGCAGGGTGGTAATTAGATTACTTCCCTTGCGAACTGCCAATCGCAGCGTCGTGGGTGTAACGTTTGGATCCCACCTGTGAATTGTGCGACGTTCTGTATCGTTGGGGGGTGGTCGAAAGCCGTCCTCTGCATGCACTTTGCCCGCCTTGCGGTAAAATGTAGTATTTATGCAGTCTCTTTTTAGAGGCCACATTCCCACTGTCTGACCGTGCTGTCGTCGCCAGAAGTTGTACAGAGTCGCACAGAGTCGTGGCAGATCAAATATCTGCACTCTGTTACACTGTGATATATCAAAACATTTTTCGCGAATTAACTTTTTTCTATAAATGAATTTCCATATGTAGGTAGTCACGTGATTCAGGCACTTCCACATAACAACAAATTTTCGTCTGAGAACTTTGAAGGTTTATTTTGAACTGAGAATGTGGTCAAAATCGTTCTTTATTTTATTATCGTTTGTTGTTGTTGTTGGTCATTTACTTTTTTCCAAGCCGAGGAAGTTATGTCGGATAATTGTAACTGATATCTGAACTTCAGCAATTTCTTCTAAATGAAGATTGGGGTCTTTGCCTTTTGTCACTCCTGTAGCTCTCTGGGTCTAACAAAATTCTTGTTGGTCTTTGTTTTTGCTGCCTCATCTTCTGTGACGTTCCTATCCTCCTGTTCCCACGCCGCTCATTTCAATCTCCCCGCAACAGCCATACCCAGATTTGTTGTGGCTCATCTTCAGGGTCGGAAGTCTACAGGGAGCCCATCAATATCAGGCTGCCATGCTTGTTGGTCTTTCTTCTTGTTTTGTGCTTGTTTTCCGTGTAACAGAACTGTCAAAAGACCTTATGGCTTTTACCAAGTTTAGTATGGATGGTTCTGAACAAGCATATTCAGAGAAGAAGAAAAACCAAACGGAACTAAGCCTAAACAACAATCTCAAATTTCATCTATTTAACGCAACGTTGTAAAGTTGCAGCCTATTTTTCCACATACAATAATTATGCTAGAGTTATGTCATGAACATTGCTAGATTGTGCTCATTTCATGTTCTGGTGGTACGTTGTTTTGCACCAACACAACTTGGTTGAAACCGAACTAAACAGCAGTGTAACATCAGCCTTAGAAAGAAGACAGTTGGAGACTCGGTCGGCAGACCGTGGTGAGGTGAGAGGGTGGATGTCGGTGGACTATGACAACAGGATGCCTGAAATTCCTGTTGACCAAGCGTGTCAGATTTGGTCATCAATACTGTAAAGTCCATCTGAGCTATGCTGCAAAGTCCATCTGAGCTGTATTGGAAATGCAAAGTTTATCTGATATGTTAACGAAGTCCATCAGTAACTGCCGGACTGGAACAGGATGTTTAATTTATCACACGTTTCTCATTCGGGATCTGACTCCTCCCGTAACTCCTTGGGAAGTCACTAGGGGCACTGCAGGGATTTTTTTCCTGGCAGTGTGTTGTGGGCAAGCTGAACGTAGTGGAACCCATCCCTCTCCGGTTTGTCACTGGTAACTATGTTCCACGAAGATCTCGTTGTGTTGCACTTTGGAGAGAGACAGGAATCTATCTATATATATAGATACTGTCTGGGTGACAGGCAACAGATGACAACGACGCTTACGTAGAACAATTGTGACAATGATGCTTACGTAGAACAATTGTGACAATGATGCTTACGTAGAATAATTGTGACAATGATGCTTAGTAGAACAATTGTGACAATGATGCTTAGTAGAACAATTGTGACAATGATGCTTAGTAGAACAATTGTGACAATGATGCTTACGTAGAACAATTGTGACATGATGCTTACGTAGAACAATTGTGACAATGATGCTTACGTAGAACAATAAATTGTGACAATGATGCTTACGTACAATATGTAAATAGTTATGTGTGTATCCAGCAGGATAGTAGAGTGGACGGTGAATCGTGACACTTAAATTTACACTGCTAACGTATCATTTACCTGCAGATTGTCTTCTGAAAGTGTATTGGTTCGGTAATTGTAAAATTTGCATTAGACAAGTGACCTTGTTGTATTGTATTGTATTGTATTGTACTGCACTGTATTGTATCATATTGTAAGGTATGGTATGGAATATGAAATAAAATGCATTGTACTGTATTGTATTGTATTGTATCGTACTGTACTGAACTGCATTGCATTGCATTACATTACATCACAATGTATTGCATACTACACCACTTTCAGTCAAGAGCATATTCCTCTTCGAGAAATTCGGGCTGCACTTTCCAGGAAGATCGTACCACCACAAGATCAGCACCACCTACTTTTTTCAGTCCGTATGTAAGTATATCGTAATTACATAAACATGACGATGCCTTATGTAATTTCACCTCTGACCTTGCAGCTACCTTCATGGTGGGACAAATACAGTCGCATACAGCAAAAACTCTGACCAAAGGTGGTGAAACTCGAAGCTCTAGCCGAGAAACGGGGGTAA
>CM060344.1:18860854-18865854 GCA_030674155.1 Stramonita haemastoma
TGATTGTTTAATTTTCGTTTTGCCGTTCCTAGGCGACAGAATTCACCAGCAGCAATTTTTTTCGTATGTGGCCGTTTTTGTTGTTGTTTTTTTAAAAAGATATATCCAAAACCTTTAAGGTACCTGTATTCCGACTCTGAGTATGTAATATTGAGATGGAACACTTTTTAAAATGAATTTTCTAACAAACACTTAACATGCATCTTGCTTAGAGCGGCATTGTTATCCTCCTCAACGCTGACATAAACGTTATTATTATATCATTATATCATTATATATATATATCTATATAGATATATATACTATATATATATAATATGAGAGAGAGAGAGAGAGAGAAGAGAGAGAGAGAGAGAGAGAGAGAGAGAGAGAGAGAGAGAGAGAGAGAGAGAGAGAGTAGAGAAGATACAGACAAGAAGAGAGAGAAGAAGAAGACAGAAGACAGACAGACAGACAGACAGACAGACAGACAGACAGAACAGACAGACTCGGATTAAAAAAAATATATCAACAAAGAAACGAAAAGCACAGACGAAAGATTCTGGCAAACACTTCAAAACAGACACTACGGGAGAGGTTCTCATTATGCTTCACATCACTCCCCCACTCCACTTCCGATCAAAGTATTGCATCTACTTAATGATTGGTAAAAACCGGTCACAAACGCAAAAATCTAACTTCCATTTGTTAACCACGGAGCTCTCACCGAGAACGACAACCCCCCCAAAACAAACAAACCAAACAAACCAACAAACACAAAAACAACACCAAAACACACAACAAACACACACAACAAAAAAAAAAAAAAAAAAAAAATATATAATAATATATATAATATATATATCAATCACAAATTCATTCATTTATGTTTTTTTTTTTATTTGTTCACTTACCTCGTTGCCAACACTCGGAAAAAAGATAGACGTTTTCCTCTTGCATCCATCAGCATAAATAGAGAGATCAATTTATTTAAACTTGTCACAAGAAAACCAAAACAAACAAAAAAAGCACAAACTCCAGTTTTCCTCGTTCACACAAAGGCCCAACGTTTGTCATGTATGAAAGCAAGTAGCCAACTTAACTTGCTACCAAAACTTATTAAACTGAATCATCTACGCACCACACCACAACAAAAAAAAGAGGAAAGAACTCTTGCTGCACCATCACGAGGAACTAAATAAATACGAAACTGAAAACAAGCCGGAGCTTTAGCTTTTCTCCCCTACTTCGAAATCCACATAAAAGAAAAATTCATATAAAAGAAAACCCGCTGTTATTTCTGAAACATATGTAAGGAAAGTACTACATATAATGCAATTCGACCATCCTGGATGGGAAGCTTCTTCCTAAAGGATTGGGGTTGTAATGACCATCGTAACATCCCAATAATGACTAAGATGTGTTCAGCTTGCTATCCACTGTGGGTGAGGGGACGTTTCCTGATACGTTTTCTGGACACAGGAAGGTTTTTTTTGTGCCTGCTTTTCCGTTAAGCAGAGTATTGTATGTTGCTGTTTCTTTTGGATAAGTATTTGTCGCTTCGTTTTTCCTTTTCATCATTTGTCATTCGGTTTATTTGGGTTTTTTTGGTCTGTTTTCAACAAGTTTTCTTTGTGTTTTATAAATTTTTCGTTGTTTTTAATAATGTTTCTAACAATCTTTTTAGTCGTCTTAAGATTTTTTGTTTTGACCAAGTTTTACTGTTTGTATTTGATAATTTGCAATATACTTTACTTGATTTTGGGGTGAGTTGAAGTTGTTGTTTTTTTTGCTTTTGATAATTTGTCACACTTTTTTTTTGTTTCTGATCATTCATTCGCTTTACCTGTATGATTTTACTTTGTCTTTTTTTTATATGCTTTGCTTTTTATGTTATATGCTTTCTTATTGTTTGAGTTTTGGTGATTTTTCTGTTTGCTTGGGATTTGTTGTTATTGTTTTGTTTTTGGATGTTATCTAAAAAAATTCTTGTTGTTTTATATTTTGTTTTCTATGGTGTTTCCTAATTCATGCTTTGCTTGTTTGTTTGTTTGTTTGTGTCTTTGTTTTTCATATTTTGCTCAAAAGTGTTTCCTCGATTACTTCTTTGTTTCTGATTGTTTTCATAAGCTTTGCTGGTTTCTATTTTTGCTTCTTTTTGGTTGTTGTTAAAAAAAAATATTACATACACATTTTTCTCTCATTTTTTGGGAAGGGGAATAACTTTCAAACTGGATTTTTTTTTGTTTGGTTTCTTTGGTTTTTTTTGTCATTTCTCATAGACTTTGTTCCTTAAAAAAATTTCTTTAAAAAGTTTTTCAAACTATTTGCTTGTTTCTTTTTTTTTTTTTGGTTATTTTTCTGACGGTTTACTAGTATGATTCTTTCTTTTTTTTTTTTTTTATCATTTTTTTCAAAAAGTTTGGGGATTTTTGTTTTTGGATAATTTTTCATACGCTTCGCTGGTCTATTTCTTTGTTCTTGGTAATTGAAAAGTTGATTGCTTGTTTGTTTTTATTATAAAAAATTTTTTCCTAAGCTACTTGTTTCTGTCTTTATTGTCAATAATTGTTCATACCCTTCGCTTTAAAAAAAAATCTTTCCTTTTTATAATATTTTATATGCTTTGTTTCTCTCTTTACTGGGTGTTTTGTGTGTGTGTGTGTGTGTGTGTGTGTGTGTGTGTGTGTGTGTGTGTGTGTGTGTGTGTGTGGTGTGTGTGTGTGTGTGTGTGTGTGTGTGTGTGTGTGTTGTGTGTGTGTGTGTGTGTGTTTTGTGTGTTTCCTTTTCTTTTTTTTTGGGGGGTGGGGGGTGGGGGTTAACATTACACGGCTAGAGCTCTGAGCTTCTGCAACGGTGAGCTCGTTGCGTATACGACTACCCCCCCCCCCCCCCCCCAACTGTTACGGTGGTCAGTTTCCGACTTCAGGGATGATGTCTAAACATGACATTTGTGTGTGGTGTGTGTGTGTGTGTGTGTGTGTGTGTGTGTGTGTGTGTGTGTGTGTGTGTGTGTGTGTGTGTGTGCGTGTGTGGGTGTGTGCGTGTGTGTGGTGTGGTGTGGTGTGTGTGTGTGTTGTGCGTAGTGTTGCGTACGTGTGCGTGTGCACGCGCGCGCGTGTGTGCGTGTGTGTGTTTGTGTGTGATATCAGAGAGGCCTATAAGCAATAGGATTGTCTGTCTGTCTGTCTGTCTGCCTAAACTTCGTAGGATTGGACATGATATGAACATGGATACCCCTCGTCTTCAGACTGGATTGCAACAGTCAAAGCGTTCAGCCCCAAACAAAACAAAATACAACAATAAAACAATGCACGACTCAGTGCAAGCAGTATTTGCTGAACGAAGCACAGGGGCATTGTATACAATCATGTTCTCTCTCTCTCTCTCTCTCTCTCTCTCTCCTCTCTCTCTTCTCTCTCTCTCTTCTCTCTGTCTTCTCTCTCTCTCTCTCTGCTCTGTCTGTCTGTCTCTGCTCTGTCTGTCTGTCTCTCGCTCTGTCTGTCTGTCGTCGTCTCTGTCTCTCTCCTCTCTCTCTCTGTGTCTCTCTGTCTGTCTCTCTCGCTCTGTCTGTCTCTCTCGCTCTGTCTGCTCTCGCTCGTCTGTCTGTCTGTCGTCTGTCTGTCGCTGTCTGTCTGTCTGTCGTCTGTCTGTCTCTCTCTCTCCTCTCTCATCTCGTTTCTCATCCTCCTTCTCCTACTCGTCTCTCTCCTCATCCTCCTCTCTCTATCCTCTCTCGCTCTCTCTTCTCTCTCGTGTCTTCCTGTTGGTCAGTGGAGTGCTGTTTCCTTCAATCGGTCAGTCAGTCAGTCAGTCATTCTGATCCGGCCACAGAGACTCTGTGTGTTATGCACACACTGACACGCACTTCTGCACTGACCTTAGACACAACGCGCTGTACACACACACACACACACACACACACACACACACACACACACACACACACACACACACACACAACAACACACAACACACCACACATAGAGTTCCTTTAATAACTCTCTCTTACAGGGTTTCTTATGAATTTTATGAATGCCGGATCTTTGTTGTTGGTTGTTGTTGGTTGGTTGTTGAGGTTTTTTTCCCCGGTTCCTCAGCTGCAGCTCTGAAGTGTACCAATGGTGAGATTTTGCGTATGCGACCATTTTTAACCACCAATAGGCAGGCCTGAGATAGCCGCATTCCGATCATAACAGGGGTATATAAAGGTCTAAAAGTGCTTTTACGGCACACGCACATGCGTATTGCTTTTCGAACTGCAATGGTGTAAGAAGTAAGGCCGTGAAATAATCACGGGTTTTCACTGACAGAAAAGTACCAGGCTCATATATATCACAGCGTAAAATCACAAACATTGCTTTCAATCTGTTTTAATATTTTACATACAAATCGAGCTGTCAGCGTTTATTTAGAAGAAAAAAAAAGAGAGAAGAATTTGACCAGAACCAGCTAAGGCGCAGCTGGCGTCACATAATTGACAAACAGAGCTAGGCCAGCCCTCTCTCTATCTCTGTGTCCCTCTCTGTCTCTCTCGCTGACCTCTCTCTGTCTCTCTGTCTCTGTCTCTCTCTCTCTTCGTCTCTCTCTCTCTCTCTCTCTCTCTCTCTCTCTCTCTCTCTCTCTCTCTCTCTCTCTCTCTCTCTCTCTCTCTCTCTCTCTCTTCCCTTAGCTAAGCTACTACCAGCTCTCGCCTCCTGAACCCCATCCCTAGGATCGGAACATAAGTTTTCAAGCCAAGAATCTCTCCTGTCGAGATGCTGGGGGCCTGTCAGTATAAGTACCATCCCCACCTTCTGGAAATTCTGTGCTAGAATTCCCAAGTGTTTTTTTTAAATACCTGTGTTTCTGCCTTGTTCCATTTCTTCACGTCACCTTCTTGTCTATTCCTTCCTACTTGGTACATTCTTCTGCCTTTTTTTTCCAGAAAAAGATAATTTTCTTCCTCACATGTGCTGGGCCTGACTTATCAGACGCTGAACGGCACGGCAGCGCAACACATTTTTCGCTTATATGACAGA
>CM060344.1:18870854-18873354 GCA_030674155.1 Stramonita haemastoma
ACGTGCTCGTGCGTGATTGCGCGCGCCGTTGTGTTGTCTGTGTGTGTGCTGTGTTTGTGTTGTGTGTGTGTTGTTGTTGCTGTGCGGCGCGTGCGTGCGTGCGTGTGGTGCGTGTGTGTGTGTTTGACCATTTAAAGCATGTGGTCGAGTGTGTGTTTTCGTCTAGGTGCGAGCATAGTTGTGCAGGTACAGACAGCAATGGCACTGGGCGACATCACCTCTTCAGCAACATTGACAGTCAACAGTTCAGCATAGCAGACGCGTCAGCAGCACCCCCCCCCCCCCCCCCCCCCCGTCATTTTCCCCAAGAAGAAAGAAAAGAATAGAGAAAAACCACCACCCCCATCCACCACAGCCATCACCAACTACAACAAAATATTTTTTAAAAACACCAAAAAAGCATACAGCCACCAAACCAAACCAAACCTACCACACAACTACCACCACCAACTAAACAACAACAACAACAACAACAAACAACAACACACACACACACACACAACACACACACACACACACACACACACACACACACCACACACACACACCACCACCACCACCACCACCACCACCAACCACCACCATCACCATCACCAATCCCAAATCAAACAAAACAACCAACAAAACTCATTTTCGCAACAAAATCAAAATCAAAAAACAAAATTACTCACATTCTCAAGCAGGGGTCTCCAAATCCACAGACGATCTCACAAGAAATAAACTTGGCAGAGAATCTGAAAGATGCAATAAAAAAAAAAAGGAAATGTCTCACTTTTTTTTTTTTTTAAAAGTACTACAACAAAAAAGTTCAAATTATCACTTGCACTTAAAAAAACACACACAATTTGTCTCCCACCTCAAAGGAACCGGACTTCACTTCAAAAACACAACCAGTGTCTCTTAGAATAACCATACACTGTTCAAAAAAAAAAACAACAAAACAAAAAAACAAAAAAAAACCCGACGCGACCAGTCTCTTAAAAGAATTACATGCGCTTCAAAAAGTGACACAATTCGTCTCTTAAAAGGATCAGAGGCACTTCAAAAGCTGCCAAATCTGTCTCATACATGCTTCAAAAACAATCTGTCTCAAATTTTTTTTTAAAAACCACCAAAATCCAAACCACCGATCCATAGGCACTTCAAAAGTAGCACAATCTGATTCTTAAAAGAATCAAAACGCCTTTCCAAAACGACACAATCTGTCTCATAATGCTTCAAAAATTATCTGTCTCTCAAAGCAAAACAAAACAAAACAAAACAAAAAAAACTAACCTATCGGCACTTAAAAAAATAAAAATAAAAACTCTGCACAATCCGCTTCTTAAAAGAATCAAAACGACACAGCCTGCACTCTTCACGATTCTCCGAAGATTAAATATTGGCACGTTGGAGTGTGTGTGTGTGTGTGGAGGTCGCGGTGTTTGTGAGTGTGTGTGAGTGCATATGACACAGTGGTAGAGGATACTGATCAGATTACAACTACTGGTAGTAGTAGCAGCAGTAGCCAGTGGTCATTTTTATCGTTGAGAAATGGGACAGAGCCTTTCCTACCTGTCCACCGTCTGTTTGGTCAGCAGATTTGGAACAGGTGAATGATGATTAATTTATTCACACGTGTCTTGTCTGTGTATGCATGTATGACCAACATGCAGAAACGCACAAGCAGGAGGGCAGAGCGTAGGTATGCATGTAAGCTGGCACCATACAAAGGCACAAACACAGAGATGTGCAGAGATGAGCAAGCACGCACGCACGCACGCGCGCGCACACACACACACACGCGCGCGCGCGGCGCGCACGCACACACGCACAAATTTACACACACGCGCACGTACGCACGCACGCACGCACGCGCGCGCGCCGCACACAACCCCACACCACACACACACACACACACACACACACACACAACATCTTGCGCACACCTTAAAACCCGTTCCACTTTTTGGAAGAGTAGGTCATTGTACCGGTGGGTATAGATGACAAAATTTACAAAAAACTGCATACACACGGTAACTGGATGAAAAAAAGCATGAGTGTTTGAAGTAACAGAATTAAAAAAACGATTAAAACACACACACAGCTGTTACGCTTTCAGGAAGAGTAGGCCAGGCCATTGTGTGCTGGTGGGAACGAAATGACAAAATTTACAAAACTGTATACATACAGTGACTGGTGTTTATTCCATTATCCTCGAAATAAAACAATAGAATAAACTAGGACACACACACACACACACACACACACACACACACACACACACACACACACACACACACACACACACACACACACACACGCTCTGACTTTGACTTTGACTTTCACACACACACACACACACGCGCGCGCGCGCGTGCACGCACACACGCACGCACGCACGCACCACACACAACATCTCCTTTGATGGGGGTTTAAAGTTTAATGCAAAAGTGAAAATGCGTTGTTTTATATTTTATCCATATCTTTCTTACTTTGGTTTTCATTTATCAGCCAAGTT
>CM060344.1:18880854-18885854 GCA_030674155.1 Stramonita haemastoma
TACTGTACAGTTTAATGGCGCGGGTTAATCAGAGCAGCAAGCAATTTTGACATAGCAAATTAATGTCGTGGAAGTGAAACTCCTCACTGAGGGTGTAAAACTCGAGAAGTCTGGTTCAGCGATTAAAAAGCTTTCCTTTGTGCAGTGGGAAAAGTCTCGTGTTAGGGACTACATTCTTTCGTTGCTGAGTGGTAAGTAAAATTAACGTCGTACATAACGGTTTTAATTAGTTGTACACCCCTGATTGTTCATTTTCCCGCCAACAGCCTGGGTGTAAACGGCACCGTTAGTAATGGGTTCGTATCATACGTAGTCTACCTCATTGTCATGCATTATTCATCATTATCCCCATCTGCCAAAGACTAAATCTTTCTTCCTTTTTTTTTTTTTCCTTTGCTTTCAGTTTTATTTATAAGCAATTTAGCTGCTGATTAAAGTTGGCTGACCGGGTTCAACACAGGTTGTGAGTTTTACGTCACTGCATTCGTCATAGGCTGAGTTTTACGTCACTACATTTGCCAGTCACAAGTAATCATAACCAATAGCACTGTCTAGAAAAGGTATAATAATGTTAATCTTCCACTTGTGCAGTTTGCAACACACCGTAGGTTATTCAGTATTGTTCATTCCTAAAAACGACTGGTTCATTGTCGATTTGGTGCAGAACTGGAGACACAAGATGATGTCAAATTTGTCAGGTATTTTGAATAAAAAAGGACAGCTGTGACATTGTCCCGGTCATCATAAATTGCATTTAGATCTAGGCTACATCTTCTGATGAGGTTTTCAATATTGGGACACATGTTTAGTCTGTAAAAAGATAAGCTTTCGATTTCATTTCTGCCCTGAGTTTTTTGCCTTTCTTCTTTTGCTACACTTTCACTGGTGGCTTAAAAAATGTAGTTGTGTGTTTTTTTTCATTTAAAGATGAAGTAGTTCTTGGTTCACCGTAAACATATACTACATATTGATATTGCTATAAAAAAAAACAACAACAAAAAAACCAAAAAAAAACCACCCAAAAAACAAAAACAAAACGTGTGCAGGTAGCAGAATTCACCTTTGATTACGTTAATAACAGTTGAACTTGATAGAGAGTGCTTGTCTGAGGTAGAAAATAGCCACCGTCCAAAAATGTATCCATTATTGTTGATACTCTCCATTGTTTTTGTCGTTTTTTCTTGTTTGTATTGTGGTTCTGTGTTTGACTAGGGCTTTTTTGGATTTTTTTTTTTTGGGGGGGGGGGGTAGCTTTTTTCAGCACTGCGAGCTCGCTTTAAAGTGTGCAGATTTTTTATGGGCTTTGTAAATGGTCGATTGATTCATGTATTTGTTGTATGACTGTTGACACAATTATCATTGTCTTGAACTGTGTCTCTGAATCACAACACATCATCATAACTGAATGCGCGGCACAAAAGTTATCGAGCTGCAACTATACGTTATGTTTTTGACAGGAAAAGTCCAAGCACTTCAGCGAAAACCTCTTGTATGTCAAAGTGATCACATAATTTTTTTTTTCAATGCTGAGTCCAAAGTTTAGTTCAGTTTTGTTTGCATGAAACACCCACGAAGGATTCTTGACTTTAAAGTCCAAACTTCAACTCAATCTTGTTTGTGTATTAAGTCATTCGTGAAGGTTTCATGACTGTAAAGTCCAAACTTCAACTCAATCTTGTGTGTGTATGATGAACTGATCCACATCCACGAAGGTTTCATGACTGTAAAGTCAAAACTTCAATTCAGTCTTGTGTGTGTATTAAGTAATTCATCAAGGTTTCATGCAGCAAAGTCAAACTTCAATCAGTCTTGTGTGTGTATTAAGTAATTCATCAAGGTTTCATGATTCAAAGTCAAAACTTCAATTCAGTCTTGTGTGTGTATTTAAGTAATTCATCAAGGTTTCATGACTGCAAAGTCAAAACTTCAATTCAGTCTTGTGTGTGTATGAAACTGATCTGCGAAGGGTTCACGACTGTAAAGTCCAAACCTCAGTTCAGCCCGGTTGTTTTGTCTATCCACTGAACCATGACGTTCTGATTGAGTAACACCAACACTATCAGATTATGTCGTTGTCTGCCGTTCTTCTCTTTCCTTCAAAACAGTAACAGCTGGACAGTGGCTATGTACTGGTCACTCACTGTCCACACAAACACTTTGCTTTGTCCTGCAAGCAGGTGTGCCCTCCTTGTTAAAACTCATGTATTGTTTGTCTCTCATAACATCTCGTCGTTATACTTGTATAATCAAAGTGTTTTCACTTGGCCTGACTTGACTTGACGAGTTTATCAGATTCGATTACAAGAACAAAATACAAGTTCCACACAGGATCCAAGATATAGTCGGCGTAGAAACTGACGAGAAGGGGGGAGAATCGTCTGAGGTTTGGTTGAATCGACCCAGTAATTCAACAGCATAGCAGGAGAGAGAGAGAGAGAGAGAGAGAGAGAGAGAGAGAGAGAGAGAGAGAGAGAGAGAGAGAGAGAGAGAGAGAGAGAAGTCGAAACCAGGAAAACCGACAGAATGCTAACCACGAAACCTGTTTCAAAGCAGCTGTAGATCTACGGAAAGCCGAGAACCGCGGGAGTGGAGGAAGCTGGTTGAAAAAATGTTCAGTATTGCCCCCACGGTCTACAGGACTATGGGATAGACGAAGGTGAAAGTAGATCTTAAAATCATCACACTTCAACTCAACACGCTCAAGGCCTAGTCATACTTCCCGACTCTCTTCCCCATCGACTCATTATCACACACCGTTTTGTCTCCCTCAAAAAGTGGAACTCATCTACCATCTCCAACTCAAACCCACACACATTCCAAATTCCAATCCAACCTACTAACTGTTTATCACAGCAAACAACACAGCCATATTTTTTTTCAGTTTCACCACACAACTTCAACTTCCATATAAGACAGAGGAAGAAAAAAAAATATCAAGAAGACGAAGAAAAACTAACTAAAAAAAAAACACCTGAAATCTTGGCTGGAAGCTCACATCTCAATGTCTGTCTGTCTGTCTGGATGTCGCAACGACCGTCACTGATGCGGTAAGGTGGGAGAGAGACAACAAGAAAAGTAGATTGCTGGTGTTGTAGTGGTGCCGATGGTGGTGGCAGTGGTGCTGGTGGCGGCGGTGGTGTTGAGACGAAGTTACAGGAGATGGAAGATCTCTGGGAAATGGGTTCAGAAGAGTACGGGTAGGGGAGGGGCCTCGGGGTTGTTTGTCTCAGCGAAATAGGTTTCCATAGCAACTGCACATAGACCAAAAATGAAAAAAAAAGAAAAAAAAAAAAAGAACAGAAAATTAGAATCGATAATCGTAGGATGTGATGTGGTTTAGTGTGTGGGTGGTTGTGTGTAAGAATGTGTGTGTGTGTGTGTGTGTGTGTGTGTGTGTGTGTGTGTGTGTGTGTGTGTGTGTGTGTGTGTGTGTGTGTGTGTGAGATAGGGTGGATGATTTGAGAAAAGAGAGAGAGAGAGAGAGAGAGAGAGAGAGAGAGAGAGAGAGAGAGAGAGAGAGAGTGTGTGTGTATGTGTGTGTATGTGTGTGTGTGTGTGTGTGTGTGTGTGTGTGTGTGTGTGTGTGTGTGTGTGTGTGTGTGTGTGTGTGTGTGTGTGGCGCAAACACGGTTCACAATTTCCTCTATATCACTCGATTTCACCCATCTCTATCCCTCAGTTTCATAAATAACCACACACACACACACACAACACACACACACACACACACACAACACACACACACACACACACACACATACACACACACCACACACACACATACATACACACACACGCGCGCGCGCGCGCACATACACACACACACACAACACATACACACACACACACACACCACACACACACACACACACACACACACACACACACACACACACACACACACACACACACACACACACACACAACACCACACAACACACACCCGTTCATCTGTCTATCTCTCTATCTCCACTCTCCTCTCCCGCCTCCCTCCATTTCTCTCTCCCCATGCGCCGATTCTCAGTCCCTCCCTCCCCCCCCCCCCCCCCCCCCCCACTTCCCCTTTCACTCTCTCCCACCCCTTCGCAACATTAGGGTGATTTTCAATACTTTTAATCATTCTATGCTAGAAAGAAAAGGTTATAGAAATGGCTGACAGTCAATGACTTTATTGTCACGAACACAAAGGTTACTTGATATTTAAAACGACTGATCAAAAGCGAATGAAATTAAATGGAATTCTTCTGCTTTCTTCTTCGTCAAACGCTCAGCTAGGCAAAACTGAAATGGAATAAGACAGAAATTATGCTGAAATGAAAAATAAGGCGAAAACGTCAGTAAATTCAACACAGGCACAAGTAATTTCACATCTGGAAGTGCAGCAACAGTTGAAATCACGACAATAAATTGATCTGTGGTCACGACTTCAAAAGGTTACGTTAGATTGAAAACGATTAATGTGAAATTATAAGAAATAAGATAGTTTGTTCACACGACAAAGGGGAAACTACAGTAAATTCAATACTAGCAATGACTTTTTGTCTTTTTTCTGGTATTGTATCGTATTGTGTTGTTGTGTAATATTGCATTGCATTGTTTTGCTGTTGTTGTTTTTTTTGTTTTGAATAGATCTGTGTTTAGAAAACAAGAATAAATTGCAATGTTTTGCCTCGTGGGTTGTATTTTACTGTAATTTTTATATTGCTTTCTGTTGTGTTGTGTTATATTGCATTGAACTGTATTGTATTGTTTTACATTGCATTGCATTGTAATGTATTGTATAATATTGTGTAGTATTTCATCGCATTGTATTCTATTGTTCTTTGTATTGCAATGAAATTGTATTGTACTGTATTGTATTGTGTAACATTATATCAGATTGTTTTGTACTGTATTGTTTTGCGTTGCACAGTACACATTAAAAGTCACTGCAAATTTCTCTGTGTGAAGTTCTGGCAGCTCTAGCAAGGAAAACGTGTGATCACAGTGTCAGTGTCACC
>CM060344.1:18890854-18904828 GCA_030674155.1 Stramonita haemastoma
TGAAATAAATGAAAAAAAGATAAATCGTCTCATCCGAAAGACTAGCACCCAGACCACCGCTCCCGGCCTCGTAGATTGGGTAAAAGTTTCAGGCACAAACGGAGATCGAGCCAACACACACATCCAACCCGGACTTTCAGCTTTCTAGGCAGGTGCGTTACCTCTAAACCACCAACCCACCAGTGTAAGATGGATCGGTGGTTCAGAGGTGGTCTAGAGGTAATAGCCCCGTCTAGAAAACAAGAAATCGGTGACTCCCTCAACTTTTCACGATCCATAAGAGAAGCTAGTGCTGATCTAAGTGCTAACTAGTCTTTAGGGTGAGATGATAGGACTGAGGTCCTGCAGGCAACATCTAGTGCATGTAAAGGAACCCACCGCAATATAGGAGTGGTGTCTGGCAAAATTTGTAGGAAAAAAGTCTACATCATATGGAAACAAATACATAAGTATGCAGACAGGACACTTGACAAAAATAAGGGGAGGGGGGGAGGGGGGGTTGGCACTGCGCTTATGGTGACACGGAGCTGCCAACCCAAATTTCATGGAGAGCAATCTGCCGTGGTTGAAAGCGGTATACGGTGCGAATGTAACGAACTACGATTAAGCTTTCCCTTCTTTTATGTGTACACACACACACACCACACACACACACACACACACAACACAACACACACACACACACACCACACACACACACACACACACACACACACACACACACACACAACAACACACAAACACACACACACACACACACACACACACACATATAATAAATGGGTGGCACTGCACTTGTGGCGACGCGCCTCCCCGGAGAGCACCCGAATTCACGTAGAGAAATCTGCTGACATAAAGTGATCAAATAAATATAATAACACGGGGAAGGGTAGCCTAGTGGTCAGAACATTGCGCTCGCAATTTAACGACCCGGGTTCGATTCCCGTCCGAGAGGATTTTTCCCCTGGAGTTAACATCAGTGCTGACTCCACTCTCCCAAAAATCTTTCGGGTGAGACTATAAACCGAGGCTCCGTGTGTGAACGCACACAGAACGTCTTGCGCACACGTTAAGTCCTGTTTCGCTTTTCGTAAGAGAAGGCCATTGTGTGCCGGTGGGAACAGATGACAAGACTTACAAAACTGCATACATACAGGGACTGGATGTAAAAAAAAAGCACATGCGTGCTTATTCCATTATTCTCGATATAAAAGACTAGATAAATAAATAAATAAATAAATAGAATAGCACTAACAGTGAAAAGACATTAAACCAAAGAACCAAACACCTGCCAATCCCCGAATCATCACAATCGACCAACTCATTCTATAACGCAAACTTTATTTTTCTAAACCTCCAAAAACTCCATCCCGCCCCCCCCCCCCCTCCCCTTCCCCCTTACACACACACACCCTCATCCTCTATACCCCCCATTCAACAAAGAAAAACGATTTACAAGTTACACACACACACACACACACACACACACACACAACACACACACACACACACACACACACCACACACAGTATATATATAATATATATATATATAATAATATATATATATATATATATATATATATATATAACATATTATACACATAATATAACACATATATACACACACACACACACAATAATATATATATAATATATATTATACACACACATATATATATATATATACACACATAATATATATACACACATATATATATACACACATATATATATATACACACATATATATATATACACACATATATATATACACACATATATATATACACATATATATATATATAATATATATATATATAATATATATATATATATATATATATCGCCCAAACCCCCTGTAGCATAAGGGTTATTATGCAGTAAATATGATAGACATCGACGCTTACGTGAATACAGGGATAGAAATAGGACTAGAATCTTGCATAACGTAGCACAGTTGTAGGGGACAGGATAGACAGCTACGTATGTATACAAGTATATATATCTATGTGTGTAAGTAGGTAGATAGGCTGCTGTGCCTTGGTGCATTTTTTTTTTTTTTATCGCAGAGCGTGTAGAGTTTGAGGGTAAGGGAGGGAGGGGTGGGATTAGAAGGTGTTTAATGAAGATTTCACGTTTGAATGAACTCTTTAAGAAGGAGGTTTAGGCGGGTGAGAAGTTAGATAATGTTGGACAGTTTGGATTAGAATATATGTATATGATTGCTGGACGCCTAAATGCGAGATGACGAGCTTATAAATGCGCGTACATTTACGTTCACGCGCTCATATCGTGGATATACGCATGAGCGCATGCACGCACAAACATACACACAACGCGTGCACACACACACACACACCTTCACACACACACACACACATCACACACACACACACACACACACCACACACACACACACACACACACACACACACACACACAGGGGGGGGGGCGGTCACAGACAGACAGACAGCTAGACAGACAGAGTGAATGATCTAATCACGCATAGACAAATCTGCATTTAAATAATGACTCCAAGATTTTTCACTGAAATAGGAAAAAAAATATCGGCTCTTCGCCCCCCCCCCCCCCCCCCCCCCCCCCCCCCCCCCACTAAGAAACGTTCTTGTATTAGAGGCAGGGACTTCTGACGACCTGCAAAGAGCACTCCATTTTGTTATCATTCAGACAGTTTGCTTTGAAACAGCCCACCTTTAACAGAAGAAAAGAATGCAAACGGAGAGTATTCTTGACACTGTTGGCAACATCACATGCTGGAGCTGAATTTCTAACTAAGCACAATCGATATTTTGTGATAGTGGCATCTATTTCAGAAATTACCCTGGATAGAGTGAATGATCCGATAATACTTAGGTTTGCACAAACAATCACACGGCGATTGTATACCGAAGTTAGTCAAACATTTTGGCCCTTCCCACCATCACGACATTGTAAAAAGAACAGGCCCAAGTAATTGAACCCTGTGGGACACCATACTAACGAAAGCTAGGAGAGAGCAGAAACCACAAAACAACAACACACAAACTTGGCTGAACGAACAGGAGGAAAAACAAACAAAAGAGGTACCTGATTTGCCAAAGATCAGGTTAAATCTGGACAAAAGAACAGAATGAATCAAGATATCAAAAGCTGCTGACAGATCAAGAAGAACAAATCAGTGTATACTTCCCAGGGGGCGGGATAGCGTCGTGGTTAGAGAATTGCACTCGTGATCTGAGGGCCGGCCCGGGATTGAATCACCAACGAGGCGCCCGTTTGGGGGGATTTCCCCTGGAGTTATTTATTATTTATTTATTTTTCCATTTATCTTTTATATCGAGGATAATGGAATAAGCTATCATGTGCTTTTTTTTTACATCCCCGTCCCGTGTGTATGCAGTTTTTGTAAATCTTGTCATCTGTTCCCACCGGCACACAATGGCCTAATCTTACGAAAAGCGGAACAGGATTTAACGTGTGCGCAAGATGTTAACACCAGTATCAACTCCACTTCCCCGAAAGTCCTTTGGATGAGACCATAAACGCTGTTTCCGTGTGCGATTGCGCGAAGAACATCTTACGCACACGTTAAAAATCTGTTCTTTCTCTTGGAAGGGTAGACCACTTTTTGTACTGGTGGGAAAGGATGACAATTGAAAAAACAAAACAAACTGCAGGCGCACAGGTGTCGTGTTAAGACATCATCCCCGAAGTCGACATACGGTTACCCTTGTGGTGAGTAAAAACGGTCGTAGACGCAAAATGTCACCATTTGGTGAACTTCGTAGCTCTAGAAATGTCCCTACAATAAGCACAAGAGAGAGCATGAAGTCTGTGATTGGAAGCAGTTCTGTTGCCGTGGAATAGAGCTTTATGAACACAATAACCTCTCTCTCCTCTTCTCTCTCTCTCCCTCTCCTCCTCTCCTCTCTCTTCTCTCTCTCTCTCATCTCCTCTCTCTCTCTCTCTCTCTCTCTCCTCTCTCTCCTCTCTCTCTCTCTCTCCTCTACTCTCTCTCCTCTCCCCTCTCCCTTCAATCTCTGTCTCTGTCGCTCTCTCTGTCTCTCTCTGTCTCTGTCTGTCTGTCTATCTGTCTTCTCCTCCCTCCCTCCCTCCCTCTCCTCTCTCCTCTCTCTCTCCCTCCTCTCTCTCTCCTCTCATCTCTCTCTCTCTCTCCTCTCCTCCCTCCCTCTCTCTCTCTCTCTCCTCTCTCCTCCCTCTCTCCTCTCTCTCTCTTTCTGCCTCACGCCCTCTTTCTCCGGCTTTAAACGGGACTCAAACCCACAATCTATCGTTTTCTACAGGGCTGTGTCACTGCTGGACCACCGAGCCATCGGTCTTTTTCAGTGGATGCCAGGGAGGTTATTTATCTCCATTTCTTCATACCCCCCCCCCCCCACCTCACTCCCCTTCCCCCTCCCTTACCCTTTGTGGGTAGCAGATGTGGTGTGGGATATATGAAATGATTATTTTGTACGTCGTGACATGTCCTCCCGAAACCGAACCTGAAAGTCTGTCTATCTGTCTGTCTCCTTCTCTGTCCGTCCTGTCTCTGTCGTCTGTTTGTCTGTCTGTGTCTGTATTCTGTTTTCACACTCCTACTCTCCTTCTCTTCTCATACTCCCCCCCCTCTCTCCTCTCTTCTTCTTCATACTCCTCTCCTTCCCCCCCTCTTCTGCTCTCTTCTCTCTCTCTCTCTCTCTCTCTCCTCTCTCTCTCTCTCTCTCTCTCTCTCTCTCTCTCTAATAAAGGTAGGCTATATGTGTAGAATATGTTTCCTGTATTTTGGATGATGTGATTTTTTTTGCTATTCTTTTTTCATAGAAAAAATGTTTTGTGTAGTATACTGTGTTCAAAGAGCTGGTTGTAAAAAAAGACATGTTTGCTTATGCCATTACCCTCTTTAAATAAAATTTCTTCATTTCAATTCAATGCAGTTTAATTCTCTTTCTCTCCCTCCTTCCCCTCCCCCCTCTCTCTCTATCATCAAGTCTTCTCTCTCTCTCTCTCTCTCTCTCTCCTCTCTCTCTCTCTCTCTCTCTCTCTCTGTCTTCTGTCTCTCTCTCTCTCTCTCTCTCTCATCTCCTCTCTCTTGTGTCTCTTTTCTCTTCTGTCTCTCTGTCTCTCTCTCAGTCTTCTTCTGTGTGTCTCTGTCTGTATGTCTGTCTGTCTCTCACTCTCTCTCTCTCTCTCAGCTCCTCTCTCTTTCAAGGCCAGTCCTCTCTTTGTATGTCTCTGTCTGTCTGTCTGTCTGTCTGTCTGTCTCTCCTTCTCCCTCTCTGCCTCCCTCCCTCTTTCTCTACTATTTTTCTTGTTCCCTCTTACTCTCTCCACCCCCCACCCCCACACTGTTCACCCTATGCCCCCATCCCCGTCTGTCTGTCGAGGCCCCCCTCCCTTCCTCCCTCTCTCTCTCTCTCCACCGTCCTCTCAGACAACACACACACACACACACACACACACACACACACACACACACACACACACACACACACACACACACACAGCACACACAATTGTATATATAAGAGGTACCCATCCATCCATCTTCTCCCCCGTCCAAGGTAGGTGTCCTTTCCAGAACCCATTCTGTCATCTGAGTCGATTCTCCACCCTCCCCCCCCCCTCCCCCACCCCTAACTCTCAACTCCCCCACCCAGTGTCCTTAAGTAGCTTTCCTGTCGTTAAATGGTTCAAAACGTACGTTCAGCTGAGTACGCAAACTCGAACCAAAAGTAACTGGAAATTATTTTAAATTTGCTTTAGCACATCGCTTTATATCAACGCAGACGCAAATAGGATCGAAAAACAGATAACTACAATAAAAAAAAAAAAAAAAACAGATAGCGATTCAAGAATAACTTAGTCGAGACCGTGAACGTAAAGGAGAAACGAGTACTTCCTAACTTTACTGGGAAAATCCTTTCATTTGACCCCCCCCCCCCCTCCACACACACACACACCCTTACACACAAAACAGCAACACAACGACAAAACGGTCGGCAGCATTCCACACAAAGTTCTCAGACCGCGCAGGCCAGTTCTTCTTCTGTCGAGCCACATTGTCCACTTTACGGACAACACCCACTTAACGACACCACAACCCTCCCCCCTTTCACTCCTCCCTCTCCCCCTCTCTCCTTCTCCTCTCTCTCCGTCCCCCCCCAAAAAAGTCTGTGACCTAACCAGCTAACCCATCCCCCTCCCTCCCCCCCCCCCCCCCTCTCTCTCTCGGCAGATTCCAAAGCTGTATCGATCGTAGGTTCCAGAGTTGTGGCGACCCCGCCCCTCCTGCCTTTCTGCCTGTCTACCTACCTACCTCCGCCTGCCTGCCTGCCTGCCTGCCTGCCTGCCTGCCTGCCTTAAATTACAACGGTGCTTCCAGCCACGACTAGTAGAAAAAACGGTAGAAGACATAGTAGAAGTGTTTGTAGTATCAGGAAGAGAAGAAGAGGAACAATAGTAGTAGTAGTAGTAGTAGTAGTAGTAGTAGTAGTAGTAGTAGTATAGTAGTAGTAGTAGTAGTAGTAAGTAGTACAGCAGCAGTAGCACAAGTAGCACAAGTAGCACAAGTAGTAGTAGTCAGTACAGTAGCAGTAGTAGTAGTAGTAGTAGTAGTAGTCAGCAGCAGCAGCAGCAGTCAGCAGCAGCAGAGCACACAGAGTAGTAGCAAGTAGTAGTATACAAGTAGTAGTATAGCACAGCACACAGCATATAGTAGTAGTAAGAGCAGCAAGCAGCACAGACATAGACACAGCAAATAGCACAAGTAGTAGTATCACAAGTAGTAGTAGTAGCAACGCAGAGCAGTAGTAGTAGTAGTAGCAGCAGTCAGCAGCACAGCACACAGCACAAGTAGTAGTAGTAGTATAGTAGTAGTAGTATAGTAGTAGTAGTAGTAGTAGTAAGTAGTAGTCAGCACAGCACAGCACAGTAGTAGCCAAGTAGTAGTACACAAGTATAGTAAAACAGCCAGCACTAAGCCCCTAGTAGTAGTAGTAGTAGTAGTAGTAGTAGTATATAAATAGTAGTAGTATGTAGTATAGTCAGTAGAGTAGTAATAGTATAGCAGCAGCAAGTGCACATATAGTACACAAGTAAGTAGATCAAGTAGTAGTAGTAGTAGTAGTAGTAGTAGTAGTAGTAGTAAAGCCAAGTAGTAGTAGTCAACAGCACAGACCAGAGTAGTAGTATAGATTAGTAGAGTGTAGTAGTAGTATAGTTAGGTGCTTCGGTGTATAGGTGGTAACGCGCCTTGCCTAGAAAGCAAAAAGTCCGGGTCAGAGTGTGCGGTGGTTCGTACCCCGTTTGGGCCCGAAATTTTTTCCCCATCCTTAAGACCATGAGTGGATGGTGGGCGCTAGTCTTTCGGATGAGACGATAAACCGAGGTCCAGTGTGTTACACATCACTATTTAGCGCACGTAAAAGAACCCAGGCAACCCTGGCAAAATTCTGTAGAAAAAACCACTCTGATAGGGAAACAAATACAGTTGCATGCGAGAAAAAAAAAAAAAATGGGTAGGCGCTGCACTTGTGGCGACGCGCTCTCCCCGGGGAGAGCAGCCCGAATTTCACGCAGAGAAATCTGCTGTGACATAAAGTGGTAAAAATAAAAAATACAAATACTCTCTTGTTCGTTGGTTTCCTTTCGTGATCAAAGGCGCATAACTCCTGGCCAGAGTGATATACCTTTGTTAAGATCACAGCGGCTATTTTCTAAGATGAAGCACAAGCATGTTCCGGACATATGATGATGATGAATATAATAATAATAATAATAAATAATAATAATAAAATAATAATAATAATGAATGAATGATGATGATGATGATGATGATATGATATATAATAATAATAATAATAATAATAATAATAATAATAATAATAAAATAATAATAATAATAATAATAATAATAATAATAATGAAGAGGGTGGAGACACTGTATTGTGGAGTCATGGAAACTTCAAGGTCACAGAAGCTTCTATCCTCTCTTACTCTCTGCTGCATTACTGGGTGGAACGCGTAGCACCAGGTCTTCTCTCCTGTGCTTGTCACTCTGCAGGAGGTCTGCCTGCTGACTTCAGCCAACACATTCCGACTTCAGAGCAGCTCATTTTTGGGGTACTGGATGCATTCTGGGTATTTTCTCGTTTCCGTAACCCGCAAGACCCTGGCATACATTACGAGATCTTTTACCTGTAAATATCCAAGAAGGGATTTAAGGCACTAGCAGGTCTGCACTTGAAGTTGACTCAGGAGATCGTAAGAAATCCCCGATTTTAATTCATTAGACGTCACTCCCAAGATTCGAACCCACTACTGTAGGGACCCACGGGATTGAAGTCAAGCAGTCCTAACCACTGGGCTATAGCGTCTGTGTCGTGGTAAGAGACAACAACCATGTGAGGCAAAATTTATGTTTGCTGTCAGAGAAAGCAGCCTTGGATTAGAAAAATCATCTCGAGCGTTTCCTCCCCCCCCCCCCTTCCCTCACTGTCTGCCCTCCCCCCCCCCCCCCCCTCGTCACTTGTTTTTTCAGCTGGGGTCTCTTCTCTCTCTGTTTTTCAGTGTGTGTGTGTGTGTGTGTGTGTGTGTGTGTGTGTGTGTGTGTGTGTGTGTGTGTGTGTGTGTGTGTGTGTGTCGCCTCTGTCCATCTGTCTGTCTGTCTGTCTGTCTTCGTCTGTCTGTCTGTCTGTCTGTCTGTCTGTCTTCTGTCTGTCTGTCTGTCTGTCTGTCTGTCTTCTCTCTCTCCTCTCCTCTCTCTCTCTCTCTCTCTCTCTCCTCTCTCTCTCTCTTTCGCTTTATTTTGTTGTTGATTTGGATTTTTTTTGGGTGGGTGGGTGGGGGAGGACAGGTCTTGGAGGGGGGGGGGGGTACGGGTATTCCCTAACCAGGGCAAAGGCTGGATGAAAAAAAGTATGTGAATGCTTACTCTGTTACCCTTGGAAAATAAAGATTATTCGTTCGTTCATTCATTCGTTCATTCTCTCTGTCGTCTGTCTGTCTGTCTTCTGTCTGTCTGTCTGTCGTCTGTCTGTCTTCTCTGTCTCTCTCTCTCTCTCTCTCTCTCTCTCTCTCTCTCTCTCTCTCTCTCTCTCTCTCCTTGACCTCTTTCTTTATTTTTTCTCCCTCCTGCCCCTCCCTCCCCCACCCACCCTTAGCCATTCCCCAACCCACCACGTCCACCACCCACCTACCTCCTTCTCAGTCTCCCTTATCAGCTCCTCCCTTCACCATTACCTAAGCACAGCTGGACCCTCTCTCTGTCTGTCTTCTGTCTGTCTGTCTGTCTGTCTGTCTGTCGTCTGTCTCCCCCCCCCACTTTCTTTCTCTCTCTCTCTCTCTCTCTCTCTCTCTCTCTCTCTCTCTCTCTCTCTCTCTCTCTCTCTCTCTCTCTCTCTCTCTCTACCCTTCTCTCTCTATGTCTCTCTCCTGTCTCTGTTTCGTTTCTGTTCTCTCTCTCTCTCTCTCTCTCTCTCTCTCCTCTCTCTCTCTCTCATCTCTCTTCTCTCTCTCGCTTCTCTCTCTCTCTCTCTCTCTCTCTCTCCCCCTCTCTCTCATCTCTTCTGTTCTGTTTTTTTTTGGGGGGGGTTTTTTTTTTTGGGGGGGGGCCCCCCATTTTTTTTTCCCCCCGGGAAAAAAAAAAATTTAAAATTTTGGGGGGGGGAAAAAAAAAAAAAAAATTTTTTTGGGGGGGGGGGGGGGGAAAAAAAAAGGGGGGGGGGAAAAAAAAAAATTTTTTTCTTTTTTTTTTAAAAAAAAAAAAAAAAAAGGGGGGGGGCCCCTCTTTCCTTTAAAAAAAAAAAAAAAAAAGGGGGGGGGGGGGGGCCCCCCCCCCCCAAAAAAAAAAAAAAAAAACCCCCCCCCCCCCCCCCCCCCCCCCTTTCTAAAAAACCCCCCCCCCAACCCCCCCCCCCCCCCCCCCCCAAAAATTTTTTTGGGGCCCCTTTGGGTTTTGGGGGGGGGGGGGAAAAAAAAACCCCCCTTCCCCCTTTTTTTCCAAAACCCCCCTTTCCCCCCCCCCCTTAAAAAGGGGGCCGGTTTGTTTTTTTGGGTAGGGGGGAAAAGCCGAAAGGGGGGGGGGGGGGGGGGAGGAAAAAGGGGAAAAAGAAAAAAGGGGGGGAAGGGGGGGAGGGGGGGGGGGGGGGGGAGGGAAAGGGGGGGGGAGGGGGGGGGGGGGGGGGGGGGGGGGGGGGGGCCCCCAAAAACCGGGGGCGGGCCCGGGGGAAAAAAGGCAAGGGGGGGTCCCCCCCCGCGCCCCACGGGTTTTGGGGGCCCCCCTTTCCGGGGGGGGGGGGGGGGGGGGGGGCCCCGGGGGGGGGGGGGAAAAGGGGGGGGGGGGGGGGGGGGGGGGGGGGTGCGGGGAAAAAAAAAAAAAAAAAAGGGGGGGGGGGGGGGGGGGGGGGGGGGGGCCCCCCCCCCCCCCCCCCCCCCCCCCCCTTTTTTTTTAAAAAAAAAAAAAAAAAAAAAAAAACCCCCCCCCCCCCCCATCCCCCCCCACCCCACAAACCCACCCCCCCCCCCCCCGGGGGGGGGGCCCCAGCCCCCCAAAAGGGCCAAAAAACCCAAAAAAAAAAAAACCCCCCGGGGGGGGGCCCGGGGGTCCCCCCCCGGGGCCCCTTTTCCCCGGCCTCCCCCCCTTTTCCTCGCCCTCTGGGGGTCGGCCCCCGCCCAACGCCCCGCCCGGCCCAAAAACCCCCAGCCCCCCCCCCCCAAAAAAAACCCCGCGGGGAAACGCCCCGGGGCCCCAACCCCCAAAAAAACCCCCCCAAAAAAATTTTTAAAAAAACCCGGAAACCAAAAAAGGGGCCGAAAGGGGGACCCTCCACCGAAAGCTAAAACCAAAAACCCCAAAAAAAAAAGTTTAAAAACCCCCAAAAAAAAAAAACCCGGGAAAAAAAAGCCCAAAAAAACAAAACCAAAAAAAAAAAAAAAACACCAAGGAAAGCGAAAGACCAAAAACAAAAAAATTTTAAGCCCCCCCCCCCAAACCCAAAAAAAAAAAAAAACCAAACACCCAAAACCCCCGCCCGGGTTTTCCCCAAAAACCTTTCCCCCCCAAAAACCACCCCCCCCAAAAAAACCCCCCAAACCCCAAAAACACCCCCCCAAAACCCAAAAAAAAACCCCAAAACCAAAAACCCCCCCCCCCCATCCCCCCCCCCCCCTTTTCCCCCCCAAACAAATTTCCCTAAAAAACCAAAACCCCAAAAAAGGGGGTAAAAACCCCACGCAAAAAAAATTTCCCGGGCAAAACCCCCAAAACCATTTTAAAGGGAAGCAAATGACTCACAGACGGGAAAAATATGTTTAAAAAAAAAAACAGCAGATGCTAGGGGGCGCACGCTCTCTGGAAAGAAGCACACAAATTTCATCGGGGATACTACAGGGACTGGAAGTGGTATACAAAACAAAACAAACATAAAACACATACAATATCATTTCTGTACCCTACCCACCCAAAATTTTAAATATTCCATCATACGAACATACGATAAAATACATACATACAACATACCATACAACCCTACCATAAACCCTACCAACAAACATACCATCCCCACCCAACCTACCCCCCACCCCAAACCCCACCGTACCATACCACAACCCCCCGCCCCAAACCCACCCCAAACCCCACCTTCCCTACCCAAACCATAAAACCACCCCTATCAATTTAAATGGGCCCCACCCCATCCACAACCCCTACCCCAAAACCCCCTACCCAAAACCCCCCCCCATACCCCCCACACCCTACCAAACCATACATACCATAAACCCCCCCCCCCCACATAACCTACATAAACCCTAAACATAAAACCCTATCATTTCCAAAATACCCCCACACCCTACCCAAACCCAACTACCCAAAAAACCCCAACCCCCCAAAAACCCTTTCCCAACCCCAAACCCAACATCCAACCCCACAAAACCCTACCAACCCCAACCCAAAAAAATCCACCCCCCAACCCCCCTAAATACCCCCACCCCCTTACCACACCCACCCACAACCACCCCACCAAAAACCCCCCACACCAACCACCCCCCAAAACCCACAAAACCAAATACCTACCACCCCCCCCCACAAACGCACCAAACCCCAACACACCCCCAAAACAAAAACCACCCACACCCCACCAAAATCCAACACCCACCAAAAACCACACCCCACCACACCACAAACCCAAACAACCCCCACCAAACCTAAACCCCACCCCCCCCAAAAAACACCAACCCCCACCCAAACCAAAAAACCCCACCACACCAAAACACAAACCCCCAATCACACACCCTACCCAAAAACCCCAAACCAAACCACAACACCACACCCTAACCCCAACCAAACCCAGCCAACCCAAAATACCAAACATAAACAACACACACCCTTCCCTACGCCTTTTCCACCAACCCCCAACAAAAAACCACAACCTACCCCCAAACCTGCAATTTCACTACCAAAAAAAACCCTGTTTTTTTTATTAAAAGATTCCCTCCCCGCCTAAAGGTTCCCCCTTCCCATGCTAAGGGCCCCTACCTGGGGTTTTACGGGAAAGGCGGGGGCTTTTTACGGATTTTTTTCGGAAACAACCCGCTTCACGCTAAGGGGCCCCGCCCCAAAAAAAAAAACAAAAAAGGGGCCCCCCATCGAAGGAATCCGCCCTACGTTTTAGTCCCCAAAGCCCCCCCCTTTTTTTTTTGATTTATCGCCAAAAGTTTAGTGTTTTTGTAAAATGCTTTTTTCCTTTTTAGGTTTTTAAAAACCCACACGGAAACTAACCCCCACAAAATTTAAAAAAACCTTTCTTTTTAAATATGTTTAAATAAATAAAAGTTTCAGACATGTTTTTAAAATAACGGTTAATCATGTTTTTTAATAAAGGTTCCCAATTTTTTTTTCTTATCTTCTAACTGCTAAAGTTTAAAACATACGGGTTCTACCCGGCTAATGTTTAAAACAAAAAACGCTTCTACTGCTAATTTTTTATATTAAATGTTTTTACGCTAGGTTTTTCTTCTATTAACTTTTTCTAACTAGTTTTAAAATAATAATGCTTCTACTGCTAGTTTTAATACTAACTGCTTCTACCCGAAAATTTTAAAAACATACTAGTTTCCCTTCCACTCTAATTTTAAAATAACTGCTTCTACGCTAATGTTTTTAAAACTATAAAATGCTTCTACTGCTAATGTTTAAACTAAAACCCGCTTCTAAAATTTTTCCCCAAGTGTTTTAAAAACTATACTGCTTTTTCCGCTAAATGTTTAATACAAAACTGCTTCTAAAACTAGTTTTTAATACTATACGGCTTTTTACGCTAAAAATTTAAAAAAATACTCTTGCCCACTGTGTGTTTTTTAAAATATCTGTTTTTTAAAAGCCAGTTTGTTAAAAAATAAAAACGCTTTTTTAATGTAGAGTTTTTAATAAAAATGCGCGATGATCGGTGGGTCTAAGGTAGCACCCTTTCTAAAAACAAAAAGGGCCGGGTCGAAGTGTGCGGTGAATCGAATCCCCTTTGGGGGGGCCCAAAACTTTTTTCCCCCCAACCATTAGACCATGAGTGGTGGCTGGGTGCTAGCCTTTTTTGATGAACGATAAACCGAGGTCCCCCTGGTTAAAAACATAAATTTTTTAGCGCAAAAGTGAAAGAACTCACCGGAAAAAAAAAAAAAAAGGGGTTGTCCCTGGCAAAATTTTGGAGAAAAAAAAAGACTCTGACAGGGAAAACAAAAATTACAGTTTCAGACAGGAAAAAGAAAAAAAAAATGGGGAGGGCGCTCACTGTGGCGACGGCCCCCGGCCCCCCGGGAAAAGAGCCCGAATTTCAAAGCAGAGAAATCTTCTGTGACATGAAATGCAAAAAATAAAATAATAAAAAAAGCTTTTTTAAAATGCTAGAGTACTAGTATTTTTCAACGACAACAAACAGATCGAAACAAAAGATGAAAACAAAAACCCCGACAGACAAGG
>CM060344.1:18904928-18907428 GCA_030674155.1 Stramonita haemastoma
TTCCAGGACGTATCAATATTACTGACATAATTATCTGCATACAGACACAAATTAATAGCTGTATGTAAATGTAAATTCTACAAAAGCATCAAATCTGAATTCAACGACCAGGAAAAATAACAACAACAACAACAACAACAACAAACAAACACACAAACAAACAAACAAACAACAAAAACCCCTTTCGTAAACATATACACACACGCATTCACACGCACGCACACACACACACACAAACACATACACACTCAACAAACACAAATGCACACAAACACACAAACACACACGAACACGCACACGCACACACACACACACACACACACACACACAACAACACACACACACAAACACACACACACATACACACACATACATAAACACACACACTCATAGATGAAGAGAAACATACAAACACACATGCACATACACGCACACACACACAAAATCACACACACACACACACACCATCACACACACATACACACACACCATCACACACACAAACAACAATGCACAATAAGCTTTCATAAACACATACACTAACTCATTCACTAACACGCAAAATACACACAAACACATACACACTCAACAAACACAAATGCGCACAAACACACACACACACACACACACACCACACACACACACACACACACACACACACACACACACACACACACACACGAGCGCGCGCGCGCGCGCGCGCACGCACGCACGCACGCACGCAAGAACGCACATTCACAAAAATAACATGGCATTGCACAAACATCATTGTCGTCCCAAAGCACAATAAGCATCCTGAAAATGGAAACATCACTACACAGAAAGTAACAACAACAAAACAACGAAAAGTTTTTATTTTACATATATATATCACATATTCGTACTATATTTGGCATGAAAATTATTTATAACATTTCCATTAGATATCTGTAGTAATCCTTTTTGAATGATGTCAAAGTGCATTTGTTTTTGATGAAGGAAGGTATTTCATTCCATAATCTGCTACCTGAGTATACTAGAGATGTCATAAAAAAATCAGTTCTAGGTCGAGGAGTAACAAGGATAATTTTATCTCGAATGCTTTTTACTGAAAATCTGTCACAAAGGTATTGAGGGGAAAGGTTGCTCATAATTTTATACATAAGTATGCCTTTATTGTAACGACATCTCATACCAAAAGGAAGAATATTAAGCTCTTTGTAATGACTTATATCTAAGGAAGAAGATCTGAGAAGGATTAGTTTTAGTGAACGTCTGTATACACTGTCCAAGGGTTTTAAGCAATTTTTACTAGCCAAGTCCCAGCAAGTTGATGCATAGTCAATGTCAGGTTGGATGTATGCATAAAAAAAATAGTTTTCTGGTATGTTCGTCAAGAAAATGCTTAATTCTATTAAGTTGGAAAACTTTTTGGGCTATTTTCTTGGACAGTGTATAAACATGATTTGACCATGATAGGTTATTGTCAATATTAAGCCCAAGAAGCCTGTGTGAATTTACTTCTTCTAGTACATTATTGCAAATTTTTAAAGTATTCAAGTCACATAATTTAGCTTTAATGTTCTGACGTTTCTGACGTGTTGTAACTAACATGAATTTCGATTTATTTGGATGTAGGGCCATATGATTAGAGTCTGTCCATGTTACAAGTTTATTGATGTCTTTTTGTAGATCTTTGCATACTGATTTCACATCTTTTCCTGAAATGTGCAAGGTTGTATCGTCAGCAAAAAGTTCACAACAAGAAGAAAGATGCAAAGGAAGATCATTGACGTATATTGTAAACAATATTGGGCCTAGAACAGATCCCTGTGGAACACCAAATTTGACAGGCATTAGTGAAGATAGTAACGAATCTTGAAGGACTGCTTGTCTTCTATTAGTAAGGAAAGAGGTTAGTAGTTTAAGCGCTTTGGGGGCCAAGCCATAGATTGTAAGTTTCCTTAACAAAAGATTCTGATCAATAGTGTCAAAGGCTTTGGCAAAGTCCACGAAGACTACTCCTGTCAATAGATCATTATTTATATTTAAGTGCCACTGTTCTAAAAGGTTACTGAGAGCTGTATGGCATGAATGATTTTCTCTAAATCCACTCTGATTTGGGTGGAACAAGTTATTGAATGTAAAATGTGAAAGCAGATTGCGTTTGAGATGCTTTTCTAGAGGTTTGGACAAAGTAGATAGAATAGATATAGGCCTGTAGTTAGAAGGTCGTTAGTATCACCAGATTTGAAGACTGGAATCACCTTGGCATCTTTAAAACTTTGAGGATACGAACACTTTTCAATGCAAAGGTTATAAATATATGTAATATGTTCAGTAATTATGGGTGCAGAGATACTTAAAATTTTACTGTCTAAGTCATCCACACCACGGGAGCTGGATTGTTTCAATAAACACAATTCTCTATACACCTCACTAACACTAAGAAACTTAAAGTCAAGCTTAGTCTGTATTCCTCTAGAACAACAGTAGTCTTTTAGTGAATGCAAGTCATTAT
>CM060344.1:18912428-18917428 GCA_030674155.1 Stramonita haemastoma
TGCTCTGATACTGCTGCTACTGATACTGCTGCTGCTGCTGCTACCTGATACTGCTGCTACTGATACTGCTGCTACTGATACTGCTGCTGCTCTACTGCTGCTCTGATACTGCTGCTACTGATACTGCTGCTGCTGCTACTGCTGCTCTGATACTGCTGCTACTGATACTGCTGCTGCTGCTGCTCCTGATACTGCTGCTACGATACGCTGCTACTGATACTGCTGCTGCTGCTACTGCTGCTCCTGATACTGCTGCTACTGATACTGCTGCTGCTCCTGATACTGCTGCTACTGATACTGCTGCTGCTGCTGACTCCTGATACTGCTGCTACTGATACTGCTTACTGATACTGCTGCTGCTACTGTTCGTATCGCTACTACTGTTGACGGCTATTTCTGTAAATGCGACTGCAGCGACCGATACTGCTGCTACTGTTGATATTCCTTATACTGCCAATACTGCTATTATCTGCTAATGATATCGTTATCACTATTGCCGTTATTGTTGCTGCTCTGCTGCTGGTGTTATCAATGCTGTTTTTTATGTTACACGCTGCTGCTGCTGCTACTACTAGTAATGATGATGATGATGATGATGAGGATGAGAGAGGAGGAGGAGAGGAGGAGGAGGAAGTGGAAGAGGAGGAGGATAATGCTTGTGATGATAATGACGATGATAATGAGTTACTACTACTGCTAATATTGCCACTACTGCTAAAGCTCCAGAGGATCGGTGATCTAAATATAACACACCCGTATAGAAGATAACAAGTCGAGGGTTCGATTCCCGTTAAAGCCCGACCCCCCAACCCCCACCCCCGACCCTAATCAATGGACATTTTAAAGGTGGTTTGAGTGCTAGTCTTTTGGGCGTGACGACAAACCAAGCTTTCCTATGCAGCACACATCTGATGCATGTGAAAAGAATCCATAGCTAAATGAGAGTTATCCTTGGTAAAATTCTGTCCCCAAACCCCCCTGCTCGTAGGGAAACAACTGCACATACAGACAGAAAGGTAAATGGGTGGCGCTACTCGTGCGGCGACACACTCTCATCGGGAGAACAGCCAGGATTTCACACCGAGAAACTAGCCGTGCCTGAAGTGATATATGACATCTTCTTCTTCTTCTTCTCTCCTCCTTCCTCTTCTTCTTCTTCTTCTTCTTCTTCTTCTTCTCCTCTCTCTCCTCCTCTCTTCTCTTCTCTTCTTCTTCTTCTTCTTCTTCTTCTTCTTCTTCTCTCTTCTTCCTTCTCTCTCCCCTCCCTCTCCTCCTCTTCTCTTCTTCTTCTCTTCTCTTCTTCTCTTCTCTCTCTTCTTCTCTGTCGAACGCTCAGACAGCAACTATAGTTGTCTGTCAACGAGCGAAACTGCGTTGCGATGCCGTTAAGCGCCTGACAAGTCAGGCCAAAAATGGTACAATACAATTCTTTTAAAAACCAAACTTTTTTTTACATAAAAAACTCTATGGACGGCGCAGAAATGAATAAAGTATGCATAAATCGACCCACAGCAATCACGAATAGGACAGAACGCATTCAGTCAGTGTACCGACAACATGAAAGTCTAAGACCCACCTTCAGAATTGCTGAAAAACATACCATCACAGCGGAGAAAGTTGAAACACAGGGAAAATCAATGAGAAAAGAATGAAGGAAGAGAAAGAAGGGCAGAAAGAAACAACAACACGAAAGATGGAGGGAGAAAAGTTAATGCTCGCAAGCAAATGGACAATGCACGCAATATACACAGATACACGTAGATACCCGCCGTGTACACGCGTGTATGTGTGTGTGTGCCGCGTGCGCACAACACAAACACACGCACACGTGTAGTGTGTGTGTGTGTGTGTGGCGCGCGTGCGCACACACACGCAAACACACATGCACACATACACACATACACACACAACACACACACACATAAAACACACACACACACACACACACACACACACACACACACACACACACACACACACACACACACACCTGTCTACAAACACACATTACGCCAACGCACTACAGATCGTACCGAAATGCACGTAAACAGAACACTGATATCATCGTATACAGAGAATGACGGTTATCACACTCCAACAATAATCCCACCCTGATAACACACACACACACACACACACACACACACACACACACAACACACACACACACACACATAACACACACACACACCACGCACGCACGCACGCACGCACGCACACACAACACACACGCACGCACGCACGCACGCACACGCACGCACGCACGCACGCACACACACACACACACACACACACACAACACACACACACACACACACACACCAGCTTTCTTCCCACAGTCCTCACCCTAACTCCCTAAGAAGTCGTTGAAGCACTGCACTGAATTTTTCAGATAGTGTCTTTTGGGGAAAGCTGAACCCGGCGGAGCACATCCCTCGCCACGTACAAGGTGCATGCTGGGTATGCCTATGTTTCCGTAGCCCCTGAAACGTTAACAAAAATTACAGAATTTTTCTAGCATGCATTAAACTAATTTTTATGTGTAGGCTTATCATAATACAAGAACAGAGTGAAGACACTGGTAAGGGCTGCATTTTAGATAACCCAGGCTTACTATTCGTTAGTCAAGTCTGTTATATTTTCTTTCTTGTGTTTTGCTTGCATTCGTACGCAGGGTCTCAGTTTACAGTCTCAGTCAAAGAACCACGACGAAGTCGGATACGCTGGGCCTGACTTGTCAGGTGTTTAATTAACAGCAATGCAACGCATTTTTGCTCATAAAATCAACACACAACAATAGTTGCTGTCTGAGCGTTCAACTACTAAGAGGAAAAAGAAGAAATTAAAGAATTTGCGGGAATTTGGGAGTCAGTACGCACACCATTGAGCTCTATCTGCCCCCAGTATATCAGACTACAGCGTGTGGGAACTTGTCAGTCCCTCTGATCTTCAAAACAGAAGGATTAATGCAGATTCAAACCCACACTTTCAGACCACTCCAAACCACAAAATGAGTGCTCGAACCACGGAGTCACGTACCCCACTTTTGCTTATCAGACTGCAAGTGGATGTACTGTCACATGTCGGCTCTTGTGACCTCATTGATAACGTGTCATGTCAAAGCATTGTCCTCGCTGTCCACTGACGTAACTGCAGACACCGTTCTGTCTGGTCAGTTCTGCGTAACATGATATTAGAGGCCTCCACACCGGACTTTGTGACGTATTGTTTGTGTTTGTTCTACGTTTTTGAAGGAATAGCATGCAATTTCCAGATAGAAATGTATTATTTATTTATTTTTTGTTTTTTATTTCTTATTCTTTTATATCGATGATAATGGAATAAGCACTCATGTGTGTGTGTATGATCGCTCGCTAATGCTGTTGGATTCCTGGATGGGTAAAAAAAAAAAAGTCCAGAGAGAGAGAGAGAGAGAGAAGAGAGAGAGAGAGAGAGAGAGGAGAGAGAGAGAGAGAGAGAGAGAGAGAGAGAGAGAGAGAGAGAGAGAGAGAGAGAGAAACACACACACACACACAAAAAAACGGACACACACACACAACACACAAATTATCCTCGAACAAAAGAGAAAAAAAAAAAAAAAAAAAAATAAAGATATAAACACAAAGAACGCTGCACTGTAGGACGAGACCTTTGACCAGTCAGCTGACGTTTGTTAGTTTTTCACTCAATTATCAGCAGAGAGGTGAAGTAATCTGGACAGAGTGCATCACTGAGGACCCCCCAAAAAAGTGCCCGAAGTCAGAGTCAGCTGCATTATCTGGCGAGGTACTTGAAAACACCCAACATGCAACTGTTCATCCAGTACTGCTACATTCACTACTACTACTAATCCTACTTCTACACCACCACCATCACCACATACACTACCTACTCTACTACTAGCTGCTGCTGCTACTGCTGCTACTACTACTACTTGCTGCTGCTGCTGCTGCTGCTGCTGCTACTACTACTACTACTCCTCCTACTACTGCTGCAGCACATCAACTAACACAAAGTTGACTGTGGTGGCAGCAGCAGCAGCACAGCAGCAATGCAGCAGCAGCAGCAGCAGCAAGCAGTAGTAGCAGCAGCAGCACGCAAGGGCAGCAGCAGCAGCAGCAGCAGCAGTTGCAGCACAGCAGCAGCAGGTAGTAGCAGTAGTAGTAGACATTAGTAGTAGAGTAGTAGTAGTAGTAGTAGTAGTAGTAGTAGTAAGTAGATAGTAGTAGTAGAGTAGTAGTAGTAGTAGTAGTAGTATAGTAGTAGTAGTAGTAGTAGTAGTAGTACCACCACCACCACCACCACCACCACCACCACCACCACCACCAGAAGTAACACACTGTCAGACATGTCGGTTTATGCAGTTGTTAAGTTTCTGTTCAATGAGTATCTTGGCAGATGTGAGTGCAGTGTATATGGAATGTTCCACACATTCTTGATCGACATGTTGATCGCTTCTTGAATACAACCCCCTTTTTTTTTTTTAAGAAATGATGGATTTAATAGGATCTAATCAAGAGGGTTTTTTTTCTCCAAATCTGTTGATTCTCCCAATCGGATGCTTTCACACTACTGTCTCAGTATCAAATTTACAAGGTAAATAATTTTGTCAAGTTTAATATCAGTAAGTCGCATATTTTACACCCTGCAAACTACTAAGCTGTACGGCCCATGGGATGAACTGGAAGGAACATGTCGTTATTTTTTCCCCAGAATCTATGGGGTGTAAAAGCGAACGGAGAAGAAGTAGTATCTTCACCATTTAAAAATTTGACAATGTTTAATGACAATAATTTTTATGAGATCAACCATGCTTGCTTTGGTAGTTTTACGGAAAAAACAGCAAAGCAATGCATTTATTTTTGCGACTGGTAAGTGAATAAAATGTAAATCATCAATTCTGATTATATCACAGGCAAAGTTTACGATAATAAACAAACAAACGAAGCCAGGACCTATTTCCTGATGACATCTTAAAAAAGAACACTATTGGGTTTTTT
>CM060344.1:18924928-18957428 GCA_030674155.1 Stramonita haemastoma
TAGCGCTATATCTTGCAAACCCCCCACAAAAAAAACAACCACAAACAAATCAAAGCGCTTTCGACCTATACAAAAACACAAGCAATCAATAACAATTAATAATTTTAGCAAATTCGAATGTACACACACACACACACACACACACATGCAAGTGCACAATGAATAAAAAAAGAAAATAGACCATGCAGATATGGAGATATCCCCATGTGAATGAATTTAACGAATTTAGATTGGAAATCATGTGTTCATAGAAACAGGTTTCTTGCACTTGTTATCTAGATCATAGATGAAAAGGTTTAGAATTTTTAAACATTTAGTTTTGGTGGCCATTTTGGATTGTTTCCATGGCAATGGTGCACAAAACTGAGTCATTTACAGATTTTTTTATGCTTTTCAAGTGATGCCATTTCAAATACTTGAAATATTTTCAATATAGATCTATATAGTACAACTAACATGAGTTTGTAAACAAAATTTCATCGGTTTCAGCCCTCATGTCTCATGTTAAGCCTGAGAGAATCACAATTGTGTGCTTTTATTTATTTATTTATTATTATTATTTTATTTTTATTCTTTTATATCGAGGATACTGGGATAAGCACTTATGTGCTTTTTTTCATCCAGTTCCTATGTCAGTGTGTGTATGCGGTTGTGTAAATATTGTCATCTGTTCCCATCGGCACACAATGGCCTACTCTTGTCAAAAAGCAGAATAGGATTAAATGTGTGCACAAGATGTTCTGCGTGCATTCGCACATGGGGCCTCGTTTACAGTCTCATCTGAAAGACTTTTGGGGAGAGTGGAGTCAGCACTGATGTCAACTCCAGGGGAAAAATCCCCTCCAATGGGAATCGAAACTTGGGTCGTCAAATTGCCAGTGCAATGTTCTGACCGCAAGGCTATCTCGTCCCCCTGTGTGTGTGTGTGTGTGTGTACCGTTGTGTGTACACGTGTGTTGTACACGTGTGTGTCACTCTGTGTGTGTAGTGTGTGTGTTGTGTGGTGTTCTGTGTGTGTTTGTGTGTGTGTTCTGTGTGTGTGTGTGTGTGTGTGTGTGTGTGTGTGTGTGTGTGTGTGTGTTGTGTGTGTGTATTAAATATGCATACATGTGTGGACTATAAACTAATAAAGTCTATATTTTTGTGTGTGCTTGCCTGTGCACTGTAAAAGAGTGTCTGTGACTGTACTTGCACTCATCATATACATACATCACAATGATACATATTATTATTATGCATAATATCTCATTATCTGCTGACTGTTTCAGGAGAGTGAGATCCACAGTGGCAGACCACAAGGGATAAGCCTGGAAGAAATGTCGGTGAAGAAACGATGTCGCCTCAGCACTGGCGTGGAAAACAGCATTGCCTGCAGCAGCATCTCTGGTGACTTCAACTCCTGTGACCAACAGTTTGCTAGGTAAGGCGTAGGGCTCCTCTTTAAGTCTTGAGTTATCCATGCGAAGGGGTGATAGATTTGCTTCCAGGTATAATCAGTGGTCAAGATGGTCAGGGTGAAATGGTCCCTTAGTAGATCATCTGTCTCTGTGTATTCAAGGGGCTTGCAAAAGTATAATATCAGGTTCAACCTGACTGCACATATTAGGTTGAATTTTTTTTTTCAATCTCAACTATGGATGGGTTTTTTTTCGTCCATCCAATCACTGAATCAGTGCTTAGTAATTTGTTGTGTGTTTTTTTGTTTTGTTTTGTTCCATGGCTAGGGCTCCAAGGTACATCAGTGATGAGATTTTTGCATATTTGTGACCCTTTTTTTGCCCCCCCCCCCCCCCTTGCCAACCATTAAGGTGGCCACATTCCAACTTCGGGAATACTATCATTGAATCAGGAACTGGCCCTACTGATTTTTGCAGGTCAGTCAAGAGGTACCACCCTGCTCTGTCCAATTAAATTCCTGAAGTTCTGGGTTAACCCTCTTAGTCCCTCTCCGGGATTTGCCAGAATTAAATTATTCCCTCCCCTAAATTCTGACCTGGGATTTGCCGGGATTTAAACACAGTAGTTTTCCATCACACAGTGACCTTCACTGATTGCTGCCATATGCCGAAGCTCTATCAGGCCAGAGGCACAGAGCCTGCTGTAAGTTTGGAAGTAATTATAGCTGCTGGTATTACACATGTACTTAGAAGGAGGAAAAAGCGAGCGAGCATGTGTAGTGCCTGACCTGATTTTGTGATGGAATGCGAAATCTAGGGGCAATTTGTGTTTAGAAAATCTGAATGCAAGAAGGTTAGAATTAGTCTCCTCTGAAAGACTTGACATTTAGTTTAATTTTTCTATAAACTGCAAAGAAAGGGCAAGGCTTGGATTGATTGATACCCAGAACCTCACAGTTTACTTGTTAGGTATGTGAATGCCTAAACCGTCCTGCCACCTTCCTTTTTAATGCCTGTGTTGTGTGGGTGCCTTTCATAAGTGATCGGAACATCATAACTTGCTGCACTTGACATTTCTTTATGTTTCATGCCTTTCAGATTGTGTGAGAAGGGAGGTTGCCGGACAGTTTAGACATTTACTCGCCTATCAAGTAAACCGTTAAGTTCTGGGTTTGATTCCTAGCCTTGCTCTTTCTTTCCATTTTGATGGGAAAGTCAAACTGAATGTTAAATCTTTCAGAGGAGACTCTAAACCAAGTGGACCTGTGTCAGTGTGTGCTGAAGGAATTGTAGTCATCTAAAGAAATTGGAAAGAGATGGGGGGTACCTCCTGATTGTCCTGGCAAAATTGGTTCAACTTTCAGTGTGAATGGAATGCAACTGCCTTAATAGTGGAGGGGGAATGGTCTCTTTAGAAATAAAAATTTGTCTTAAGTGAACCTCAAAGCTCTGTCTGGCTCAAGAACAGAAAGAGACAAACAGTTTGTGTGACAGTATGGTGTGTGTGGTGTGTGTGTGTGTGTGTGTGTGTGTGTGTGTGTGTGTGTGTGTGTGTGTGTTGTGTGTGTTTCTTACTGTCTATTCACATATATAAATGCATTTTTTATTATTGCAGACTTCGGAAGTTTGTTCTGGAGAGCAATCCTCAACAGAATGAAGAGTTGTCTGCCCTGCTGTTTCCCGTGTTTGTGCACATGTACTGCGACCTACTGGCTGCTGGACACAAACCCTCAGGTAAATGAAACCTTCAGGTAAATCAAACCTTCAGGTAAATGAAACCTTCAGGTAAATCAAACCTTCAGGTAAATAAAACTGTCAGGTAAGAGAAACTGTCAGGTAAATAAAACCATCAGGTAAATGAAACCATTAGGTAAATGAAACCCTCAGATAAATTATTTCTTTAGGTAAATTGAACCATCAGGTAAATTAACCTTCAGGTAAATTGAACCTTCAGGTAAATTAAACAGTCAGGTAAATCAAACCGTTAGGTAAATTAAACCTTCAGGTAAATCAATTCTTTAGGTAAATTAAATTTTCAGGTAAATCAAACTTTCAGGTAAATCAAACCTTCAGGTAAATTGTAACTTCAGGTAAATCAAACTGTCGGGTAAATCAAACTGTTAGGTAAATTAAACTTTCAGGAAAATCAAAATGCTCTCTACCAAGGCGCTCATTCAAGGGGATTTTTGCCCTGGAGTTAACATCAGTGCTGACTCCACTGCCCCCAAAGTAATTCAGACGAGATTGTAAACTTAGGTACTATGTTTTTCACACAGAAGTTCTGCCTTTTGGAAGAGTAGGCCATTGTGTGGCGGTAGGAATGGTTGGCAATTTTTTTAAAATTCATGCTTACTGGTGTCGTGTGTAGACATCATCCTGAAGTTGGAATACCTCAATGCTGAGCCAAAATGGTCACATATGTGGCGCTCCACCACGAAATGAGTCGCTTAGCACATTACCCAATTTTGCGCTAGGAGCAGGTGGGGGTCAAGTTGTCAATTTTGTGATTTTGATTGATTATTAAACTAGATTTGTTTATTTATCTTATAATGAAATATCAAGGTATAATTTTTATTCCTTTTGCTTTTAAATGTATTTTGAAAATACCAAAGCACTCATTCTGACAACCTGTTACTAAAATAAACTTGCCCGTTTCTCATTTTGTCACATGCTGCAGTCTGTCATTTCAATTTGTAATAATGTTGCACAGAATTGTCCGATTTTCAATCTGTTTTTTGTATTTGATAGCCACTTTATTGCACATTATTAACATGTCAATAACTAAAAATTGGCCTCATGTGCACTCCGTCTCATTATGTGGTGGAGCGTCACATATATAAAATCGGACCATTGGTGAATCTCAGACTATAGCCCACAAACAAACAAACAAACAAAAATGCTACAGCTGTTCAAAGTTTATTCATAGTGATATTTCTGTGATAAATTGACACAAGCACTTAGGTAACAACTACAGTTCTTTTTTTTTGTATGTTTTACTTTTACAGGTTATAAGTCATGTAGTAGTTTTACCTAAAGAATGAAGTAGCAACAGTCATCACAAACAATGCTTTTCACAGTCATATTTTGAGGGGATAATTTTAAACAAACTCTCAGGTAACTTTTTTTTTTTTTTTTAAATGTCATATATATATTCATATTTGTGTGATCATTCCACACAATCATTCAGTTAGCTTTACAAATGTTCAAAATGTTTTTTGTTGTCATATTTTTATTTTTGTGACCTCTATTATTCTTTCTTTTTTCAATTTCATGTAAATTTGGAGATTCTAAATCTGCCAAAGCCTTCAATGGGAGGAGGGTAGTGTGTGTGGTGTGTGTGTTATTTATATTATTTATTTATATTCTTTTATATCGGGGGATAATGGAATAAGCACTCATCATCTCATGTGCTTTTTTACATCCAGTCCCTGTGTGATGTGTGTGTGTGTGTGTGTGTGTGTGTGTGTGTGTGTGTGTGTGTGTGTGTGGTGTGGTGTGTTGTTGTGTGCCTGTGTACCCGACCTGTGCATGTGTGCTTGCCTTGCCTTGTTTTGCCTTGCTATTATGATTGAATTTTTTTTACTTGTACCAGCTCACAAGTTTCACGAGCGACACACTGAAGTGTTCCATGTGGAGGAGCAGAAGGACTTTGTACGTAATTTCGAAAGATGGACTCCAAGGCAGAGTTACAGGCAGCCAAGGACATCTCAGAGTTCAGGTGAGGCCATAGCCAGACTGCAAGTATACTTACTTTTGTTAAGGGTCATAGCCAGACTGCAAGTATACTTACTTTTGTTAAGGGCCAGTAGCAGACTGCAATATACTTACTTTTGTTAAGGGCCATAGCCAGACTGCAAGTATACTTACTTTTGTTAAGGGCGTAGCAGACTGCAAAGTATACTTACTTTTGTTAAGGGTAGCCAGACTGCAAATATACTTACTTTTGTTAAGGGCCATAGCCAGACTGCAAATATACTTACTTTTGTTAAGGGCCTTAGCCAAGACTGCAATATACTTCTTTTGTTAAGGGGCCCTTAGCAAGACTGCAAATATACTTACTTTTGTTAAGGGCTTAGCAAGACTGCAAATATACTTCTTTTGTTAAGGGCCATAGCAAGACTGCAATATACTTACTTTTTGTTAAGGGCTAGCAAGACTGCAATATACTTACTTTTTGTTAAGGGCCAGTAGCAAGACTGGCAAGAAGATCTTACTTTTGATGAAAGCCATAGCCTGTATGCAAGACATCTCTTCCTTTTTGTTTAAGGGCCTTTTAGCAAGACTGCAAGTATACTTACTTTTGTTAAGGGCCATAGCCAGACTGCAAGTATACTTACTTTTGTTAAGGGCCATAGCAAGACTGCAAGTATACTTACTTTGTTAAGGGCCATAGCAAGACTGCAAGTATACTTCTTTTTGTTAAGGGCCATAGCAAGACTGCAAGTATACTTACTTTTGTTAAGGGCCATAGCAAGACTGCAAGTATACTTCTTTTTGTTAAGGGCCATAGCAAGACTGCAAGTATACTTACTTTTGTTAAGGGCCATAGCAAGACTGCAAGTATACTTCTTTTTGTTAAGGGCCATAGCCAGACTGCAAGTATACTTCTTTTTGTTAAGGGCTGTAGCAAGACTGCAAATATACTTACTTTTGTTAAGGGCCGTAGTAAGACTGCAAATATACTTCTTTTTGTTAAGGGCTGTAGCAAGACTGCAAATATACTTCTTTTTGTTAAGGGCTGTAGCAAGACTGCAAATATACTTCTTTTTGTTAAGGGCTGTAGCAAGACTGCAAATATACTTCTTTTTGTTAAGGGCTGTAGCAAGACTAAGGCCATATTGAAGATCTCCTTTTGATGAAACTCATCATGTCTGTTTTATGAGACATCTTTCTGTCCTGAAAGAGGTTTTGTTTACAAGTAGCCATTTACAAAATATCTGTACACTGCAGGCACAGACCAGCATGGTGATTTGTTTGTGACACAACAGCTCCAGTCACAATAGAGCGAAGGGCTGTAGCAAGACTGCAAGCATACTACCTTACTTTATGTCCCCATTTTTGTTTCAGTGTGATTAAGTATCGAGTGTTTTGACGAACATGAGCATCTTCAGGATGCAGGCCTTGACTTCTTTCATAACTCCTTGAGGAGTCATTCAGGAACCAAATTCAAGTTTTCAGGTTGTATGTCTTAGAACACTGGCAGAACCAACCCCTTCCCAGCTTGAAAATTGTATGCTGGTATGTTGGTGTCATTACTTAAAAGTAATATGAAAATGAAAAAAAAAAAAAAAACCCTAAAAAAAACCCTAGCGACATAGCTGATGCGCTCTTTCATGAAAGGTGGATGAGGTACACACAACATGCGTGCAAGTTATGTGAGCGTTCGTACACAGGATCTCAGTTTGTTGTCTGATCTGAAGGACTTACGGGGGAGTGGGTCAGCACCGATATGAAGCACAGGGAGGAAATTGCTAGAGGCAGAGCAGACAGTAGAGATTTGAACCCATTCCTTCATATGTGACCATCCGCCATGTAATGAATCACAGTGCTACCAGAGGTCGGTTTTTACTGTGAATATTTTATCTGCAATAAAGTAAAACAACAGTGGTTCAATAAAAAAAATTTTATTAAAATCAAGTTTAAAATCAGATCAACTAAATGAAAATGATGACAAGTTGAAATGCTATTTTTTATTATTTGTTCTTTTATTTTGAGGATAATGAATAAGCACTCATCATTTTACTCCATTTTTTGTGTGCGTGTGTGTTAAAAAAAATTGTCATCCGTTCCCACTGACACACAATGGCCTACTACGAAAAGTGAACAGGTTTTTATGTGTGCACAAGATGTTCTGCTGCATTTGCAACAGGACCTCGGTTTAAGTCTCATCTGAAGGACTTTTGGGGAGAGTGGAGTTCGGCACAGATGTTAACTCCAGAGGAAAAATCCTCTTGAACGAAATTTGAACCGGGTCAGCAGATCATGAGTGCATCACTCTTATCACCAGGCTACCTGTCACTAGGATGACACAAACAGACATTGACAAATTTTACATCATTGTAGGTGGTCAGGATGAGGGGTTTGTGTTTTTTAACTCTAAGTATCTTTTTAATCATTTTTACGTTTTATTTTCATTATTACGCTTGGTAGCACAGGTGTTATGATGGTTCTTACGATCATGTGGTGTGTTTACAGAAAGCACAGGTACACAGTGCACCTGTCTCATTCCTCCATCACCCACCTGCTGACCCATCTGAAGGTGAGTGAGCAGTTGCTGTCGTGTCAGGAGATGTGTGGGTGAGGGCAGGATTTCCTGTCCCTTGTTTTGCTAAGAAAAGAAAGTTTTGTCTTTTTTTTTTTTTTTTAAATCAAACCATAGGGTTTCTGATGTTTTGTTGTTTAGATTTTTGGGGTGTGTGTATTGTGGCACCATGATTATACACTCTGTTGACAGATCATGTTAGCAATCCCAGTCCTGTACGGCTGTAGAATCAGAAGTCCCCCCCCCCCCCCCCCCCCCCCCTGTGGAGATGCTGGGAGCCTATCAGTGTAAATAGCATCCCCACCTTTTGAAAAATTCTGTCCTAGGAATCCCCTCTTTTCTATCCCTCTCTTTGTTTCTGCCTCGTTCCTTTTCTGCCTGTCATCTCTTTCTTGTCTATTCTCTGCCTTCTTGGTCCATTCTCCTTTTATCCAGAAAGACTTAAAAAGAAAACAGTTCTTTTCCATGCGGAATCATTTGCCCTGGGCCTGACTTGTCAGGTGCTTAACAGTATCGCAACCCATTTTCGCTCATATGACAGACAACAATAGTTGCTGTCTGAGTGTTTGAACCCGAACCAGAATAAGAGTTATTGATGTCCATAAATGTCACAAAGACTTATGAAATATGTTGTTGTTTTGGTAAGCGTATGTAAAATTATGTATGTATTGGAAACATACCTTCATACACAAATGTGTGCTTAAACTTTGGGGGAGGGGGGTTTTTACAAATTTGTAATAAAATCATTTTGCTGAAGCATATTTAATACGACATTAGATAGCTCAAAACAACGCAATTTGCTCTCCCCAGGGAGAGCATGTGGCCACACGAGCAGCACCACCCTTTATTTTTTTTTATTTTTCTGTCTGCATGTGCATTTGTTTGTATCTACAGAATATTGCCAGGGACAACTGTCTTGTTGCCGTGGGTTCTTTTTTGTGCGCTAAATGCGTGTGGCACACGGGACCTCACTTTATCGTCTCATTTGAAAGTCTAGCACCCAGACTATCGCTTAAGGTCTAGTGGATGGGGGAAAATTTCGGGGCACAAAGGGGGGATGGGACCACCACACACTTCAAACCTGGACTTTTCACTTTGTTGGCAGGTGCATGACCTCTAGACCACCTATTGATCCAAAATGTGTTAGTAGTAGTAGGCACCCATCAGTCTCAGAAGATTATGGAGTTGCGCTCTGGTCTTTAGAGCTCAAAGCCTGGGTAAGTAAGTATGGAGGCAAGCTGTGTGTTATATATGTGTTATATTAATATATATATATATATATATATTGATATCCACACGTCTGTGTTTTTTGCAGGCAGCGGACAACATGCTTGTTCTTCAGATCATGAATCAAAACATCAGCCTTGTGGGTGAGTATTTCTCTGTGTGTGTGTGTCTGTGTGTGTCTGTGTGTCTGTGTTCTTGTAAAATATGTGCCAGTGCTTGAAAAACACATGGTGGAATTTATTTTTACACATTTTGTGATTTTGCAGTTATATCATACTTATAACATCACTGAAAAAAGTGCCCCCCCTCAAAAAGAAGGAATATATCAATTTTCATTTAATTGTCATTTAAATGCTGATATTCACCCGTGGCCATTTTGCAGAAAATTAAATTCACAGTTTTCATATTTCCTTAGATTTTTTATCAAGTGGGTCTCAGAGATATCTAAACGTAGTCTGAAAGCGACTGAGGTTTTTTTTGCTGATACATTGTGTAGATGTAAAGAAAATTGTTGTTATAAGGGTTTTAGTGAGCATTTTTCAATGTGCCTCTGAATAGTGCTGTGTGACTTTTGGCATATGTGGTCACTTTTAAAGAGCAGTTTAGAGTAATAAGATAAAACCATCAAAACTGCTTAAGTGTTCACTAATAGAGACTGCATGGTTTTTTCCACGATAACTGGACTTTCTTTTTCATAACTACAAGGGAGAGCATTTCAGTTTTACATACACATTGTGTTATGAAAATCAAACATACGTTAATATGTTTTCAAATACTCAATATGCCAATTTTTTCCCCCCTGTTTTTCTATTTAAAATTATTAGACTAATCACATGAACCGGTCACTTTCCTTCCTTTCATTTCCCTGCATTCTCTAAAGGTAGATATTAGAGTAGGTGTAGTGAAAATCATGGACTTTTTCAGTGTTAAAAAAAACAAAACTGCTGTGTACAGATTTTAAAATATTTCTGTGGAAATTTAAAGGTGTAGGTTATAAAACATGTCTTTCCCTGAAGTTGGAATGCAGCTACCTTAGTGGTGGACAAAAACGGTCACATATGCAAAAATCTCACCATTGGTGAACCTCAGAGCTCTAGCCAAGGAATGAGGAAAACCCCAAACCCCAGCCCCCCACTAGTGAGTGTGTGTGTGTTGAGTGTGCGTGTGTGGTGTGTGTGTGTGTGTGTGTGTGTGTGTGTGTGTGTGTGTGTGGTGTGTGGTGTGTGTGTGTGTGTGTGTGTGTGTGTGTGTGTGTGGTGTGTGTGTGTGTGTGTGTGTGTTGTGTGCGCGTGTGAGTGTGTGTGTGTGTGTGTGTGTGCGTGTGAGTGTGTGTGTGTGTGTGTGCGCGTGTGCGTGTGTGTGTGTGTGCGTGTGCGTGTACATTTGAATTTGCTAAAGCTATAAATGGTTATTGATTGATTGTGTGTTGTATAGGTCAAATGCAAGTGCTTTGATTTGTTTTTACAAGATATAGTCACTTTAGTGCTATATAAACTCCATGTATTATTATTATTATAGTCTGTGAAAAGAAAAGGCTATGTCTTGTAACAGCTCTCAGTTTTAAAATTAAAAAAAAAAATTAAAATGATCATTTTGGCAGCCATATTCGTTTTCATGGAAACAGTGCATGAAATGAAGTAAGTTACGGATTTATTCAGGTTAATGCTTGTCTAAATTTGTGATGTGCACAACTTTATTTTAAACATAATTTACTTAACACTGTTTATGATTCATAAATAATGTTCACCTTTCATGTGCTACCTGAAATCACGTACACTGACAGGACAGGGCACCTTCACCAAAACAGTCCCAAATCCAACCAAGCATTGTTTACAGTTATCACTGAAGTCAAGTTTGAGGATAAATCTCGCTTTTTTTCTTTTCCCCTTCAAACATACCATGTTTGTTTGCATCAGACATATTTCAGTCCTGAAAGAAGGGGGTTTTGTTTACAAGTAATCACTTTGAAAAAAAAAAAAAACACCCCACATTTTTACCCTTACAAGGCTCAGAGCAGCATTAGTCAATCATCTGGGACAGCTCCAGGCACTAAAGAGTTAATCAACACACACCACCTCCCAACTTTTAAAAAAGGAAGATAACTCCTCTCCAGGCACGGACACCAAGGGCAAGTCACTGGAGCTACGATCCGGCCCCTCCACCCGGCCGGCTCAACCAGCTCTACCACCACCGCTACCACGACCACCACTACCACCAAGACAAAGACAAAGACGAGAAAGACGGGAAGAAAGAGACGAAAAAGAGGTCAAGGGGAACAACCCCCCGTGGAAGGGAGATCCCCCTGGGAGCTAGGTTGCAGAGGATGTTGAGGAGACAGCGTCAGACAAGGAGGTGCTGCAGAGAATGATGGACACCTTCCACAGGCTGGAGGCCCTGCCCTCCCCCCTGCCCTCCATCCTCTTCTACAGCGTCATCAACTCCAGCGCGCACCAGGGGTGAGGGGTGTGGAGGGTTGTGTCTGCTGTGTTGTGTCGTGTAACCGTACTACTTTATGGACAAGTTGGGGGATTGTTGCTCAGCTGTGTCATGTTGTGTCATGTTGTGTCTGTGTGTCGTGTATGTAACCATGTTGCTTTATTGACAAGTTGGGGGAGTGTTGTGTCGTGTCGTGTAACCATACTGTTTTATTGACAAGTTGGGGGAGTGTTGTGTCATGTCGTGTAACCATATGTTTATTGACAAGTTGGGGGAGTGTTGTGTCGTGTCATGTAACCATACTGTTTATTGACAAGTTGGGGGAGTGTTGTGTCATGTCGTGTAACCATACTGTTTTATTGACAAGTTGGGGGAGTGTTGTGTCGTGTCGTGTAAGCCATACTGCTTTATTGACAAGTTGGGGGAGTTTGTGTTGTGTCCGTGTTGTCGTGTAACCGTGCTGCTTTATTGACAAGTTGGGGGAGTGTTGTGTCGTGTCATGTAACCGTACTGCTTTATTGACAAGTTGGGGGAGTGTTGTGTCATGTCGTGTAACCGTATTTGCTTTATTGACAAGTTGGGGGAGTGTTGGTCAGTCGTGTTTTTTTTTTTTTTCATTTCTTTTCACTTGTTTGCTTGCTTTTTTTTTTTCTTTTTTTTTTTTTAATGATTTTTATGTGTGTTTTTTGTTTTGTTTGCTTGTTTGCTTAGTTTTAGTTTGGTATTGGATTGTTTTTCTCTTTGTTTTTTTTCTTTTTCATTTTTTTTTTCTTTTTTAGTCAGCCATTTGTAGCAGAGGAGAGGATAAAGTCAGTCGTTCATCACATATATATATACAGCAAACCGAACAATCAGATTCTGTTATTGTAGGGCATAGTGTGTCCACACCTCCCTCCTCTTTTCTTTGGCACACGTATTGTGTTCTTTCAGAAAGGAGAAGAAAGGCTGCTTGAGAATATATAATAATAATCTCAAGAAGCCCTTTTTCACCCAAAAGTCAGGTTTGGAATTTGAAGCTCTAACCCCCCCCCCCCCCCCCCCCCCCCCCCCCACACACACACACAACACACAGCACACAAATCCAATACCACGCAGTCCAGAGTGCTTATATTTAGTACATCCCCTCTCCTTTGACCTAAATTCCCAAGGTTGTGGTCAGTTCCTGCTTAAATAGCACCAGCTGGCCTAGCTGGGCTAGGATGGGACAGATTAATTATATATTTATTGTTTATTCTTTTATATCGAGGATAATGGAATAAGCGCTCTTGTGCTTTTTTACGTCCAGTCCCCGTGTGTATGCATTTTTGTAAATGTCGTCTGTTCCCACCGGCACACGATGGCCTACTCTTACGAAAAGCGGAACAGGATTTAACGTGTGCGCAAGATCCTCTGCGTGCGTTCACACACGGGGCCTCTGTTTACAGTCTCATCCAAAAAGACTTTAGGGAGAGTGGAGTCAGCACCGATGTTAACCCAGGAAAAAAATCTCCTCAACGGGAATCGAACCCGGTGTCGTCAAATTGCGAGCGCAATGTTCTGACCACTTGACTATCCTGTCCCCCAGCCGCTGAGAGGAGCTGAAAGTGGGGGGAAAACTGACAACTGTACCCCCCCCCCCCCCCCCATTTTCTTTTGAACTGTGCAGGCTGTGCACCACAACCATCTCGCAGGACAGCCAGCTGTTGAGTGCGGGGTTCGAGGATTCCTCGATCCAGCTGTACCGCCTGCAGCCTGTGCCCTTCCCCCCCATCCCCCCCCTCTCCCCTGAAGACTGCAGCAGCAGCAGCACCCCCTCCAACAACACCCTCACCCTGGCTGCGACAACGTCTGTAAGGACGAGTCCAGAGAGACACCTCACTGTGTGAGTTTTGGGTTTTGGGGTGGGGGTTGGGGAAGGGGGGTGTTTGGGGGGGTTGGGGGTTGGGGGGGGTGTTGGGGGTTAGGGTGGGGATGGGGTGGTGTGTGTGTGGGTTTGGGTGGGGTTGTTTGTGTGTGTGTGTGTGATTTGATTTGATTTGATTTATTCTTTTATATCGAGGATAATGGAATAAGCATTCTTGTGCTTTTTTACATCCAACCTTCGTGTGTATGCAGTTTTGTAAATGTCATCTGTTCCCACCGGCACATGATGGCCTACTCTTAAGAAAAGCGGAACAGGATTTAACATGTGCGCAAGATGTTGTGCGTGTGTTCGCACATGGAGAGAGAGAGAGAGAGAGAGAGAGAGAGAGAGAGAGAGAGAGAGAGAGAGAGAGAGAGAGAGAGAGAGAGAAGGGCCCCCTATGGAAATGCACTTAGAACATCTTGGGCACACATTGAAAACCTGCTCCGCATTTCAAAAGAATAGGTCGTTTCGTGTTGGTAGAAACAGATAGAAACCACCACCAGCAATGCTCAGTTAACATCGCTGTTCGTCATGATTAAACGCTCTCTCTGTTTCATCCAGCATGTGCCTGAGTAAAATAGGATAGCAGCAAAAGGGTTAAACACCATCCCTGAAGTCTATATGCGCCACCTAAATGGTGGGTAGAAAAAGCAGGTTGTGCACACAACAAATCTCACCATTAATGAACCTCGCAGCCTTGCCGAGGAATGGATCCAAAAAGAAAGAAAGTGTGTGGTAGCTGGTGATGGTACAGTCCCTAAATTGGATAACTCAGCTGGGACTCTTAAATAAAAGATAATTGCGCCACAGGGAGGCCAACCCCCACTGTTCTGATGGTGCTGTGTAGCTCAGAGTGTGTTGCAGGCATGGGAGCTAACCCATCTCTCTAACATGGGTTAAGCGCTTTATTTTGTTGCTTTACGAGATTCAGCGCTGTATAACAATTTCATACATTATATTATTATGATGATGATGATGAATATTATTATTATTACTATTTATTATTTTCTTCTTCTTCTTCTTCTTCATTTCTTCTTCTTCTTCTTCTTCTTCTTCTCTTCTTCTTCTTTTTTCTTATTCTTATATCTTATTCATTTTTCATCTCTTTTTTATTATTATATTATTATATATTCATTATTATTATTATTATCATCATCATCATCATCATCATCATCATCATCATCATCTAATTATTATTATAATTAATGTTGTTTGTTGTTGTTATGATAATGATAATCATCATCGTCATCATTATCATCATCATATTATTATTATTATTATTATTATTATTATTATTATTATTATTATTATCATTATTATACCCCATTATCATTATCATACTCCAATCCATTTTGTTGTTTGTCAACAGAGACACAGGGTCAGAAGAAAGCGTGACGCTGCGTGCTCACAACGGTACCGGGTGCACAAGACGGAGTTCACACCAGACTCCAGCTTTCTGCTGTCCTGTTCGCGGGACGCCACCGTGCGGCTGTGGGACATCGCCAAACGCGCCAATGTGGCCGTGTTCGAGGTCACACCTGGCTCTGTGTGGGACATGTCCTATAAGTGAGGGTCTCTTTCCTTTGTGTGTCGGAGATAATGATGATGATAATAATGATGACGATACGATGATGGAACGTTGGGATTTGTTTTTTCCTTGATGTAGACTTAGATTTGTTGATTTCCCCTTTCCCCATTTTTTTGTGATGTGTCCTCCAAGAAACGAAAGAAATTGAGTCTGGGATCGCTGTAGCACCGGGGCAGGGCATGTGGTGACTTTTTAGGTTCTATTGGTCAAATCAAGTAAAGATTAATATCAGTATATCAGAAAAAGGTATACAATACCAAAAAAAAAAAAAAGATTGAAAATCAGAAATTCTGTGAAGTGTTATTACAAATTGAAATCATAGACTGCAGAAGGTGACAAAATAGAAATTAACAAGTTTATCATCATAATAGGTGGTCAGAATGAGGGCTTGGGTGTTTTTAAACGTGTTTTTAAAGCAAAGAAACAGACTTGTGACTTGATATTTCAATACAGGGTAGAAGACGGCTACAGTTTTATAATGATCAAAATCTCAAAAAGGACAACCTGACCCCACCTGCCTAAAACAGCTACTAGTAGAGAGGTGGGTCAGGTTAACATCAGTGCCGACTCCACTCTCCCCAAAAGCCTTCAGAGGAGACTATAAACCGAAAGGCCCTGTGTGCTAACACGCAGAACATCTTGCGCACATGTTAAATCCTGTTTCGCTTTTCGTAAGAGTAGGCCATTGTGTGCCGGTGGGACAGATAAAGATTGACAAAATGCATACACACAGGGACTAGATGTAAAAAAGCATGAGTGCTTATTCCATTATCCTCGATATAAAAGAATAAATAAATAAAATTAAAATAATTTGTGGGGAGTGTCACATGTATAGGGAAGGCAAAGCGCTTTTCATGATAAGAAAAAGTAAAAAACAACACATTCACATACACTTAACAGCAATGCCACTCATACACTGCATTGAAATACGCACATTGTGATTCAGACAACATTATACAAACATAACTGGAAAGCAAGTGTTCTCGGACATATGCAGCAGACTAAGGCCAGAGGCTCAAAAGCAAGTCAAAAGTAGAATCCACGTCGTTTAGTATCAGTTTGTGAGGAGTCATGGTTAGAGAGAAAAAAAAAGATTCTTTGAATTGCCACTTAAAAATTTTTATTTTTTTTTAAATTCAGAATATTAGGTTTATAGAGCCAATATTATGAAAGTGAAAGAATGTGTGTGCGTGGTGTGTGATGTGTGCAATGTGTGCATGCATCTGTAAAAGTGTCATCTTTGTTTGTGCGTATGCGGTTTTTCTTTTTTGTTTTTTTTTTCTTTACATCAACGGTGTTGGATATTTGAAGGTATTACAGATGTTGGCTTTGAACTTTTGAAGTGAACTGTTTACTTGAAGCCACTTAAACTGAACGAGGTAACAGACAGCCCTGATATACATCCTGGCTTTGGGGTGGGTGGGTGAGCGGCAGCAGGGCTAGTAAAGAAGCGTGAATAATGAAATGTGGCCTGTGAAGTAAATTATCCAGGATGCATAATTGTGATTGTGATGTGTGTTGGTGTGTGTGTGTCTAAGAAGGTGAAATGAAATGCCTGTGAAGTAAATTCCAGGTTGCATATTTGTGGATGTGTGTTTGGTGTGTGTGTGTCTATGAAGTAAATTCCAGGTGCAATTGTGCATGTGTGTTGGTGTGTGTGTGTGTGTAGCCCCAAGACGAACCACTTTGCTACCTCTTCCCGGGACTTGACGGTCAAGCTGTGGGATCTGGAACTGGGCTACCCCCTGCGTTCCTTTGTGGGGCATGATCAGGATGTGGAGGTCAGTTTACACCCCCCCCCCAGAGGTGGTGGTGGTGGAGGGGGTGGTATGTGGGTGGTGGCTGGGTTTTTTTCCAGAATTTTAAATTTGTGCATGTGTATGTGTGTGTTTTTATTTTTTAATTTTTTTAATGTTATTTTTTATATCGAGGATAATGGTATAAGCATTCTTGTGCTTTTTTACATACAGTTCCTGTGTGTATGCAGTTTTGTAAATGTCATCTGCTCCCACTGCACTCTATGCCTACTCTTACGAAAAGCGGAACAGAATATAACATGTGTGCAAGATGTTCTGTGTGTGTGTGTTTGTGCGTGTGTGTGGTGTGGTGTGTGTGTGTGTGTGTGTGTGTGTGTGTGTTGTGTGGTGTGTGTGGTGTGATGTGGTGTGGTGTGGTTGTTGTGTGTGGTGTGGTGTGTGTGTGTGTGTGTGTGTGTGTGTGTGTGTGTGTGCTGTGCGTGTGTGCGTGATGTGTGTGTGGTTTTGTTGTGTTACCATTTTGTTTAGCTATGTAAAGTCATAGATTCATTCAATGAGAAGAGTCAGCCATTTCAAACAAGAACAGTCCAATCAGTCATGTGAAACAACACAAAATATGAGCCAAAAACGATCGTTTTTGCCATGTTTCTGCAGCCAGATGTTGCCAAGCAAAAGGAGAATGATCTCCACGCATTTAATTCCCTTTAACTGTAGTCCAGGAAGCTGGCATGTTTACGTCAGGTTGTCACCTGGAAAATTTTCCATGTTGTTGGTGCGTAGAGTGCACAGCTAGTCCTGGAAAATTTCTGGCAGGGGGTGTTAAGTGGTTAAATGAGCTGCTCTGAAGTGGAAACGTGTCAGCTGAGGCCAGCAGGCAGACCTCCTGCAGAGTGACAAGCACAGAAGACCTGACACTATGCACCTTTTGTATTTTGTACCACTGTCAGGCTGCTCTCCCCGGGGAGAGCGCATCGCCACAAGTGCAGCGCCTACCCTTTTTTTTTTCTTTTTCCTGCATGCAACTGTATTTGTTTCCCTATCAGAGTGGCTTTTTTTCTATAGAATTTTGCCAGGGTCAACCCCTTGTTGCCGTGGTTCTTTTACGTGCGCTAAATAGCGATGTGTAACACACGGACCTCAGTTTATCGTCATATTCGACGGATGCACCTTGCCTGGATAGGGAACGGAGAAGAGACAGAATAATCTGACATGGGTTAGAAAATGTCTAGTATGAATTTTGAGAGAAAAAAGACAGGTGTTGACGATGATGATGATGATAAACATGACAATAAAGGTGATGTGTAGATTTTTCAGCTATCTGTAAATCATTGATTGATTGATTGATTGATTGATTCAGGCCGTGCTCATTCACCCTAATGGTTACTACGTGGCCTCGGGCTCGCGGACAAGACAGTGCGGCTGTGGGACATACGGGACGGGAAGTGTCTACGCACACTGCAGGGACATCGCGGTTCGATTCTCGCTCTGGCTTTCTCCAGCGACGGTCAGATGATGGCGTCAGCAGGTACTTATTTTTATTGATTATTCTTTTATATAAAGGATAATGGAATAAACATTCATGTGCTTATTTACATCCAGTCCCTGTGTGTATGCAGTTTTGTAAATGTCATCTGTTCCCTCCGGCTCACAATGACCTCTTATGAAAAACGGAACAGGATTTAACGTGTGCGCAAGATGTTCTGCGTGCGTTCGCACACAGGGCCTTGGTTTAAAGTCTCATCTGAAGGAGATAGGGTGTGCCTGACCACTCAAGATTCTGAAATACTTTTCATTTTTATTTATCTATTTTTAAATTTTTTTATTTCATTGTAGTTTATTCTTTGATTTTGAAGATGGTGGAATAAACATTCATATGACAAAATTTACAAAACCGCATACACACCGGGACTGGATGTACAAAAGCATGTGAGTGTTTTAGTCCATTATCCCTAAATAGAAGAATAAAATGAATAAAACATGCACGCAAGCACACACACGCATGCATGCATACACACGCACACACACTAACACGCACACACGCACGCACACGCACACATGCCACACTCATTCATTCATTCATTATTCATTCATTCATTTATTCATTCATTCACTCTTTTCTTCATCTCTTCATCCACTCATTTGATTTCATCCATCTCCTCATTCATTCACACATTAATTTCATTCCCACATACATTCACACATTTATTCATGGATGGACTCTTTTTTAAAATTGTTATTTATTTATCTATTTATTCATTCATTCATTCATTTCATTCATTCATTCATTCATTCACATATTTATTCATTCATGGACTCTTTTTAAAAATTTGTATTTATTTATTTATTAATTGATTCATTCACACATTCATTCATTTCTGGATTCTTTTTATTTGTCCATTTATTCTTTTATTTATTTATTCTTTTATTTATTTATTTATTTATTTATTCATTCATTCATTCATTCATTCATTCATTCATTCATCATTCCTAAACTCTTTTAAAAAAAAAATTTATTCATTCATTCCTAGACTCTTATAACATTTTTATTTATGTATTATTTTTTCATTCACACATTCATTCATTCCTGGACTCTTTTTTTAAAATTTAATTTAACTTTTTTCATTCCTGGACTCTATAAAAAAAAATGTTTTGTTTTATTTTTTTTCATTTGTGGACTCTTTTAAAAAAAATCTTTCTTTTTTCATTCTTGGACTCTTTAAAAAGAATTATTTGTTTATACATTTTTTTAATTACTGGACTCTTTTTTAAAATACAATTACTGTATTTATTTTTTTCATTCCTGGCCTCTTTTAAAAAAAAAATTATTTATTATTTTTCATTCATTCCTGGACTCTTAAAAAAATTATTATTTTTCATTCCTTCCTGCACTCTAAAAAAAAAAAAAAATTTCATTCCTTCCTGGACTCTTTAAAAAAAATTATTTGTTTATTTTTCATTCCTTCATGGACTCTTTTTAAAAAAATTATTATTTTTCATTCCTTCCTGGACTCTTTTAAAAAAAAAAATTATTTATTATTTTTCATTCCTTCCTGGACTCTTTTAAAATTTTTAAAAATTATTTTTCATTCCTTCCTGGACTCTTTAAAAAAAAAAAATTTATTATTTTTCATTCCTTCCTGGACTCTAAAAAAAAAAAAATTGTTTATTATTTTTCATTCCTTCCTTCCTGGACTCTTTTAAAAAAAAAAATTGTTTATTATTTTCATTCCTTCCTGGATTCTTTAAAAAAAAAAAAATTTGTTCATGAAATTTCATTTTCATTCCTTCCTGGACTCTTTAAAAAAAAAAAAAAATTGTTTATGAATTTCATTTTCATTCCTTCCTGGACTCTAAAAAAAAAAAAAATTTGTTTATGAAATTTCATTTTCATTCCTTCCTGGACTCTTTAAAAAAAAAAAAATTTGTTTATGAAATTTCATTTTCATTCCTTACTGGACTCTTTAAAAAAAAAAAAAAAATTTGTTTATGAAATTTCATTTTCATTCCTTCCTGGACTCTTTAAAAAAAAAAAATTGTTTATGAAATTTCATTTTCATTCCTTCCTGGGCTCTTTAAAAAAAAAAAAATTTGTTTATGAAATTTCATTTTCATTCCTTCCTGGACTCTTTAAAAAAAAAAAAATTTGTTTATGAAATTTCATTTTCATTCCTTCCTGGACTCTAAAAAAAAAAAAATTTGTTTATGAAATTTCATTTTCATTCCTTCCTGGACTCTTTAAAAAAAAAAAAAATTTGTTTATGAAATTTCATTTTCATTCCTTCCTGGACTCTTAAAAACAACAAAAAAAATTGTTTATTATTTTTCATTCCTTCTGGACTCTTAAAAAAAAAAAAAAATTGTTTATGAAATTTCATTTTCATTCCTTCCTGGACTCTTTAAAAAAAAAAAAAAATTGTTATTATTTTTCATTCCTTCCTGGACTCTTTAAAAAAAAAAAAATTTGTTTATGAAATTTCATTTTCATTCCTTCCTTCCTGGACTCTCTTAATTTTTTATTTTCTTCATTCCTTCCTCCTCACAACAGGGGACGACCGGCGGATCCAGGTGTGGGATTTGAACTCGGGCACGCTGGTGAGGGAGCTGCGTGGCCACACGGACACGGTGTACAGCCTGACCTTCAGCCCCTGCGACAAGATGCTGGCCTCGGGGGGGCAGGACTGCCTCCTCAGGCTCTGGGACCTCTCCGCCTCCGCCCTCCAACGCCCTCCCTCCGCTCAGTAAGGATGCTTTATGTGTGTGTGTGGGGGGGGGGGTGAGGTGGGGGGGGGGGGGGGGGGGGGGGGGGGGGGGGGGGAGGTGGAGGGTGTGTGTGTGGGGTGGTGGGGGGAGGTGGAGGGGTGGGTGGGGGGGGGGGGAGGGATGTGTGTGTGTGGGGGGGGAGGGAGTTGTGTGTGTAGTTGTGTGTGTGGGGGGGGGGGGGGATGAGTGTGTGTGTTTGAGGGGGGAAAGGGGGGTGTGTTTGGGGGGGAGGGATGTGTGGGGTGTGGGGTGTAGTCTGCGAGTGGGGGAGGGGAGGGGAGGGATGCGTGTGTGGTGCGGGTGGGTAGGTGGGTGGTGTTTGTGGTTGTAGTGTGTGTGTGTGTGTTGTGTGTGTGTGTGTGTTTGTGTGTGTGTGTGTGTATGTGTGTGTGTGTGTGTGTGTGTGTGTGTGTGTGTGTGCGTGTGTGTGGTGTGTGTGTGTGTGTGTGTGTGGGGTGTGTGGTTGTGTGTGTGTGTGGTGGCGAGGGGGTGTGTGGTATGTGTGTGTGGTGGTGGGGGGGGGGGGATATGTGTGTGTGTGGGGGGGGGGGTGGCTTGAATTGGCTCTGTCAGATCATGAGTTCAATGGTCTAACCACTCGGCTATCCCTCTGCCGCCCTGTGCTGTGATCTGTGTACAGAGGATGCGGAGTTTAGTAATTGTATTGTGGTGTTGTGTTGTGTTGCATCATATTGCACTGTACTGTATTGTATTGTATTGTATTGTGTTTGTATCGTATCATATTGCACTGTACTGTACTGTATTGTATTGTATTATGTTGTATTGTATTGCATTGTACTGTATTGTATTGCATTGCATTGTACTGTATTTTATTGTATCATATTCTATTGTATTATATTGTATTGTATTGTATTGTATTGTATAGCGGATTTCTCTACATGAGATTCAGGCTGTTCTCCCCCAGGGAGATCACATTGCCACAACAGCAGCGCCACCCATCATTGTTTTGGTCTTGTCCTGTCTGCAGGTGTATTTGTTTCCTTATCAGAGTTGCTTCTTTTCTAGACAATTTTTTGCCAGGGACGACTTTCTTGTTGCTGTGGGTTCTTTTACCTACGCTTAATGCATGTTGCACACAGGCAGGACCTTGGTTTATTGTCTCATCTGAAAGACTAGCTCCCAGACCACCACCACTCGAGGTGTAGTGGTTAGGGGAAAGTTTCAGGGCCAAACAGGGATAGAACCACCACATGTTTTGAATCCAAACTTTTTGCTTTCTATGCATGTCCGTTAGTTACCTCTAGGCCACTGATCCATTTTTCCACCTTCTTTTTGTTGATCAGTGTGTGTGTGTGTATGTGTGCTGTGTTAGTGTTGTGTGTGTGTGTGCTTGTGTGTGTGTGTGCTTGTGTGTGTGTGTGTGTGTGTGTGTGTGTGTGTGTGCTGTGTGTGTGTGTGTGTGTGTGTGTGTGTGTGTGTGCATGCATGTGTGTGTGCTAGTGTGTGTGTGCTTGTGTGTGTGTGTGTGTGTGTGTGTGTGTGCGTGTGGCTGTGCGTGCGTGCGTGCGTGCATGCGTGCGTGCGTGTCTCTGTCAGTTTGTGTCTGTGTGTTCTTATGCATGTGTGCATGCATGTGTGAGCGTGCACGTGCTTGCGATGTGTGTGTGCTGTGTGTGTGAGACCTGTTTACCCTTCCAAACCTTAACCACCTTCTTTACTGGTTACTTGAAGTAAGTGCGTGTTTCAATGTGCGTTGTGTTTCAATCCTGTGTGTTGTGGTGTGTGCAGGACGGAGGGCCACACGTCCTCAGAACTGATGGGAGCCTACCCCACCAAGTCTGCCACCGTCACCTCCCTCTGCTTCCCCCACTTCCACCTGCTGTACGCTGTGGGGGCCTGTCTGTGACCACACTCTGCAGGGCAGGCAGGCAGGGCAGGGCAGGGCAGGGCAGGGCAGGGCAGGGTGTCCTCTGCTATGTGGCCTTGCCGGGGTTCTTCTTTGTCTTTCTCTTGTCTTGTCTGTGTCTTTTTTTTGTCTGTTGTGTCTGTCTTGTGTCTTTGTCTTCTCTTGTTCTGTCTGTGTCTTCTGTCTGTCTTCTGTCTCTGTTCTTCATCCTCTCTCTCTCTCTCTCTCTCTCTCTCTCTCTTCTCTTCTCTCTCTTCTTCTCTCTCTCTTCTCTCTCTCTCTCTCTCTCTCTCTTCTCTCTCTCTCTCTCTCTCTCTCTCTCTCTCTCTCTCTCTCTCTCTCTCTCTCCCTCCCTCCCTCCTCTCTCCCCCCTCCCCCTCTATTGCCACTCCTTGCTGCTGAGAACCTGCCATCGATCTCATCCTATTCTCTCACTGTGAGGCCTTGTGGTGTCCGTATACAAGCAACAGTGGCCTGAGGCGGTTGAAAAGTGTTGAATCATTATCTGGTCAAAGAGAAAACTTTCTCTGTGTGTATGTATGGAGAGGAAGCTGCCTTTCTTTGTCCCAGCATTCTTTTTCTTTTTGTTTTTTTTGTTTGGGGTTTTTTTATTTTGCTGCCTCTTTTTTGTGATGTTCCAGTCCTGCTGTTTTAACGCCACACATTTGAATCTTTCCGCCCCAGCCATACCCAGATTTGTTAGATCGTATCCTCAGGGTCCTGAGAAAATCTTTTCCGTCTGATATGGTGAAAGTGGAATGTCGGTCTTTAAGGACAAGGTTGTCTTAAGGAATCTGGTTTGGGTTTCTATTTCATTTTATGTGTGACCGATGTGGGTTTTCCCACAACGGTGCCCACCTGGGCTGACCCTTATGGTTGACAGGGCGTTCAATACAAGCAAGGACAGTAAAGTTGGTTTTATACCCTGTTTTAATCTGTATATCATTGTACAGTTGTAATTCGAGTTTTAAAGTTTGACGAGGATGACAGCCCTGATATGGCCTGTGTGGTCGGTGGGGCTATAGACAACATGATTGGATCCTCAGGGTTGAAAGCCCACAAGGCAGGCTGTGTGGGTGTGTTTTGTTGTGGGTGCATGTGCATGAACGCAAGCATAAGCAAATTTAATACATTGTTAAATCAAGGTGTGTGTGTGTGTGCAAGTGCATGCAAGCATGTGCAAATATCATACAGTAAAAGTGGTAAATCTAGGTGTGTGTGTGTGTGTGTGTGTGTGTGTGTGTAGTGTAAGTGTAAGTGTAAGTGTGTGTGTGTGTGTGTTGATTTATTTATTTCATTTATTTATTTATTCTTTTATATCAAGGATAATGGGATAAGCACTCTTGTGCTTTTTTACATCCAGTCCCCATGTGTATGCAGTTTTGTAAATGTCATCTGTTCCAACCGGCACACGATGGCCTACACTTATGGAAAGTGGAACAGGATTTAACGTGTGCTTAAGATGTTCTGCGTGTGTTCACACACGGGCCTCGGTTTAAAGTCTCATCCGAAGGACTTTGGGGGAGAGTGGAGTCAGCACTGATGTTAATTCCAGGAGAAAAATCTCCTTGAACGGGAATCGAATCCAGGTCGTCAAATTGCGAGCGCAATGTTCTGACCACTAGGCTATCCCGTCCCCCATGTGTGTGTGAATGTGTGTTTGAACATTGTGTGTGTGTGTGTGTGTGTGTGTGTGTGTGTGTGTGTGTGTGTGTGTGTGTGTGTGTGTGTGTGAGAAAAGTGTGTGTGTCATTACAAGTGTGAAAATATTATATGCATGTACACATTTCTGTTGCCATATTATGCATTTGTATGAACAGTTGTGTGTGTGGTGCATGTGCGTGTGTGTGTGCATGTGCGTGTGTGTGTATGTGCGTGTGAGTGGGGAGTGTGTGTGTGTGTGTGTGTGTGTGTGTGTGTGTGTATGTGTATGTGTGTGTGTGTGTGTGTGTGCATGTGCGTGTGTGTGTCCTGTTTAGGACATGAGCTAGACAAGAAAGGGAATAAAAAGTGTTACTTGTCTGCTTGTTATGGAAATAAATATTTTGATTTGATTCTTGTTCTCTCTTTGTGGCTCTTGTTCTGGTGTGCTGGTCATGTGTGATTGTTTCTCTTATATCCCCGAAGCGCCTGCAGTGAAAATTACCCCTGGAAAACCCACTGCCAGAGGCCTGCTATATAGAGCCCTGTGGTTTGGGATCACAGTGAGTACTGCCATTGTTGTTAACATAAACAAGACTCTTGTGAGAGTTGCTGTCTTTGTGTTAACAAAATGCCACCATGTACTGTGTCCAAATCGGTAAAGGTTTTGATTTAAGCAAGTTATGAATTTTCAAAGTTTGCCCCCCCCCGCCCCAAAATTTATTACCAGCCATGGTGAAGATAACTACCGCTGTAGTCTTGTGGTTAGGGCGTTGGACTCGTAATCTAAAGGTTGCGGGTTCGATCCCAGCTTTGGCTATAGTGTTGTGCCCTTAGAAAAGGCACTTTACGGCTATTTTCTCACCCCACCCAGGTGTAAAAGGGGTACCAACCTTGTGTTGGGGGTTAACCCTGCGATAGACTGGCATCCTATCCAGGGGGGAGTCTATGACTCTCAGTCACTTAATGCCACAGAAATCGGGATAAGCACCAGCCTGATGAGCCTTAGGCTCGGGACAGACTTTAACTTTAACTTATGGTGAAGATGCCTCGCTGAGAGAGGATATGGACGCCTATCTATAGAGTGGGTTTAAAGGCTTTTTTCAGTGGAATAGTGTTAAGGCCGATCGAGCTGATGGGGCAGAGTGGCCAAGATACTGGTGTTTTGTTTTGATGGAAGAGATCGTGATTGCCAATCATGATGTGTCATGATTACATTTTTGTTGTTGTTGGTAAGCAAACTGCGTGATTGCAAAAAAAGCACCAGGCCCAGTGTGTGTGCTTAATGTCATGCAGTATGCAAGAAATATCATTTTTGCAGTAAAAGGTGGTATAAATATATGTGGCGCTCCACCACGAAATGAGTCGCTTAGCACATAACCCACTTTTCCGCTAGGAGCCATTAAAGGCAGGTAGGGTCAAGTTGACAATTTTGAGGTTTTGATTGATTATTAAAGTATGGCCATTATTCTACCTTATAGTGAAATATCAAATCATAATTTTGTTTCTTTTGCCTTTTAAACGTGTTTTAAAAATACACAAGCCCTCATTCTGACCACCTATTAGGATGCTAAACTTGTCAATTTCTCATTTTGTCATTTCCTGCAGTCTAGTATTTTAACTTGCAATACCTTTCCTAGAATTGTCCGATTTTCAATCTGTTTTTTGTATTGTATAATTATTTTATTGCAGTTTGATAACATGTCAATAACTCAAAATTGACCTCTGGTGCAATGTGTCTCATTATGTGGTGGAGCGTCACATATTTGTGACGCTCCACCACGAAATGAGTCGCTTAGCACATTACCCAATTTTGCACTAGGAGCCTTTAAAGGCAGGTGGGGGTCAAGTTGTCAATTTTGAGATTTTGATTGATCATTAAACTATATCCGTTTATCTACCTTATAATGAAATATCAAGGCATACTTTTTATTCCTTTTGCTTTTAAATGTGTTTTGAAAATACCAAGCACTATTCTGACAACCTGTTACTAAAATAAACTTGCCGTTTCTCATTTTGTCAATCCTGCAGTCTATCATTTCAATTTGTAATAATGTTTCACAGAATTGTCCGATTTTCAATCTGTTTTTTGTATTGTATAGCCACTTTATTGACATTAATAGCATGTCAATAACTAAAAATTGACTTCATGTGCATCCGTCTCATTATGTGGTGGAGCGTCACATTTGATCATTTCCTTGTGTAGTGACTATTGAAAATTGTAAAAATTACTCCCTTGACAAAATCTGTAGGCCTACTAAGTGAAAGCACCGTGGTGACTTGGGGGAGATATGGTTTTTAAGTAAATTTTGCTGTTTTAAAAAAAAATTTTCCTTGATTGTTTCTCCTGGTTATTTTTGTTTTGTTTTACATGTCAGTACTGTTTTATATCACACACACTGATCATACTGATTTTTCAGGAGTTTGTGTGTGTGTTTCTCTCCGGTGTTTAATTATACACACATGTGGGATCTGTCCTCTGTGGTTCAGAAGTGAGAGAACTCTCTCTGAAAAACTGCTCTCTGAAACTGACTTTGAACTTTTACATGAAATTGTACAACCCTGCACAGAGAGAGAGCGAGAGATTTATTTATTTTATTTATTTATTCTTTTATATCAAGGATAATGGAATAAGCACTCATGTGCTTTTTGTCATCCAGTCCCCGTTTGTATGCAGTTTTGTAAATCTTGTCATCTGTTCCCACCGGCACACAATGGCCTACTCTTGCAAAAAGGGAAGCAGGATTTAATGTGTGCGCAAGATGTTCTGCATGCGTTCGCACACAGGGCCTCGGTTTATAGTCTCATCCAAAAGACTTTTGGGGGAGAGTGGAGTCAGCACTAATGTTAACTCCAGGGGAATAATCCCCTCGAATGGGAGTCAAACTCGGGTCGTCAAATTGCGAGCGCAATGTTCTGACCATTATGCTATCCCGTCCCCGGGAGAGAGAGAGAGAGAGAGAGAGAGAGAGAGTGAACACTGAATGCAGTTTATTGCTTTAAAGCCGTACAAGCTCATCAAGCATGCATCACGAAAGATCAAATCAAACAAAACGTGAAATGTTTGTGTGTGTGTGTGTGTGTGTGTGTGTGTGTGTGTGTGTGTGTGTGTGTGTGTGTGTGTGTGTCTGTGTCTGTGTGTGTCTGTCTGTCTGTCTGTCTGTCTGTCTGTCTGTGTGTGTGTGTGTGTGTGTGAGAGAGAGAGAGAGAGAGAGAGAGAGAGAGAGAGAGAGAGAGAGAGAGAGAGAGAGAAGAATGTATACCTGTGTTGTTACTACTTCCAGAGTTGTTTGCAATGTTTCATTGTGTGCGTGTTCAGACAATAATATGAATGTTTAAGCATGCAATAAAGCGGATAGATTGAGAGCAGAAACCTGTATTGTATGTATTTACACACTCACTTGCAAACATTTCTGTAACATGCATGTGTGAGCGAGCGCACATACGACCAGCAAGAGCACATAACAAGCATGCACATACACTCATTGTGTCTTTGTATTCATGTCACTCGTACTGTGCGCGCGCACATGTCTGGGTGTGTAATCATGCTCATGTTTTTCTCCTTTTCATTCTATCCCTCCCTCCCTCCCTCTCTTCACCTCACTCTTATTTCTCTCCCCTTCCTCTCTCTCTCTCTCTCTCTCTCTCTCTCTCTCTCTCTCTCTCTCTCTCTCTCTCTCTCTCTCTCTCTCTCTCTCTGTCTCTTTGTGTTTCTGTCTCTCTCTCTCCCCCCCCACCTCTCTCTCTTTCTCTGTCTCTCTGTCTGTCTCTGTCTCTCTCATCCCCCCCTCTCTCCCCCCTCTCTCCCCCCCTCTCTCTCCCCTCTCTCCCCCCTCTCTCCCCCCTCTCTCTGTCTTCCACTCCTCTCTGCTCTATTACTCTTACACGAACACACACATTACAAACAAAACAAAAACCAGAAAATTAACCAAACATTTCAACACACTCTTAATACCACCTAAGCCCACATAGATTCCCCAGGTAGGGAACTCTCTCTCTAGATCTATAGCGTGTGGCAGATGTATACTTCCTATCAATAATGATGTACAGGCTGTTCACACATGGTAAAAAAAAAAAAAAAAAAAAAAATCACACTTGAAGGAAGGAGAGAGAGAGAAAAAAAAATCCTGACAAAACAAACAAACAAACAAACAAACGAAACCCTCCAACAGGTAACAACAATAACATGGGTTTTTTCCCCCCCTGCACTACCTGTACTATTACCAGCATGTTGCGCAATTCAGAGTGCATGTGCCTGTGTCTGTGTATGTGTCTGCCTTCTGGCCACACTGCATTGATTGATTCTGGTCTAGCTGGCTAGCTAGCTGGCTGCATCAATGATCAACATCCATCAACCTTGTTGATGCCTGCCACACACACACACACACACGCACGCACGCACGCACGCACGCGCTCGCGCGCACGCACGCACGCACACACACTAACACACACTCACTCACACGCACACACACACGCGAGCACACACACACACACACACACACACACACACACACACACACACACACACACACAACACAGAGTAGAGGGTGGGGGAGGGGGAGAGAAGGAGAGAAAGGGAAGGTGAAAGGAGGGAGGTAGGGGGACAGAGAGAGGAGAGAAAGGGAAAGTGAGAGAGAAAGGGGAGGGGAGAGGGGATGAGAACTGTATATGAAAACAGAAAAGGGTGGTGGTGGTAGGGGGAGAACACTACATGAATACGGAGAGAGAGAGAGAGAGAGGGGGGGGGGGGGAGAACACTGAACACTACATGAACACAAAGAGAGAGAGAGGGGGGGGAGGAGAGAACACTGAACACTACATGAACACGAGAGAGAGAGAGGAGGGGGGGGGGGGGAGAACACTGAACACTACATGAACAAGAGAGAGAGAGAGAGGGGGGGAGGGGAGAACACTGAACACTACATGAACACAGAGAGGGAGGGGAGGGGGGGGGGTGGCAGGGAGACAACAGGATTTCAGTATTGATTTCAGTGTCGTTTCCAAGAAAATGGATCACAGACTACTTTCTATTATGGGTCTGTAAAAAAATAATGCATAAAGTGTGTGTGTGTGTGTGTGTGTGTGTGTGTGTGTGTGTGTGTGTGTGTGTGTGTGTGTGTAGTTTGAGTAGAGTGGAGTGGAGTGGAATGTAGTATGTAGTGTAGAATAGTATAGCAATGTGTAGTGTCGTATAGTGTAGTGTAGTACTGTACTGTATAGTATAGTATACACAAAAGTATAGTATCTCCTCCCCCCTCCCCCCTTTTAGTCCATTTTGTATTTGCAACCAAAAGTAGGACACACACCCCCCTCAAAAAAAAGAAATCCAAACTAAACAAGGGTAGGTAACCATTACAACTCTTGTGTCATTTCAAGAATGGTTACCAAAGACAATTCCATTCCCCCCCCCCCATCCCCTCCACCGTTATCACTAGAAAACTTTGGTGACAGCATTTGGGGCTTTTTGAACTAAGGACTTTTAGTTTTGTGGCCTGCCAATGCTGGCATTGAAACCTGATATTTGAAAAAAACAAAACAAAACGAAACTGTAAGGAAGAAAATTACTATGAAATAATAATAATTAAAAAAAAGTATAGGATGTAAAGTATATACAGGGAACAGGATAGCTCATTGGTCAGAGCACTTGCTTTCCCCTGGCTAAGGTTAAGCAGCGTTGAGCGTGGTAGGTGGGTGGTAGGTGGGTGGTAGGTGGGTGACCTGTAGCACGCCTTGGCTTCAGTACAGTCCCCTAGTTCACCAAGCTGTCAATGGGTACCTGCCCTCTTGAGGGTCAGGGAAGGTAAAGCAGCGAGGGAGAGGAGATGGGCGCTGCCCTCAACATCCCGGCCCCTGGAGAAGCTGAGGTCTCTGACGCCTCGCTCCCCAACAACTGTATAGATTACGGGAAAATCTTAACGTTTCTTTTTTTTTCTCATGTATATGTTTATGTAATACATGCATGACATATATAACTATATGATACAATAAATAACAGTGTCTTCATGAATCCCGAGTCGGAAACATTTTAAAAAAAACACAAAAAACCCCAAACCGATCTACTTCAAAACAGGCACCGCCTTCCTACTCCCCCCCCCCCCTCTCCCTCCTTCCCCCATATCCAGAATTTCTTTCTAGTCATGTACCAGATGTGTTTATGCGGATTTTAATGTGGCGTTATGTGTGACATGAGTATAGTAGTAGAGCACAGCTGTGGTTGTCATAATGATGTGGTCTGTTGCTTTGTTTTTTTTGTGCGGCGTAGCTAGACCTATCGGACACGATGACTGTGCCCATAAAAATCATTATGCACAGTGTCTGTTGATAGCCATAGCCATGCTCTGATAACCGTTTTACTGATGTGACGGATTTGGTGCGGGGGCGGGGGGTTCATTGGAATTTTTAAAAATATTTTTTGTATTCTTATGTGATGGACGCCTTTTGCCGAGTGGTGAAGACCGTTGGACTTCAGTCCTCCTACAGGTTCATGAAGTCGTGGGTTCGAATCACGGGAGTGTTGGTAGAGTTTGGTGAATTAGCAATCCCGACGATCTCCCAGGTCAATTTCAAGTGCAGTCTTGCCAGTGCCTTCGTTCATTTGTATGTAAACATTAGTTTATGTTACGAGTTCGGTAGGGTACGGAAATAACAACATACCATGTATGTATCCTGTACACATACCCACACACGTACGCACACACGCACGCACGCACACACTCACACACACACACACACACCACACACACACACACACACACACACACACACACACACACATACACACACACACATACAAAATGAGCAGCTCTGAAGTGGGAAAGTGTGGGCTGAGGCCAGCAGGCAGACCTCCTGCAGAGTGACAAGCACAGGAGAGAAGAGCTGGAACCACGCATCCCTCCCGCTAAGGGAACTCAGAGAAGAGAGAAGTGATCATTTTTGGATGGGTGGTCTATAGATGTAACACATCTTAAAGCGAGAAGTTCGGGTTTGATCCCCATTTGTGCTAAAACTCCCCCCCCCCCCCCCCCCCCCACCACCACCACTAGACCTTGAGTGATGGCCTGGATGCTAGTCTTTCGGATAAGACGATAAACTGGAGGCCCCATGTGCAACACGCATTCAGTTGCACGTTAAAGAGCCCACAAGAAGAAGAGAGTTGTCCCTGGCAAATTTCTGTAGGGAACAAAAAACCACCCTGAGAGGAAAACTAATACACTTGAAAACAAGAGAAAAAAAAGAAAGAAAAATAGGTGGTGCTGCTCTTGTGGCGACGTGTTCTCCCAGGGGGAGAGCAGCCCGAATTTCACGCAGAGAAATGTGCCGTAAGTGAAAGTGGTGTTCAGTTCAATGTTTTCATGTTTTTCCCTTCAGGGGGCAGGTGTGGCTTAGTGGTTAGAGTCTTGATCTCCTGTTCTGACGGTAACTGAAGTTGAGGGTTCCAGTCTCCACTGTATTGAGGCGTCTGTTTGAGGAGATTTCCCTCCTCCTGGAGTTAACATCGGTACTGATTCCACTCCCCTGAAAGTCCTTTAGATGAGCCTGGAAACTAGGGTCCTGTAATTGTGTGTGTGTGCACGTGCGTGCGCGCGCGCGTGCGTGCATACACACACACACACACACACACACACACACACACACACACACACACACACACACACACACACACACACACACACAAAGAAAAAAAAAGAGCAAGCCACATAACCCACCATACGCAGAAACTAACTATTCCTAAACTCTTGGGTCTGAAACCAGAATGTTTTCCTGCGCCTACACTAAAGGTCAGTCTGTCTCTCTGACATTCACTGGTCTGTAATGTATTCCATATTATGGTGACGATGTAACAGAATACCCACTAACTTTCGGATGAGACTATGAACCGATGTCCCGTGTGCAAACAGACGTTATTTTATATCGAGGATAATGGAACAAGCACTCATGTGCTTTTTTACATCTAGTCTCCGTGTGTATACAGCTTTGTAAATTTTGTCATCTGTTCCCACCGGCACACAGTAGCCTACTCAAATAGCCTACGAAAAGCGGAACAGGATTTAACGTGTGCGCGGTTTATTATAGTCAGATCTGAAGGACTTTGAGGGGAGTGGAGTCAGTATGAACGTGAACTCAACAGGGGGAGAAAAAAAACCCTACTCCTCTGACAGACATCTCAGTGGAGAATCGAA
>CM060344.1:18969928-18974928 GCA_030674155.1 Stramonita haemastoma
TCAACTCTTTGTTTTCCTATCTCCAATAACTATATTTATTATTTAGTGTTACACCCTTACTGCTTCGGTTTCAAGCCAGTAGGGGAGTTGTAGGGTGTGGGTGGTGTGGTGTGTGGGTGTGTGTGTGTGATGTGTGGGTATTTATATTGCATATTTGTCTGTGTGTCTGTATGTGTCTGTCGTGTCTGTCTTTCTACATACACTAGACACACACCGATACAGACATAGCTACAGACAGATACAGATACACAGACAGAACAGAAGACACAGAGACTAACACACACACACACACACACAACACACACCACACAACACACTCACACACACACGCGCGCGCGCACACCACACACACACACAGACGCACAGCGCCCCCGCGCACGCTTACACAATCATGTCTATTAAAAAAAAAAAACGAGAGAGAGAGGGAAAGGAAAGTGGGAGTGGAGACGAGAGAAGGGAAGAGGGGAGAAGAGAAGAAGGAGGAAAGAGAGAGAAGGAGGAAAGAGAGGGGAGAAAGATAGAAAGAGAAGAGAAGTAGGAAAAGAGAGAAGTAGGAAAGAGAGACGAGGGAGAAGAGAGAAGGGGAGAAGAAGAAAAGTAGGAAGAGAATGAAGTGAGGAAAGAGAGAGAGAGGAAGAAGAAGGAGAAGAGAGAGAGAAGAGAGAAGAGAGAAGGAGGAAAAGAGAGAGAGAGGAAGAGAGAAGAGAAAGAGAGAGAAGGAGAAAGAGAGAGAGAAGGAGGAAAGAGAGAGAAGAGAGAAGAGAGAAGAGAGAGAAAGAGAAGAGAAGAGAGAAGAGAGAGAGGAGGAAGAGAGAGAGAGAGAGGAAAGAGAGAAGGAGGAAGAGAGAGAGAGGGAGATGAGAGAAGGAGGAAGAGAGAGAAGGGGGAAGAGAGAGGAGGAAAAGAGAGAAGAGAGAGAGAGAAGAGAGGAGAAAGAGAGAGAGAGGAGAGAGAGAAGGAGAAGAGAGAGAAGGGAGAGAGAGAGAGACAAGAGAGAGAAGAGAGGGAGAGAGAGAAGAGGAAGAGAGAGAGAAGAGAAAGAGAGAGAGATAGAGAGAGAGGAACAGAGAGAGAGAGAAGAGAGAAAGGGAAGAAGAGGAAGAGAGAGAGCAGAAAGAGAGAGAAGAGAGAGACAGAGAGAGACAGAGAGAGACAGAGAGATTGATTATTTAGAATTTATTCTTTTATATCGAGGATAATGGATAAGCATCTTGTGCTTTTTTACATCCAGTTCCGTGTGTATGCACTTTTGTAATGTCATCTGTTCCCACCGGCACACGATGGCCTCCTCTTACGAAAAGCGGAATAGGATTTAACGTGTGCGCAAGATGTTCTGCGTGCGTTCACACACGGGGCCTCGGTTTAAAGTCTCATCCGAAGGACTTTTGGGGAGAGTGGAGTCAGCACTGATGTTAACTCCAGGAGAAAAATCTCCTCGACCGGAATCGAACCCGGGTCGTCAGATTGCCAGCGCAATGTTCTGACCACTAGGCTATCCGTCCCCCCCTCTCTTTCTCTCTTTTCCTACGTCTCTCTCTTTCCTCCTTTTCTCTCCTTCTTTCCCCCTTCTCTCGTCTCCACCCCCAGACAGGGGAGAGACAGAGACAGAGAGAGACAGCACAGACACAGAGAGAAAAAGAGAGAGAGAGGTGAGCGGGGGGGGGGGGGGGGGGGGGGCAGTGAGAAATTAGAAACAGAGACGGGCGTGGATAGACTGAGAGAGACAGAGACAAACAGGAAAAAGAGAAAGAAATAGAGACAGAGGCAGAGAGAGAGAAAGAAACACAGAGACAGAGACTTCACAAGCTCAGTGCGATGTTCGGGCTTAGGGTGCATGCCAAACAAAAGTTGCATAAAAAGTAGTAACCCCTTGCATATTTCATCTTCTGCGTGTAGAGGCGTAGTCTACATACACGAAATGCCAGTAACGCACTGGCAAGCCTGCACTGACACTGACCTGGAAGATTGGTGTCAACGCCCTCGCTCTTTATAGCCCAGGCCAAAAGCTGTGTCAGTTATCAATGTACGTTTAATGCCAAGGCCTACATGAAAAGGGTGCATGCTACGTTTTGAAACGTGATGTTGTTGAGATTGTTCTTCAGTCATGAAGAAGTTAGAGTTAAAGTCTGTCCCGAGCCTAAGGCTCATCAGGCCGGTGCTTGTCCCGGTTTCTGTGGCGTTAAGCGACTGAGAGTCAAAGACTCCCCCCTGGATAGGACACCAGTCTATCGCAGGGTTAACCCCCAACACAAGGTTGGTACCCCTTTTACACCTGGGTGGGGTGAGAAAATAGCCGTAAAGTGCCTTTTCCAAGGGCACAACGCCATAGCCGAAAGCTGGGATCGAACCCGCAACCTTTAGATTACGAGTTCAACGCCCTAACCACTAGACTACGACGGCGGCTTAGTCATGAAGAAGCTCTTAGCTTAACAACCTGCACTTTCCTTTGTAAAGAAGAGAACGTACCTTCAAGTTAAAGAAGAGTAGGGTTGCCTATAGGGTCAGCTTCTGGAAAACCCAGTCATACACGGCAAACTTCTTCTCTCTCTCAGTGTGTGTACTGATTGTCTCACAGTGATTCCCAGATGAAAAACAGAGAGAGAGAGAGAGAGAGAGAGAGAGGGGAGAGGAGAGACGGATCGGGAATTCGGATTCGGATGGTTTATTCATTTATAGGCCAAGGCCCCTTATGAAGGGGTATACGAACATGATAACAAACAAATGCAGTAAGATCAAAATACACAAAAAATAAATAGATCTACATACTGGTTGCATGTGACAAAAGGAAAATTCTTACGACATAGCAAGGTCTCTAAGCTTAAATGCTTTGTATAAATACAAGGCAAAATTACGGACCACTTCCGGGGAGGATGATGACATCAACAAGGTTAATTTAAACATTGATGGCTTTCTATAATATTTGGGCTTGATAAAATGTTCTCGAATGGTTGTTAGAGCAGGGCAACAAAGAACAAAGTGAACTTCATTTTCTTCTGCCTCTTTACACAGACGGCAAATTAAATCATCATTATTAGCATTTCTATATCGATAATAATGAACAGCTAATTCCGATACACCTAATCTAAACCTTGTTGTCATAAACATTAAATGTTTATCCATATCCAGCTTTAAATATGGCTTTAAATCAGAAAGGCTGCAAAAATGTCTGTAGATTGCAAACCTATCACTATTCTGAATATGATCGGACCATTTTTGCCAAGAACAATCTACTAAACGTTGACGAAAAACACGTACAAAACTATCAACACAGCCAACACCTTGATTTTGCCAAACAAAGCCAAACCCATATTCAAACAAACATACACGAACTTTGGTTACCCAATTTTCTTTACCTCTAGCATCTAAACTATGTAACATGTCATATGCCTTACGGGGTATTCTATCACTAGTCATATGCAGTAATTTGAACCAGTAGCGAATACAATGAACAGCGGATACTATGTAAATGGGGTGACGGTTGGTTTCCCCATAAACTAAGTCATTGGGAGTTCCTTATCGACACCTAAATATCTCTTTAAGGCAAAAGTATGAACCTGTTCACAGTGGACTGCAGCTTTTTCTAGCCCCCATAATTCAGAACCATACTGCATGATGGGCTGAACTTGGGCATCAAATAACCTAATAAACACCTTAAAGGAATTATTGTCAAGTGTTCGTAGCTTTTTCATAATAAATAACAACACATTTTTGGCCCTACTTGCAAGGTTTTTACATGCTCCACTAAAACTCAAACGAGTAGAAAAGAATATTCCTAGATATTTATAAACATTCACTACTGGCATTAACACTCCATTATAAACCCACCTTTCTCTTACGCTAAGATAACCTCCCTTCCGAAATACTATAATGTTACTTTTATTCATATTAACTTTTAACTGAAGTTTTGCAGCTGAACGATGTAAGTTGTTCAGTTGTGTCTGCAAACCTGTCACAGTCTCTGATATTAGAATGACATCGTCAGCTAACAAAAGTATAAACAATTCAAAAGCATCTATTGATAATAAAGCCCCATGTCTTCCATTATTAATAACTTCTATTGCTAACTCATTAATGAACAGTGAAAACAAAACTGGGCTGCAAGCATCCCCCTGTTTCACACCAGCAGTACAATTAATGTAATCAGTTAATTTATCACCACAACGAACTCTAGCTTTTACAGAATTATACATACTTCTAACACATCTATAAAGTTTACCTTTAATACCATTCTTATCCAAAACAGACCAAAGAATACTACGATTAATGGAATCGAACGCTTTCTCAAAGTCAATAAAAGCAGCATATAGTTTTCGATTATGTGCGAATTGCTTTTGAACAAGTGCCAGTAAGGTAAACATATGGTCTACAGTTGAATAACCTCTTTTAAACCCAGCCTGATGATCACCTGTAATGTTGTTTTCATCTACCATTCTTGTAAACGCTTATTGATAATTATTCCATAAAGTTTACTGCTTACATCATTCAGTGAAATCCCCCTATAGTTATCAGGATTATTTACGACACCCTTTTTGTGGAGTGGCAAAATAATAGACTCATTCCAGTTATTTGGGTAAACACCATCATCGAATAATTTATTAAACAGCTTAATGAAAAATTGGACAACTTGATCAGATGAATTTTTAAACAGTTCACTAATTATACCATCAGGACCAGCTGCCTTACGATTTTTAAGTTTTCTTATGGCTAGCAAAACTTCCTCTCTAGAAATAGGGCGATTCATATAATCATTAGTGTTATCCTCTGATACATATTCAAGAACAACAGTTTCAGAGCCTGATTCTAATAAAGCTTTAAAATGACAAAACCATTCATCAGTAGTTATTGTGTGTCTGGATTGTTTCCCTTTAAACGACATTTGACGAACAGTATTCCAAAACTCTCTTTGATTGTTCACCGAAGTTATTAGCTTCTCTACAAAAGATTTATTAAATTGTCTCTTTTTCCTCTTTAATAAATTCTTATATTCTCGCAGACAGACA
>CM060344.1:18979928-18982428 GCA_030674155.1 Stramonita haemastoma
GAAGATAGAGAGAGAGAGAGAGAGACGAAGAGAAGAGAGAGAGAGAGAGAGAGATGAAGAGAGAGAGAGAGAGGAGGGGAGAGGGGAGGGGGGGAGGGAGAGAAAGAGAGAGATGAAGAGAGAGAGGGAAGAGAGGAGCGAAGAAGCAGCAAAGCAAGACGCAGCACACAAAAAACACACACACAAAGAGAGAAGATGAGACAGAGAGGATGAGAGATATGGGGAGAGAGAGAGGAGAGAGAAGAGGGGGGGGGAGGGAGGGAGGGAGAAAAAGAGAGAGAGGAAAGGAGAGAGAGGGAGAGAGGGAGGGAGGGGTGAAGAAGCAGCAATAGCAAAAGAGCAGCAGCAACAAGAATAGTACACAGCAGCAACAATAACAGTAGTGACAGCAGTAATAGTAACAATAATAGTAGTGACAGCAGTAACAGCAGCAACAATATCAATAGTGACAACAGTAACAGCAGCAACAATAACAACAATAGTGACAACAGTAACACACAGCAGCAATAACAACAATAGTGACAACAGTAACAGCAGCAACAATAACAACAATAGTGACAACAGTAACAGCAGCAACAATAACAACAATAGTGACAACAGTAACAATATTAACAATCGTGACAAGCAACAATAACAACAATAGTGACAACAGTAACAACAGCAACAATAACAACAATAGTGACAACAGTAACAGCAGCAACAATAACAACAATAGTGCCAACAGTAACAGCAGCAACAATAACATTAGTACCAACAGTAACAGCAACAATAACAATAGTGCCAACAGTAACAGCAGCAACAAGAACAATAGTGCCAACAGTAACAGCAGCAACAATAACATTAGTGCCAACAGTAACAGCAGCAACAGTAACATTAGTGCCAACAGTAACAGCAACAATAACAATAGTTGACAACAGTTACAGCAAACAATAACAAATAGTGACAACAGTAACAATAAACAATAGTGACAACAGTAACAATAACAACAATAGTGGCAACAGTAACATATAACAACATAGTGACAACAGTAACATAACAACAATCATGTGACAACAGTAACAATAACAAACAATAGTGACAACAGTAACAGCAAACAATACACAATAGTGACAACAGTAACAGCAACAACAATAACAACTAGTGACAACAGTAACAGCAACAACAATAACAAAATAGTGACAACAGTAACAATCAACAACAATAACGTGACAACATAAGAACAACAACATAACAAAATAGTGACAACAGTAACATCAACAATAACAACAATAGTGACAACAGTAACACAACAATAACAACAGTAACACAGCAACAATAAAACAACAATATGACAACAGTAACAGCAGCAACACATAACAACAATAGTGACAACAGTAACAGCAACAACAATAACAACAATAGTGACAACAGTAACAACAACAATAACAACAATAGTGACAACATAACAGCAACACAACAATAACAACAATAAGTGACAACAGAACACAACAATAACAACAATAGTGACAACAGTAACAAACAACAATAACAACAATAGTGACAACAGTAAAAACAACAACAACACAGGACAACAGTAACAGCACAACAATAACAACAAAGTGACAACAGTAACACACAACAACAACAATAGTAACAACAGTACAACAACAATAACAACAATAGTGACAACAGTAACACAACAACAATAACAACAATAGTGACAACAGTAACAGCAACATCAACAACAACAACAATAAACACAACAATATGATAAACAGTAACAATAACAACAATAGTGATAACAATAGCAGCAAAAGCAGCGAACACAACAGCAACCAACAAAGCATTAATCCTTTGATTTAAAAAGCAACCACTAAACCACACGCACTCAGTTATCATATTAAATATTATAAAGGAACAACAATCGATCATGTAATAATAAAATATTAAAAAAAGATAGAACTAATAACAATGCCATCAGCTAACGCGAAAGTTATTAATCTGGCATGAATAATTCGCACGCAAAGACTATGACGTGACCACATGAAAAAAAAGGAATAACACACACACACACACACACACACACACACACACACACACACACACACACACACACACACACACACACACACACACACACACTATCAACAAAGCATACAGATTCACACACAAGACACCACAATAACATAGCCATACAACAGCAGCCCCCCCCCCCCCCCTCGTCCATAAAGAGAGAGAGGGGGGGGTTGAGTGAAGAGAGAGGGGTGAGAGAAGAGAGAGAGAGAGAGAGAGAGAGAGAGAGGAGAGAGAGAGAGAGAGAGAGAGAGAGAGAGAGAGAAGAGAGAGAGAGAAGAGAGAGAGAGAGAGAGAGAGACAGACAGACAGACAGACAGACAGACAGACAGACACACACACAGACAGACACACAGACACACAGACACACAGACACACAGACACACAGACAGACACACAGACAGACAGAGACAGAGAGAAACAGACAGAGAGAGATTGATTGATTTGG
>CM060344.1:18984928-18987428 GCA_030674155.1 Stramonita haemastoma
TTGTCACTCTGCAGGAAAGAGATGTGCAGTGTCTGGTCTTCTCCTGTCACTCTGCAGGAAAGAGATGTGCAGTGTCTGGTCTTCTCCTGTCACTCTGCAGGAAAGAGATGTGCAGTGTCTGGTCTTCTCCTGTCACTCTGCAGGAAAGAGATGTGCAGTGTCTGGTCTTCTCCTGTGCTTGTCAGTATGCAGGAAAGAGATGTGCAGTGTCTGGTCTTCTCCTGTCACTCTGCAGGAAAGAGATGTGCAGTGTCTGGTCTTCTCCTGTGCTTGTCACTCTGCAGGAAAGCGGTCTACCCGCTGGCCTCAGTTGATACATTCTAAAGACTTCAGAGCAGCTCACTTGTTTTCGTCCAGGATTGCATGCTTGGTATGATGGTGTTTCTGACTCACTGAATGCTGACGTGAATTACAGGATCTTTATTGTGAACGATCTTCTCAAGTGAATTGATCAGAAAAAATCTTGTGATCTGTGTTTCAAATGATGTGCGTGTGTATTATTACACAGGAAAGGGATTTATGGCACTGGCAGGCCTGCACTTTAAGTCGGCCTGGGAGATCGTAATCACCATTCCCAACCCTAATCTAATCCAAACACAGATTAAATCCAAAGCTTTAAAATAGACCACAAAAAAGGTCCAAACCAGCCAGCTAGACACCCACCCTCCCACCCCCACCACCAAAGCACCCACCCACTCACGACACCCACCCACCCACTGAACTAACCACCACCACCACCACCACCACCACCACCACCACCACCACCACCACCACCACCACCACACCACCACCAAAATAAAGCCTCAACCACATCATATAAAACAAACCACATAATTATACACTCCTTCCAATTTTGATCTAACCGTAGATTGCAACCTCACAGCGAACAGCGATTGAGATAGAACCACTACCACCACCACCACCACTACCACCACCACCATCACCACAGCCACTGCCACCAATACCACAACCATCAGTGGCAGCAGCAACAGTAGCAGCAGCAACAGTAGCAGCAGCAGCAGCACAACAGCAGCAGAGGCAGAAACGGAAACCCGACCATCCATCATGTGTTTGTATGCTCAGGTAACAGGCAGCATGCTATATTGGGCCCTTTGTCTGACACACAAGGCATTGGGATGGGGGTGGGTGGGGGTGGGTGGGGGTGGGGGTGAAGGAGGGGTGGAGGAGGGGTGGAGGGTTTATCTTCTATGGACTCTGTGTGTGGGGTGGATGGGATGGGGGTGGGGTGGGTGGGGTGAAAGTGGACAGAGAGAGAGAATGTGTGTGTGTGTGATTCTCTGTGTGTGTGTGTGTGTGTGTGTGTGTGTGTGTGTGTGTGTGTGTGTGTGTGTGTGTGTGTGTGTGTGTGTGATTCTGTGTGTGTGTGTGTGTGTGTGTGTGGTGTGTGTGTGATTCTGTGTGTGTGTGTGTGTGTGTGTGTGTGTGTGTGTGTGTGTGCGTGCGTGCGTGTGTGTGTGTGTGTGTCAAGTCAAAATGATCTTTATTGAGCGTAAAAGATTTAAGTTTACACAACTGTTTTTTTTTTCATCCTGTCCTCACAAAAAAACTGAACTACACAAGCATTCAAAAGACAAATACCAATCTATGTTGAAAAGAACTAAAATGAATGAGGATTATCTATCTATCTATCTATCTATCTATCTATCTATCTATCTATCTATCTATCTATCTATCTATCTATCTATCTATCTATCTATCTATCTATCTATATATATATTTATATATATATATAATATATATATATATATATATATATATATATATATATATATCTACGTATAAAACAAACCAAAGATAGTACAACATAAGCTCAATTCATACAGACAACTAATAAAAATGCAAAATAAAGGTAAGAATAACAACAAAGCAGCCAGAGGTAATATAGCCTCGGGCATGAAGGTGTGTGTGTGTGTGTGTGTGTGTGTGTGTGTGTGTGTGTGTGTGTGTGTGTGTGTGTGTGTGTGTGTGTGTGTGTGTGTGTGTGTGTTGTGTATGTGTGTGTGAGTGTGTGTGAGTGCGTGCGTGCGTGCGTGCGTGCGTGCGTGCGTGCGTGCGTGTGTACATTTTTACGTGTGTGTGTATGTGTGTGTGTACGTGTGTTTGTGCGTGTGTGTGCGCACGCGCGAGCGCTCGCGCATGCGCGTGCGATAACCGCATTACCAAAACATTCACACAGACTCGCACTCCCTGAGCTGTCTCTATGCGCAGATCCCACGGTGCATGCTGGGCATGTATGTGTAAACAATCCAGGGGGCTGGAGAGGGGGTGGGTGGGGTGGGTGTGGAGAAGTCACTCATACAAGAAACAGCCGACCGAGAAGTGTACGGGGAAACCGAACCTGAAGTCACCATGAGACCAGAGCAACTAGAACCACCGAGTCAGAGATACTTTTTAAAAATTGCATGATGATCAATGATAATGAGGATGACCTAATGATGCTGCTGTGGAAGTGCAAATCAAATCAAATCAAATCAAATTC
>CM060344.1:18994928-19009928 GCA_030674155.1 Stramonita haemastoma
CTGGTGAATTAAGGCTGGGGGGGATTTTAACGGTCTCCCGGCCAGGTCAACTTTAAGTGCAGACCTGCCAGTGCCTTGATTCTATTCGTGTATAATTTATACACATGTAGAAGACCAAACATGCACGTTAAACATCCCTTTATTCATGTCGGCATTCGATGGATTACAGAAACACGGCATACTACATGCCAGAAATCGGAATGCGGCTACCTGTATGTTGGGCAAAAAGGTCGCATACACAAAACCTCCCTCTTTTCTATCCCTCTCTCTATTATGCCTGGTTCCTTTTTCTCCTATCACCTTCTTCCTGTTTGTTGTCTGCCTTCTCGGTCCATTTTTTTCTCTCCACAAAGTCTTAAAAAGAAAAAATTATCTCCCACACGCCGGAGTCAGATGGGCAGGGCCTGTCTTGACAGGTATTAGTAGTAGTAGGCACCCATCAGTCTCGGAAGACTATGGAGTTGCACAAGCCTGGGTAAGTAAGTATGGAGGGCAAGCTGTTACCCATGCAGCAGACTCCCCCCCCCCTCTCTCCACACCACTGGAATGATCCATTGGAAAGGCAATGACCGATACGAATGTTCCAGTACCGTCGCAGGAGCCACCAGAACGTTGCCGTATACAGCCCCGAGCCGCCCTGGGACTCCAACCCCCCGATTTTTCCCCAGGGATGGTGTCTAAACACGACACCTGTGTGCATGCTGGGTTTAAAAAAAAAAAAAAAGATTTTGTCATCCGCTCCTACCGGCACACGATGGCCTGCTCTTTCGAAAGGCGGAACGGGGTTTTAACGTGTGCGCAAGATGTTCTGCGTGTGTTCGCACACGGGGCCTCGGTTTAAAGTCTCAGCTGAATGTCAGGGGATTAACGGCAGTGAAACGCAACGCATTTCCCCTCTTATGACAGACAACAAAAATTACTGTCTCACCATCGACGAAGAGAAAAAATCTAAACCACTGGGCCATATCGTCGGTCTAAATGCTAGATGATGGTAGCGGTAATGACTCGACTGTATCAATGCTGATTGAATAATGCAGGATGGTGACCTTTGAATTCAGTGCAAGATTACTTCAGTGGGGAGAAGAGAGAGGGGGGGGGGGATACATATATGTGTGTCAGTATTATCTCCCAGTTAAGAGTGTGAGAGAGAGAGAAAAGGGAGAGGGGTTTAAGGGAGGAAGGGACAAAGAAAGAGGGGTGCGTGGGAGACGTATGTGTCAGTATCATTTCGAACATGGGATAAGTGAAGGTGAGGTATGAGGAGGAACAATCTGTGCTCTGTGCCAGCCGCTATGACAGAACACAATCTTTGTGGCACACACATCATGGCAGCTGTTTCCAATGAAAAAGTTAAATTCAGATTGTTTACTCAAAACGACATGATGTGAACATTCATGCACAAAATGATTCAGTTAAGAAAAGCAGACACACAAATTAGTGGGGTAAGGGGCAAATACAAACAGATATATGACTCATATACATATATATAACACATATATATATATATATATATATATATATATATATATATATACATTCTAGCTGATACATGCACTCTTATGGCCATACATACATATATAACATATTATATAACATAGATATACGTATAAACACACACACACACAACACACGAACACACACACACACACACACGTACACACACACCACACACACACACACACACACACACCACACACCACACACACACACCACGCACACACGCACGTACGCTTAACAACAACAATTGAAAACAACAGCAACACAGTAGCCTACTCACAGACACACACACACACACACACACACACACACACACACACACACACACACACACACACACACACACACACACACACATCACACACACACACCACATCGCATGAATACACAAAAAGTTCATTAGATCAAACGTAGATCTAGTTTTACTAGAAAAAAAAATAACCCCAGCAACAGCATAACAAAACAGAACAATAACAGCAACACACGAAGCTATTCATGATAATTATAATGATATAATTATCACTCCTACCTCTGAAAATGACCAGGACCGATGTGAGAAAAATAAAAAAGCACCATGCCATCTTATTATCTTCGAAACAATTCTCTTCTCATCTCTCCTCTCCCTCTCTCTCTGACTTCTCCTCTCTCCTCTCCTCTCTCTCTCTCTCTCTCTCTCTCTCTCTCTCTCTCTCTCTCTCTCCTTCTCTCATCTCTCTTTGATGTTATCCTGAAAAGGCGGGACTGGATGTAAAAAAAGCACACGAGCGCTTATCATTATCCTCGAATAAAAAGAATTTTGACTTGCCTTGCCTTGCCTTGCCTTGCCTTGCCTTGCCTTGCCTTGCCTTGCCTTACTCTCTCTCTCATCTCTCATCTCATCGTCTCTCTCTCATCTCTTACTCTCATCTCTCTATCCTCTCCTCCTCTCTCTCTCTGTCTGTTGTCTGTCTGTCTTCGTCTGTCTGTCTGTCCTGTCTGTCTGTCTGTCTGTCTCTCTCCCCACACTTCTTTCTTCCTATCTATCTCTCTTTGTCTGTCATCCTGCTGTCTCTTCTCCCCCCCCCTCTCTCTCTCTCGGTCTTCTGTCTCTGTCTCCCTCTTTCCTCTCGGTCTGACTGTCTGTCTGTCGTCTTTCTCTGTCTCCCCCCCTCTCTCTCTCCGTCTGTCTCTATCTGCCCCCCCCCTCTCTCTCTCTCCTCGGGCTGACAGTCTGTCTGTCTCGTCTGCCACTCCTCTTTTCTGTCTTTGTCTGTCTGTCTGTCTGTCTGTCTGTCTGTCTTGCTGTCTTCTGTCCTTGTCCTCTGTCTCTGTCCTTCTTGCTCTGTCTGTCTGTCTCTCTCTCTCTCTCTTCTCTCTCTCTCTCTCTCCTCTCTCTCTCTCTCTCTCTCTCTCTCTCTCTCTCTCTCTCTCTTCTCTCTCTCTCTCTCTCTCTCTCTCTCTCTCTCTCAGGGCCAGATAAAAAAGACCAGGAAAGTATGTCAATACCTATCCTCGACCCTTGGATGTATAGATTATCAATCTACTAGTCAATCAGTGTCTTCCCATGTCTAACTTTCTATGCATCTGTCTGTCTGTTTGAATATGTCTGCCTGTCTGTCTGTCTGTCTCGCCTGTGTTTTTCTTCTCTGTGTCTCTGTCTCTTCTCTTTGTCTTCTGTCTCTGTCTGTCTGTCTGTCTTTCTTCTCCTCTCTCTCTCTCTCTCTCCTCTCCTCTCCTCTCTCTCTCTCCTCTCTCTCCTCTCTCTCTCCTCTCTCTCTCCTCTCTCTCTCTCGTACGTATAAAAACCATTTATTGCTTTTCTCAATTTTCTGCTGTAAATGATCATATTTCGATATCAGAGTGTACAACAGCTGTTTATGTGCCTATGTCTCTCTGTCCTGCTGTTTCACTGTCTGTCTGTCTGTCTGTCTGTCTGTCTGTCTGTCTGTCTGTCTGTCTAGCTATCCGTCAGTAGCATGATTTATTTAGTATTATTGTAAAGTTAATTTGAGTTAATATGCATTATGTATGCATTTTTTGGGGGGGAGGGGCACTATTTCAAGTGTGTATCAGAAAAGAGAGAGAAGAGAGAGAGAGAGAGAGGAAGACGACAGACAGACAGACAGACAGACAGACAGACAGACAAGATAGGGACAGATTGCAAAGACAGGTACATATATAATTATTATATACGTGCATAAGAACACTCCTCTTCAAAGCTCTAATACTTCTAAATATAAAACTCTGATGTGCTTGTGTGTATAAAAGTACAAACACGATCTGACATAGATTACGTTTAAAACGTACTGCAGATAACAACGCCTGACTGCCTTAACTTAAAATGATACATTAAAAAAAAAAAAAAACTAGTTTTTTCAAGGTGTAGTCGTCTATTTTTCAGCACCCCTCCCCCCTCCACCACCCACACACACACACACACAACCACACACACTATAACTTAGTGATGTCGAAATTAACATCACAAAAGATATGTCAGTCATTGAGGACATGACACATCCGGGTTCTTTCTTTCTTCTTCTTTTTTTTTTTTTTTTTTTTTTTTAAATCTTCGTGTGTAAAAATAGATACATGGAAACTGATCACCCCACTCCCTTCTTTCGTCAGAGCGTATCAATTTCCATGGCTCAGACCCTATAGACACACTGCTTAGTTTTGTAAAAAAGGTTTTTGTTTCTTTCTTTTTACGGCGTCACACACCCTGTATTGCGTCATGAAACGTGACTTGTGACGAAGACAGCTGTGGTAATTAATTGAATAGTTCAACTCAAAATGAGTCACAGCTATAGCTACTGATACTACTTACTACTACTACTACTTACTACTATACTATCTACTAGTAGTTAGTGACTCGTTTTGATGACAAAAGAAACAACGCCATTCCGTTTCGTGTTCATGAATAACGTTTTGAAGAAACTTATAAAAAAAAAAAATAAAAAAAAAGTGACGTCAGCCGTCACGTGTGAGGGTGGTCCTGTTGTACTAAAAATAGCCAGGTGTCGTGTGAAAGAAGTTTGACCTCAATCTCTTGTGGGGTGGGGGTGGGGGTGGGGTGGAAAAGAGTGTAATGGTGAGGCTTGTTGTGTGGTTAAATGGATTCTTCGTCATTAACTGTTCGCATTCAACTTGGGCTAACCTCATCCAAAAGTAGCTGGAAATTATTTTAAAAACTGTTTAGTACATGGATATCTATTAACACACTCTCCCTCGAAGTCAGAATGTGGCTACCTTCATGGTGGGGAATCTCCTCTTCCCCCCCCCCACCACCCCCCCCCCCCCCCCCCCCCCCCCCCCCCCCAAACAAAATAGACAACAGAAAAAGGAAAATCGGTGGCAAAATCTCACGATTGGTGAACCCCAAAGGTCTAGCTGAAGAACACACACAACACACACACAACACACACCACACACACACACACACACACACACACACACACACACACACATACACACACACACCACACACACACACACACACACACACACACACACAAACACACACATACAACACACACACACACACACACACACACACACACACACATATATATATATATATATATATATATATATATATATATATATATATATATATATATATATATATATATATATATATATATATATATATATATATATATATATATATCAACACAGATGAAAACACAACCTCCAAAATAAAAGATAAAAGACTCAATTCAATAACTTAAAGACTAAACAATTCAATCAAACTTTATTGGGTTAATAATGAATAACTCTTTATCTAACTGTCTGTATTAATTAAGGTTTTTTGTCTTTACATCTGTGTTGATATAAAAAATACGATAAGCTGAGCAAGTTAGTTTGAACTTTTAGTGTCCAGTTACATTTGGATCGAGCTAGTTTGCAAAGCAGTTGGATGACTTTATATATATATATATATATATATATATATATATATATATATATATTATATATATATATATATATATATATATATATATATATATATATAAAATAAAATATCTTTTTATATCGAGGATAATGGAATAACCACTCTTGTGCTTTTTTTTTACATCCAGTCCCCGTGTGTATGCAGTTTTGGAAATGTCATCTGTTCCCACCCACCGACACATGATGGCCTACTCTTACGAAAAGCGGAACAGGATTTAATGTGTGCGCAAGATGTTCTGCGTGCGTTCGCACACGGGGCCTCGGTTTAAAAAAGTCTCATCCGAAAGACTTGATACAGTTAAGGACACAAAGGCCCCTTAATGACACTACCACAGACACCTGTTCTTTTTAACTGGTGACATTGGTATGGTTGGATTGCTTTTGTTGTTGTTTTTTTTTTGTACTTTTTGTGTGTGTGTGTGTGTGTTGTGTGTGTGTGTGTGTGTGTGTGTGTGTGTGTGTGTGTGTGTGTGTGTTGTGTGTGTGTGTGTGTGTGTGTGTGTGTGTGTGTGTGTGTGTTGTGTGTGTGTGTGTGTGTGTGTGTGTGTGTGTGTTTTACGAAAGAAGTGGCAGGAGGGGGGGTGGGGGGGGGTATGGGGGAGAGGAGAGGGGGGGGGGGGATAAACCAGGAAGGAGGATGTGTATTGCGCTGTGTCTGATCGGTTTGCTCTGCTTTACAAGATTCAGCGCTAGTTCAATTCTAAACATTATTATTTTCATTCCAAAAAAAAAAAATCATTTCATATAATTATATTTTTTCCCCTTTCAGTGGTCTCTCGGCCGGTAGAAGGAAAAGGCATGCACCTATAAAAGAGAGAGATTTTTTTTCTAGTCCAAGAAAAAGGGTTTTAGTTTGTTTGTGTTTTTGTTTATTTGTTTGTTTGTTTGTGTGTATTTTTTTCTTTCTCAAAGAAAAGCAAAAGCCCCCGATCGAAAAGAACTGGAAGACCTGTAATCTCACGCCAAGAGAAACATGAATGAATGAAGGAGGAGAAATCAGGCTAACATTCAAATTAGGCTTTTTTCTGCATTTCAATAACCTGTAGCTCTGTCTGTCTGTGTGTCTGTGTGTCTGTTGTGTTGTGTGTTGTGTGTGTGTGTGTGTGTGTGTGTGTGTGTGTGTGTGTGTGTGTGTGTGTGTGTTGTCTGTCTGTCTGTCTGTCTGTCTGTCTGTCTGTCTGTCTGTCTCTCCTCTCTCTCTCTCTCTCTCTCTCTCTCTCTCTCTCTCTCTCTCTCTCTCTCTCTCTCTCTCTCTCTCTCTCTTCTCTCTCTCTCTCTCTCTCCTTCGGATAAGACTATAACCGAGGTCCCGTGTGTGAACGCACGCAGAACATCTTGCGCACACTTTAAAACCCGTTCCACTTTTCGGAAGAGTAAGCCATTGTGTGCATGCAGGTGGGAACGGATCACAAAATGTTCAAAACTGCATACACAAGAGGACTGGATGTAAAACAAGCACATGAGTGCTTCTTCCATTATCCTCGAAATAAAAGAATAAAATGAATATATAATAAATAAATAAATCTCTTTCTCTGTCTTTCTTTCTCTCCCTTAACCTAATTTTTGTCCCATCATATTAAAGACCAACCATAGATTCATTTCTCTCTCTCTCTCTCTCTCTCTCTCTCTCTCTCTCTCTCTCTCTCTCTCTCTCTCTCTCTCTCTCTCTCTCTCTCTCTCTCTCTCTCTCTCTCTCTCTCTCTCTTCTCTCTCTCTCTCCCCTTCCCGTCTGTCTCATTCTGTGTGTGGGTGTGGGTGTGGGGGGTGGTGTGTTGTGCGCGCGCGTGCGTGTATGTGTGTGTTTGTGTGTTCACGCGGGCACACACTTAGGCTTACGTCCCTACTTCAATCGAAATACACGCACTCGAGCGTGCGCGTGTTTGTACATGCTGCCACAGATGCTGTGTAGACTACACAAGATCTAAAGTCAAAATTCCACCTCAGTCACTTGCTTACCAAGCAACTTTTCTGTCGTTCTCTCAAGCTGTTTGTCTATCTGTCTACCTTTTCATCTTATTTGTCATCTATCCTAACCCCCCCTCCCCCCCCCCTTTCCCACCCACCCCACCCCCCCTTTCTCATCCACCCCACCGTCACCCCTCCACCCCTCCCCCCTCCATATCGTCTCACCTATATGGATATATATTTTTTTCTGAAAGCCTATTACTCATGCAGACTTGGCCATCTGTTGTTTTGTTATTGATTTTCTAAGGGGTGGGTGTGAACATATTGTTGACATGTATACATGTACACAACACACGGTTTGAAATCTCTGCCCTAGGCGTGTGCATACGCCTCTGTCGATCGCATTATTTGGAGAAGCCATCGGACTACAGTGTTCGTTTCCAGTGGGGTGGGGGGGTGGTGGGGATGGTGGTGGTGGTGGTGGTGGTGGTGGTGGTGGTGGTGGTGGATGGTGGGGATGGTGGGGGTGAGGGACGTTAGGGGGCGGGGAGGGTTAGGTTAGGTTGGGTTGGCTGGTTGGTTGGTTGATTGGTTGGGTAGATGGGTGTGTAGGTAGGTATGTGGCTGGTTAGCTGGTTGGTGTGTGTTGTGTGTGTGTGTGTGTGTGTGTGTGTGTGTGTGTGTGTGTGTGTGTGTGTGTGTGTGTGTGTGTGCGCGCGCGCGCGGTGTGTGCATGCGTGCGTGCGTGCACGTTGGTTTTTTTCTTTCTTTCTTGGACTTCTCAGTACACACACACACACACACACACACACACAACACACCACACACACACACACACACACACACACACACACACACACACACACACACACACACCACTAACGTCCCAACAATATCTATAAAAAAAAACACTAAATGAGTGAATAGAAAAAGTAAATAAAAAAAAGCATATACAAATCAGTCATAAATGACTAGATTAATAAACAGGCTTACAAAAAAAAAAAGCCTTTCATCATTCCAGCAAAAAAAAAAAACACGAGAAAAAAAAGATACCCCCCCCCCCATCCCGTAAAGCAGCACAAACAAATCAAGTAAACTGAAACAAACAACAAACAAAACAAAACAAAACAAAAAAAAACTAAACTAAAAGCCCTAGCCAACCCCCCCCCCCCCCCAAAAAAAAAAAAAAAAAAAAAAAAAAGCAAACGAATCCTACTTTCCCTTGATATCACTTTCGTTATTACACAACCCCAACAAAAAAGAACCCACCTCCTTTATAACACACATAATAACACTTCAGCTTTCATTGAAACAGCTGGTTCACCAGTCTTTAAATAACAACAACAATAGCAACAACAACAACAACGACAACAACGAAAACGAAAGCCGGCATGACGAGTTTTTGTTTTTGCGGGAGAACGCTCCATTTAGAACACGCAGTTATCAGAGAAAAAGAAAGCTGAAAAGACAGAGGCTTAGAAGAAAGCCTTTAAGGTACGCCTTTAGAATTTGGTGTAATCGTGTAAGCCTCGAACAAGTCAACACACAGACAGGGCTGGAACAATCGCTCCAGAATTCCGATGATGATTTCATGTTGTTGTCTCTGGATGACTTGTTTTCTTTGTTTGTTTGTTTTGTCTGTCTGTCTGTTTATTTATTTATTTTATTTTATTTATTTATTTATTCTTTTATATCGAGGATAACAGAATAAGCAATAGTGTGCTTTTTTCCATCCGGTCCCCGTGTGTATGCAGTTTTGTAAGTATTGTCATCTGTTCCCACCGGCACACAATGGCCTACTCTTACGAAAAGCGGAACAGGATTTAACGTGTGCGCAAGATGTTCTGCGTGCGTTCGCACACGGGGCCTCGGTTTAAAGTCTCTTCCGAAGGACTTTTGGGGATAGTATATATGTATACCTGTGTATGCCTGTCTGTCTGTCTGTCTGTCTGTCTGTCTGTCTGTCTGTCTGTCTGTCTGTCTGTCTGTCTGTCTGTCTGTCTGTCTCTCTCTCTCTCTCTCTCTCTCTCTCTCCTCTCTCCTCACTCTACTCCCTCCACACACACCCACTCACACACATGCACACACACACACACACACACACACACACACACACACACACCACACACACACACACACACACACACACACACACCACACACACACACACACACACACACACACACACACACACACACACACACACACACACACACACACACACACACACACCACGACGCAGTAAAAGTCACTGGTTAAGAAGAAGGAGAAAAAAAAAAGAAGAGAGAAATGTACGCATCAAAAGAGTAGTCTATTTTCAAGCTATTAATTTTGGTACAAAGTCTGCATGATATCAAAATACGTGCATTGGAAAACGAATCCTTGTACACTCGTGCACCTACCATCTAGTTCTTTCAGTTACGTCTCTTTTTTTAGTTTGCTTCTTTTTTTGTTTTGTTTTTTTTCTCCTTTTTTGTTCTTTTCGTTTCTTGGAAGTGTGTGTGTGTGTGTGTGTGTGTGTGTTGTGTGTGTGTGTGTGTGTGTGTGTGTGTGTGTGTGTGTGTATGTCGGTGCGCGCGCGCACGCGCGCGTGATCTATTCATGTTTACCTTTTATTTCAAGGATAAGGATATAAGCTGCCCTGTAGCATGCAGTTAAAAATTGTAAGCTTTGTCATCCTTTCCACCAGCACAAAGGGGTAACTCTTGCGAAAGGCGGAGCAGGTTTTAACGATGGAAAGAAAAGATGATGGAAGGGCGCGGAAAAGTGACTTTGGGGAATGAGTTTTGGGGGGGGGGGAAGCATTTGTCATCAGTATCCTATTCAGCTTGTATGGAGGAGATTGAGATTAATCGTCATTGTGACATAGCATCTCTGACAGCCCGAAGGCTTGGGAAAATTTCTTCTTCTTAGTCTTTCTTCTTCTTTCTTCTTTTCTTCTTTCCTCTTCTTCTTCTTCTTCTTTTCTTCTTCTTCTATTTCTTCTTCTTCTTCTTCTTCTTCTTCTTCTTCTTCTTCTTCTTCTTCTTCTTCTTCTTCTTCTTCTTCTCTCTTCTCGTCTTCTTCTTTCTTTCTTCTTCTTTCTTTTTCTCTTCTTCTTTCTTCTTCTTCTTCTTCTTCTTCTTCTTCTTCTTCTCTCTTATTCTTCGTCTTCTTCTTTCTCTCTTCTTTCTTCTTCTTCTTCTCTCGTCGAACGTTCATACAGCAACTATTGTTGTCTGCCATATAAGCGAAAATGTGTTGCACTGCCGTTAAGCACCTGACAAGTCAGACCCAGCGATCCTACTTCGGCGTGGGAGAGAATTTTTTATTTTTTTTTGTAAGTCTTTCTGGAAAAAAAAATATGCAGCAGGAAAATGGACCATGAAAGCGGTTGAATCGACAAAGAAGGTGATGACAGAAAGAAAACGCACGCAGAACACCTTGCGCACACGTTAAATCCTGTTCCGCTTTGTATAAGAGTAGGCCATCAGTGTGCCGGTGGGAACAGGGGACATTTACAAAACTGCATACACACGGGACTGGATGTAAAAAAAGCACAAGAATGCTTATCCCACTATCTCGATTAAAAAAAGAATAAAATAAAGATAAATAAATAAATAAAAAAATGAAAAGGAACAAGGCAGAAACATAGCTAAGTAGTCAGTCATAACACTCGCTTTCCCCAAATCAAAAGTTAATTAATTAAGCAGCATCGAACGTGGTTACCAGTGGATGGGTTCATTAACATTTGCCGCCTTGGCTTCAGTACAGTGCACCAGTTCACCCAGCAGATATTTTATTTTCATGAACGAGAGTCCAGTCTACAGATTCACACCGATGTCAGATGCGCTGGGCATTGACTTGTCAGGTGCTTAACGGCAGCGCAACGCATTTTTGCTTATATGACGAACAGCAACAATAGTTGATTGATTGATTTGATTTAATCTTTTATATCGAGGATAATGGATTAAGCACTCTTGTGCTTTTTACATCCAGTCCCCGTGTGTGTGCAGTTTTGTAAATGTCTCATCTGTTCCCACCGGCACACGATGGCCTTCTCTTACGAAAAGCGGAACAGGATTTAACATGTGCGCAAGATGTTCTGCGTGCGTTCGCACACGGGGCCTCGGTTTAAAGTCTCATCCGAAGGACTTTTGGGGAGAGTGGGTAGTCAGCACTGATGTTAACTCCAGGAGAAAAATCTCCTCCACCGGACTCGAACCCGGGTCGTTGCTGTCTCTGAGTGTTCGGTAACGACGACGACGATGAAAAAGAAATCTGTAGATTAAAGATACTGCTTTAGGTGCGTGTACATGATAGGTTGAATGCAAAGCTTTGATTTGTTTGTACAGGATATAATATGTAAATTTTTAATTATTACTATTATATCATTATTTTCCGTTTGTATGAAGAAAATAATCACTCTGAGGGATAATTTAAACCTTAATTCAAAAAAAATATACATACCACTTTATGTCACAGCAGATTTCTTTGCGTGAAATTCGGGCTTCTCCCCTGGGGAGAGCGCGTTGCCACAAGTGCAGCGCCACCCAATTATTTTTTTGTTGTTTTCCCCGTCTGTAACTGCATTTGTTTACCCTATCAGAGTGGCTTTTTTTTCTACAGAATTTTGCCAGGGACAACCCTCTTGTTGCCGTGTGTTCTTTCACGCGCGCTAAACAATATGTATAACACACGGCACCTCGGTTTTCGTCTCATCCGAAAGACTAGTACCCAGACCACCACTCATGGTCTAATGGATGGGGGAAAAGTTTGGGCCCAAACAGGATCCGATTCGTACCACCTCACACTCCGAACCCGGACTTTTCGCTTTCTAGGCAAGGCGCGTTACCTCTCTAGACCGCCGATCTACCCAAGGACGAACACATTTTCTGCACTGATGATTTTAAATGACAGGAAACAGGGCACGAAGAATTCAATTCAGTGCACAGTGCCTGGCAACTCTTTCACACACTTCGTTCCAGTATAATCCACAAAATAATGGGGGGATGGGGGGGGGGGTGGGGGGACCCCAGCAAAAAAATCAATAACAGTAATAGTATACCCATTGACCGAATAAGTGAATCTAAAGATGCATTCGTAGGCTATCTAGATTTTAAGTTAAGTCACTTAAATATTATATATATATATATATATATATATATATATATATATATATATATATATATATATATATATCTATATATATATAATACTATATATATCTATATATAATATATGGAGTTGTGTTTTTTACATCACGTGTGTATGCAGTTTTGTCAATGTCATCTGTTCCCACCGGCACACGATGGCCTACTCTTACGAAAAGCGGAACAGGATTTAACGTGTGCGCAAGATGTTCTGCGTGCGTTCGCACACAGGGTCACTGAACCCTGTAGAAACCACGACGTGGCCTATTCTATTGGGTCAGCTGGGTTTAGATCATTTCTTTTCAGAATTTTTTTTTTTTTTTTTCGTTCCTCGGATGGAGCTCCAAGGTTTACCAATGGCGAATATTTTTTTTCCCGTATGCGACAAATCCACCCCCTCCCTCCTCCCCATCTCACCCGTTTGGGTAGCTGCACTCCGAGAAAGTGGAGGAAGCTGGTTGCAAAATTATTATATTCATTAGTGCCCCTACGGTCTAAAGCACTACTGGATAGGTGAAGGTGATGATTCCGATTTCGGGGATGGTGTCTCGACAGCAATACCTGTGTGCATGCGTTTAAAAATAACAACTAAACAACCCCCCCCCTCCCCTCCCCCCCCCCCCCCTCCGCTCCAAATTGTCATCGGTTCCTGCCAGGACGAAATGGTCCATTCTTTCAAAGGCAGAAACCGGGTTTTAATGTGTGCGCAAGATGTTGTACACACACACCACCACGCACGCACGCACGCACGCACGCACGCACAACACACACACACACACACACACACACACACACACACACACACTTTCTTTTTTTTTTAATGTCTAATATAACATTTTGTGAAAAGATGTAAAATGAATCGAAAACACACACACCACACACACACACACACACACACACACACACACACACACACACACACACACACACACACACACACACACACACACACACACACACACACACACACACACGAGGCCCCAGTTTATAGTCTAGTCTCATCCGAAGGACCTTTTTGACATTCAGTTCGATTTTCTCGTCAAACTGGGAAAAAAAAGGGCAAGGCAGGGAATAGAACCCAGAACCTGACAGTTCACTTGTTAGGCAGGTGAACATGTCTGAACCGTCAAGCCACCTTCCTCCTTACGTAGTCTTTAATTTTGCAAGTTTTCCTTGAAACATAAAGCTTATAAGAAGCTTCCTATCTCGTGGGGATGTCGGTGTAAACAGCATCCCCACCTTTGGAAGTTAGGTGCTAGGAATTCCCTCTTTTCTATCCCCCTCTTCTGTCTTCCTGTCTCGTTCCTTTTGTTTCCTGTCACCTCCTCCTCTTTATCTATTTTCTGCCTTCTTGGTCCTTTTTCCTGCGCCCCCCAACCCCCCCAAGACTTAAAAAAAAGATAAATGCTCTCCAACGCAGAAGTCCTTCGGATGAGACTATAAACCGAGGCCCCGTGTGCGAACGCACTCAGAACATCTTGCGCACACGTTTAATCCTGTTCCGTTTTTCGTAAGGGTAGGCCATTGTGTGCCGGTGGGAAGAGATGACAAGATTTACAAAACTGCATGCACGCGGGGACTGGATGTAAAAAAAAACACACATGAGTGCTTATTCCAATATCCTCGAACTAAAAGATTAAATACATAAATAAATTCACATACGCTTTCCCGTCTGATATGGAAGAACTGCTATCGAACAGAATAGACCTAGAACACACTATTACTGCACTGTCCTATTGGTTCTTTATTATGATTATTACGGACTTAAAAGACATTTCCTTCTGTTGATTAGATTTTTCTCTTGTTGGTTATGGTTATAAATAGTTTTATTGTTCGTGCGTTAGATTCTGTCTAGAATTTGGAATTTTTACTATTCTGTATTCAAGAACTATATACATTTGTGTTTATTTTATTTTATTTTATTTTTTCTTAACTGTTCTGTGTAGATTAAGTGAATTAACCCACTTCCCCACTTCCAAAACTTCTCCTCCTACCCTCACCCCCCTCCCCATACACACACACACACACACACACACACTCCTCCACTCTCTCTCTCTCTCTCTCTCTCTCTCTCTCTCTCTCTCTCTCTCTCTCTCTCTCTCTCTCTCTCTTTAATGTCTAATATCACATTTTGTGAAAAGACGTGAAATGAATCGAACCTAGAACACAAAGAAGAAGGAGAAGGAAGTTTGAGCGTGAAGGTTTTTGACGTCACAGATAAACTTAGCGTCATCATCATAGTTTATTGTCATCGTGAACATTGTACAGCCTTTTTCTCTTTTTCAGTTTTGTTTTTGTCTTCTCTTTTGTGGTCGTCTGCTGTAACGTCTGGTCTGGAGACCACTTGTAAGTTTCTTTTATTGTGTGTGTGTTGTTGTTTTTTTAATGGAGTTTTAGATGTAAACGTCTTTTTGGTGGTTGTTTTTGTGTGTGGTGATTCAGTGTGTGTTGTGGTGATGCTGATGGTTTTTTGTTGTTGTTCTGTTTGTGTCAACTATCTCTCTTGGTTTATATATATTGATTTGTTCTTATTTCA
>CM060344.1:19027428-19029928 GCA_030674155.1 Stramonita haemastoma
AAAACAACAAAAAACCAACAAAACACACACACACACACAAGCGCCGCCCCCAAAAAACAAAAACGCAGCAAAAAAAAACCACACAAAAAAACCCAAAAAATGGTATAGGGACATTTTAAAACCCCTTTTCCGCTTTTGGGGGAAGAGTGGCCCCTTTTTTGTCCCGGGTGGGAACGGATGAAAAATTTAACAAAAGTTCTATACAGGGGAATAGAAAAAAAAAAAAAAAGGTACGGGAGTGCTTTTCCATTATCCTCGATATAAAAGAAAAAAAAAATAAAATAAATAGATACATTTACAGTTTACATACAAAACCCACACACACCCCACACACTCCCACACAAAACACACACACACACACAAAAACACACCACACCACCCCACACACACACCCAACACACACACACGGAGTGGAGAAAGGGGAATAAAGAGAAAGAATGGAGAGAGAGGAGAGAGGAGAGAGAAGAGAGGGGAGAGAGGGGGAGAGAGAGAGAAAAGGAGAGAGAAGAGAAGAGAGAGAGAACACAAAAAACAACAACAAAAACCCAAACATCGACAAAAAAAAAAACAAAAACCAAACACACATTCCTTGCTGCCCCTCTCTCTCTGCCCTCTTGGTAAATGGCTGGCGGGTTTTTTGTTGTTGGCTGCTCTTAAAATTTATTTTTTTTTTGGGGGGGGGGGGGGGTGGGGAGGGGAGGAAGAAGGGGGTTGGTTGTTGGGGCCTTGTTTGCTTGGAAAAAACCCCTATAAAAATCAAACCTTTTGGGCCCGAAATAAAAAAGTACTACCCCCCCCCCCCCCCTTTCCCCCCAAAAAAAAAAAAAAGCCAAAACAAAACAGAAAAAGAAAGGGCACAAAAAAAAAAACAAAACAAAAAAAAACAAATCAAAAAATAAATCAAAAAAAGAAAAAAAAACAAAAAGGGGAGAGGAAAAACTCCAAAACCCAAACCCGAAACCAAACTAAAAAATAACCAAAAAAAAAAAAACCTTCCACCAACGAAATCAACAGCAATAAAAAATAAAAAAAAGCCCAAACAAAAACAACAACCAAAAAAAAAACCAAACCCAACCCCCCCCACCCCCCTCACAAACCCGTCCCCCTTCCCCCCCCCAAAAAAAAAACAAAAAAAAAAGGGAAAACCCAAACCCAAAACCCCTCTAAATTGCCCACCCTTCAAAAAGAAGAGAGAAGAAAAAGGGGAGGAGAGAGATGAGGGGAGAGAGAAAGAGGGGAGGAGAGAGGAGAGGGGAGAGAGAAGAGAGGAAAAGACAGAGACGACAGAGGGCAACAGACCGAGACAGAGAGGAAAAACAAGACAGAGGAGAGAGGCCACACACCCGAAAAACAAGGGGAAGAAAGAGAGAGAGGGAGGGGAGAGAGAGGGGAGAGAGGAGAGAGAGGAAAAGAAGAGAGAGGGGAGAGATTTTTTTTTTCAGATAAAAAAAAAAGAAAAAAAAAAAAAAAAAACACAGTTTTTTTGGGAAAAAAAAAGGAAAGGGGATTGACTTGAAAAACGAAAAAGAGGCAGGTAGATAAAGAAGCAGGGCCCACCCAAGGGGAAAAGCACCCCGCGTTCGCGCACAAAAACACATACACAATGAAACACGCGCGCCCGCACCGCGCGCCCACCCCCACACACACACACATTCTGATAAATTAAATTTAAAATGAAAAAAAAAGTTTTTAAAAATTTAAAAAATTTCACACCCCACAACCCCAACACAACCCCACACACGGGACGCACGCACCCCACGCACACACAACACACACACACACACAAAAACAAAACACCACACACACAACACACACACACACGAGAGAGAGAAAAGAGGACAGGGGGACAGAGAAGAGGGGAGGGCAGGAGAGACACAGAGAGAGAGAGGGGAAACAGAGAGAAGAGAGAGAGAGAAAAAGGCTGTGTGTGTGTGTGTTTGCGCACGCTTGCTTGCTTTTGCGCGCGTGCCTGTGTGCACGTGGGGTTTCGCGGTCAAAATAAAAATTAAAAGTTTAAAAAAACAAAATAAAAAGCTATGATCTCATTCCTGTTTTTGTTTTCCCCCCAATTTTTTTAAAAGGGGAAAGGGGGCGTTTTCTGTGAACCCCGGGGTTGCGTAATTACCCTTGTACAAAAAAATTTCCAGTGGGTTTACCCGGTGCAAATTGAAAATGACATCCATTGAAATAGGGCTGTGGGAAGTTTTTAGCTAAAAAATGCATTTTTTTTGTTTTAAAACCCTTTTAGGAAAAAAAAGATGGTGAAAAACCGAACAAAACCCGACACAAAAAAAATTCGTGAAAAATTTAAAAAAAAGGGGCAAATTTCTTCCCCGTTTCTGTTTGTCTGCCTGACAGGCTCTCTCTCTCTTTTCTCTTATTATTATTATTATTATTATTATTATTATTATTATTATTATTATTGTTGTTGTTGTTGTTGTTGTTGTTGTTGTTATTATCATTAATTTTTATGTTTATATTATTATTATTATTATTATTA
>CM060344.1:19049928-19054928 GCA_030674155.1 Stramonita haemastoma
AGAGAGACAGACAGAGAGAAGAAGAGAGAGAGAGAGAGAGAGAGAGAGAGAGAAGAGAGAGAGAACAGACAAACAGACAGACAGAGAGACGGGGAGAGAGAGACAGAGAGACAGAGACAGACAGAGAGACAGAGAGAGAGTTTTGTGAAGGGCGGTGCGGGTGGGGGGGATGGGGAGGGTAGGTGAGAGAATTGGAGGAGGTGGAAGGTGTGTGTGGTTTTTTTTTGGGGGGATGTGAGGTATAAGAGTGATGTGCAATCCTGCGCGAGCGGCGCGTGCAGGCACGCATGTACATATGCATGTACGCATGCACAAACACACATACAGTTGTAGTTGGCTAGCTTGCTATTTTTTTGAGATTATCATCATTTCAGTTCTCTTTATTGCTGTAATAGTGTTGATGTCATTTTTTTTTCTTTTTCATTTTCTTACATAATTTTCTTTCGTAGATGGCTTGATGAAAAAAAGCAAGTGTTTTGCTTACTCAATGTACCATCTGTAAATAAAAAATTGGATTTGAATTTGACTTTGATACACTCGCACACAGGTACACGCACACATACACACGCACGCACAAACACACACACAGATATATATATATATATATAGATATAATAATATATATATATAGAAAATATATAATAGATGATAGATAGATATATATATATATATAAATACATATATATTATAAAGGGAAGGATAAAAAATACATTCGTAGAAACCAAACCGGCACTAACGCAGGTATTTATTTATTTTTTTTTTTTAAAATTGTACGCCACTTTATGTCACAGCAGACTTCTCTGCATGAAATTCGGGCTGCTCTCCTCGGGTAGAGCGCATAGCCACAAGCGCAGCGCCACCCTTTTTTTTCCTGCCTGCAACTGTCTTTGTTTGCCTATCAGAGTGGCTTTTTTTCTACAGAATTTTGCCAAGAACAACGCTCTTGTTGCCGTGGGTTCTTTTGCGTGCGCTAAATAATGCTGTGTAACACTCGGGACCTCGGTTTATCGTCTCATCCGAAAGACTAGCACCCAGATCACCACTCATGGTCTAATGGATGGGGAGGGCGGAAAGTTTTGGGTCCAAACGGGATTCGAACCACCGCACACTTCGACCTGGACTTTTCGCTTTCTAGACAGGCGCGTTACCTCTAGACCCCCCGATCCACTATGTTGTTATGGCTGTAGAGATATATTTCATTCTTCGGCTAGAGCTCCGAGGTTCACCAATGAGAAGATTTTTGTGTATGTGGCCGGTATTTTTATTTTTACCCCCCATTAAGGTAGCCACATTCCGACTTCGGAGATGATGTCTTAACACGTGGAACGGGATATCCTAGTGGTTAGAACATTGAGCTCGCAATCTGACGATCCGGGTTCGATTCCCGTTCAAGGGGATATTTTTTCCCCTGGAGTTTAACATCAGTGCTGACTCCACTCTTCCCCAAAAGTCTTCTGGATGAGACGATAAACCGAGGCCCCGTGTACGAACGCACGTAGAACATCTTGTGCACACGTTAAATCCTGTTCCGCTTTTTGTAAGAGTAGGCCTTTGTGTGGCGGGGGGTGGGGGGGTGGGGGGGTGGGGGTGTGGAAGAGATAGCAAAATTTACACAACTGCAAACACACAGGGATTGGATGTTTAAAAAAAAAATCGCACGAGTGCTTATTTCATTATCCTCTACATAAAAGAGTGGATGGCATTAGTGTGTATGCCTACACGGTTTCAAAAAAACAGCCAAAAAAGAAGAGAAAAAACCCTCTTTTTGTCATCCATTCCTACAGATATACATAGAGGCCTGCTCTTCTCAAAGGTCGAATGGGTTTTAACGTGTATATTTGTCATTGTTGTTATGGCTCGTTACGCTTGTACTAGTTCAGTAGTTGTTTCTTGTCCTTACCCTTGTAATAATTATGTGTGTGATCGTTTTATCACGCTTGTCATTGTTGTTGCGGTTTAGTATGGTTAACTTTAGACTGTTATTGATAGTTGTTCTGCTTGTGTCAAAGGTCATCATTGTTATGTTTTTGTTTGTTTTTTTTAAACAATTATGGTGACGATTGTTATCATCGTACGGTTGATACTGTTCATGGTTATCCTAGTTAAAGTACAGTTACGGTTTTGTTGCGGTTGATGACTGATTGTTATGGTTTGTTGTTATGATTGCAGTATGCCGGGATCGTCATTCTCATTCTGATTATCGAAATTGCTGCTGCTGGAATCGCTATCGCCTTCAGAGGCAGGGTAAGTAAAAGAACTCTGAACTCTGAACAATTTTATTGTAGAAGGCCACCGGACCCATTTCAATTTCACACACTCCCTAACCCCCTCCTCCCTCCCCCCCCCCCCCCCTCATTCCTTTCCAAGAATGCACCTAAAAACACTTCAAGCTCACCGGTTATATCATTCACTCATGGTATTTTCATACATCTGCTCGGAATGTTTGGAATATGTTAGACAAAAAATCAATGGAATAAATAAATAAACAAACAAATGAATTAATAAATAAAATTGATGAGAGAATTGATAACTAGGGTATAAATTGTAAACAGCGTAGCATTAAGCACTGACACAACTTGAGCAGTACGGTAATTATTTTGATACAGCCATCATTCTAAAGCAGAACGCCTTTTGTTGGAATGATATATGGATCGTCCTAAACCATGAAGGCTTTTGTCATCTTGCATCATAGGGGAGAGAGAGAAGGGAGAGGGAGGGGGAGAGAGAGAGAGAAAAAAAAAAAAAAAAAAGAGAGAGAGAGAGAGAGAGAGAGAGAGAGAGAGAGAGAGAGAGAGAGAGGGGGAGAGAGAGAGAGAGAGAGAGAGATGAGAGAGAGAGAGAGAGAGAGAGAGAGAGAGAGAGAGAGAGAGAGAGAGAGAGAGAGAGATGAGAGGAGAGAGAGAAGAGAGAGAGAGAGAGAGAGAGATGAGAGAGAGAGAGGAGAGAGAGAGAAGAAGAGAGAGAGAGAGAGAGAGAAGAGAGAGAGAGAGAGAGAGAGATGAGATGAAGAGAGAGAGATGAATGAGATGAATGAATGAGATGAAGAGAGGAGAGAGAGAGTGAGAGAGAGAGAGAGAGAGAGAGAGAGAGAGAGAGAGAGAGAGAGAGAGAGAGAGAGAGAATGGCAGGGGGGAGAGGAGGAGATAGAGGGACGGACAGGCAAATAGACTGACAAACTGACGGAGAGTGACAGACAGATAGAGCGGCAGAGGAACAAACGCGCGCGCGCGTGTGTGTATCTGTGTATGTATGTATGTTGTGTGTGTGTGTGTGTGTGTGTGTGTGTGTGTGTGTGTGTGTGTGTGTGTGTGTGTGTTGGTGTGTGTGTGAGAGTGTGTATGTGTGTGTGTATGTGTGTGTATGTAGTAGTTCTTCAGTTTAACGTCCTTCCACTAATAGTGATATCAGACGGATTGTGTGTGGTGTGTGTGTGTGTTGTGTGTGTGTGTGTGTGTGTGTGTGTGTGTGTGTGTGTATTTCGTAAGAGTTGGCCACTGTGTGCTGGTGGGGACAAATGAACAGATGGCAAGATTTACAAAACTGCATACACACGGGGACTGAATGTAAAAAAGTACATGAGTGCTTATTCCAAAATACTCGATATAAAAAATCTCTCTCTCTTCTCTCCCCCCCCCCCCCCTCTCTCTCTCTCTCTCTCTCTCTCTCCCTCTCTCTCTCTCTCTCTCTCTCATCTCATCTCATCCTCTCTCCTCTCTCTCCTCTCTCTCCCCCTCTCCCCCCCCCCCCCTCCTCCTCTCTCTCTCTCTCTCCTCTCTCTCCCTCCCCCCTCTCCCTCTCTCTCTCTCTCTCTCTCTCTCTGGCAGGGAGGGGGGGGGAGGGGGTCAAATCGAGTCGAGTCCGGTCGAAAGAATTTTTCTCCTGGAGTTAACATCAGTGCTGACTCCACTCTCCCCAAAAGTCCTTCGGATGAGACTTTAAACCGAGGCCCCGTGTGCAAACGCAGGCAGAACACCTTGCGCACACGTTAAATCCTGTTCCGCTTTTCATAAGAGTAGGCCATCGTGTGCCGGTGGGAACAGATGACATTTACAAAACTGCATACACACGGGGACTGGATGAAAAAAAGCACAAGAGTGCTTATTCCATTATCCTCGATATAAAAGAATCAATCAATCAAATCAATCTCTCTCTCTCTCTACCTCTCTTTCTCGCTCGCTCGCTCTCTCTCTCTCTCGCACACTCTCTCTCTTTCTTTCTTCATGTCTGTCTGTCTGTCTCTCTGTCTCTCTGTCTCTCCTGTCTGTCTGTCTGTCTGTCCTTTCTCTGTCTCTCTGTCTCTCCGATCTCTGTCTCTGTCTCTGTCTCTCTCTCTCTGTCTCTCTCTGTCTCTCTCTGTCTCTCTCTGTCTCTCTCTGTTTTTACGTGGCTTTAAACAGAGACTTGTAGATTGTTTTATCCAAGAATGGACGGGCACTATAGGGGATCGAGATAGATATGATAGTTATAGAAACTTTAAGGTCATTTTTGAAAAAGAAAAATATATTGGGGAACTGGATACATACTGTTTTCGTGTTGCAGTTTCACAAGTACGGTTTAATGTCTTACCACTGAATAATAAACACACCGTTACAGTAGTGTAATTGGGACTAAAAATTGTTATGTTTGTAAAAACCAAGTTGAGAATTAAGAACACTTTTTACTAAGTTGCCCCATCTATGAAGATTTAAGAAACAAATTTCTCAAAGATTCAACAAGACTGCCTTTACACCTGTTACTGCAAGCTGTAAATCCAAAGGATAGATATAATTTATCGCGTTTCGTCTTTCATGCAATCCAAAGAAGAAGTAAGATAAATTTGTAAGAATGGATTCTCGTGTTGATTAATTACATATAGATATGTAAAACACTATTGACTATGAATATCATGATGTAGCCTTTTTCACTGTTGGATATACATGGAATGGCTGATGTAATAATCTTGTTTTCATAAACATTGGGACACTTTCATTTTCAGCATAGGATGGTTGTCGTATGTTTAC
>CM060344.1:19067428-19077428 GCA_030674155.1 Stramonita haemastoma
GTGGAAGCGATTAATATATTATGTGCGCCTGCATATATATATATATATATATATATATATATGTATGTTAGTATTTATTATTATTGTGTATATTTGTGTGTGTGTGTGTGTGTGTGTGTGTACGCGCGTGCACGCGCACGCGTCCATGTATGTGTGCGCGTGCTCACATGTGCACATTCACACAGTTGTGCAACGATTCATTTGAACATGTACCCTAGCACAAACTATTACTATTTTGATCTGCGCTTTCACACTTTTTAAGTTGCCGTGGAAAAGATGAATATCATAATATATACATAATCATTTATATAAAGGTGTTGGTCTTTTTTTATGTATATCTAGCATTCTTTTTCTGTCATGCAGCTACATACTATCATAATTATACTATGATGTATACTCTGCCTACAAGTTTATGTTGCAAAAACAAGGGGGTTGTGATTCGCGTACGCAGGACATTTTTTTTTTGGTTAATTTTTTTTTTCTCGCCAGTTTTTGTTTTGATGTATTGAAAGGGTATTGGGTGTTTTGATGTGTGTGTGTGTGTGTGTGTGTGTGTGTGTGTGTGTGTGTGTGTGTGTGTGTGTGTGTGTTGTGTGTGTGTGTGTGGTGTGTATTGTATGTGTGTGTGAGTTGTGATGTTGTGTGTGTGGTGTGTGTGTGTGTGTGTGTGTGTGTGTGTGTGTGGTGTGTGTGTGAGTGTGTATATGTATGTGTGTGTGAGTGTGTGCGTGTGTGTGTATGTGTGTGTTTGTGTGTGTGTGTGTGCGTGTGTGTGTGTGGGGGGGGGTATGTGTGTGTGTGTGTGTGTGTGTGTGTGTGTGTGTGTGTGCGCGCACGTGCGTGTGTGTAGTGTTGTGTGATGTGATGTGATGTAACGTGACTTACGCTCTCTGTCGATGACATGAAAATGGCAGGGGGGGTGGTGTGGGTGAAAGCCTTTAGGCTATAAGAGGATAAAACAAGATGTAATATGCAACAGCCAAAAAAAGCACACCTTTTTACGAAACAAAGGGTCGGAGTTCGATTCCCGTGTGAAACCAAACCCTTCCCTCTCACTGGCTAGATCACAGTCAGTGGATGATCAACAAATTGCACGATTTATAGAGCATGTAAAAAAAAAATCCATGAACCCTCGTGGGTACATAAACAGGGGTCAGGATACTAGCATGATAGTGGTGACAGACCATGGGTGGCGCTAGTCTCTAGAACAAAACAGTTAAGCAAGATTCTGTACGTGATATACGTTTCAGCACACGTAAAAGAACCCACGACAGCTGTATGTAATATACGTTTCAACGCACGTGAAAGAACCCATGACACACATATATATATATACGTAATATATATTTCATAACACGTAAAAGAACCAAGATAGCTGCACGTAATATACGTTTTAGTACACGTAAAAGAACCCACGACATCTGTAGGCAATATTACTTTTCAGCACACGTAAAAGAACCCATGACAGCTGAGAGGAGTGTTTGTGGCGCTAGCATGAGTGGAGATATGTGGTGGGCTGGGTGAAAGCCTTTAGGCTCTAAGAGGATAAAACAAGATGTGATATGCAACTTAAATTTGAATTAAGTTCTATGTTTGTCAGTTGTAGGAAAGAATATTGCGTAGAAATATCATAACACTGTCTTCAGTGTTTGTAAGAAGTTAGAGTAAGAAGGAAGGTGGCAGGGTGGTTAAGAGATTCGCCTGCCAACAAGTAAACTGTGAGGTTCTGGGTTCCATTCCCACCTCGCCCCCCCCCCCCCCCCCACACACACACCCAGTTTGCCAAAAAACAAAAATCGAACTGAATGTCAAAGCCCTTCAGATGAGACTATAAACTAAGGCCCGTGTGCGAACGCACGTAGAACATCTCACACACACGTCAAAAACCCGTTCCACCTTTTGGAAGAGTAGGCCACTGCGTGCCGGTAGGAACGAATGATAGAAAAAAACACCAGCATGCACACAATCATCAATCCCAAGTGGAATTGTAGCAACCTAAACGAAGGAGTGAAAATGGTTGCATAGGCATAATAAATCTCGCCATTGGTGAACCTTGACCCTCTAGCTAAAGAACGAAAAAGAAAGTGGGAGACAATTTGCAACAACAACAACAACAACAAAAAGATCTGTGTTTATCAACAGAGGGAAACAACTTAATTAGAAAACATTGTAAGATATTCTTTGTGTTTAACAAACAGTAGTAAGGAATTTGAGAAAAAAAAACATAATGCTATTTTCTGTGTTTGTCAACAGTGGGAAAGAATTTACGAAGAAAACATTGAACCATCTTCCGTATTTGTCAACAATGGGAAAGAATTTGAGAAGAAATTTGTGCCATCTTCACCATTTAATCAACAGTGGAAGCGAACTTACGAAGAAAACGTTATACCATCTTCTGTGTTTGTCAACAATGGGGAAGACTTAGAGAAGAAAACATGATACCACTTTCTGCATTTGCCAAGAGAGAGAGAAAGAATTAGCAAAGAAAACATTGTTCCATCTACTCTGTTTGTCAACAGTGAGAAAGAATCAGCAAAGCAAACATGATGACATCCTCTTCGTTTGTCAACATAGGGACAGAATCTGCGTTAAAAAAAAAATCATAATTTCATTTTGTGTGTTTGTCAACAGTGGGAAATAAAATACTGTGCATGCCTATGAGGGGGGTAAAACTTAGTATATGATCCAATTTCCTTTTTTCTATGTGTTGGGTCATGTTATTTAGATGGGAAGTTTCATGTAAAATCGAGAAAGTAGCTAAGGTGTCATTTTTGTAGACAAGTTTTCAGTTCCTTGATTTCAGGTCTGTTGTTGCTCCGTCTGTTTGTTTGTTTGTTTGTTTTCTCCTCACATCTTCAACACAGAGAAGCCCTTTGATTTGTTTGCTTCATAAGATTCAGCGCTTTATAAATTCCATACATCATAATGATGATGATGATGATGATGATGATGATGATGATGATGATGATGATGATTGTTGCTGTTGTTGTTATTGTTGTCGTTGTGATGATGATGATGATGATGATGATGATGATGATGATGATTATGATGATGATTGTTTTTGTTGTTGTTATTATGATGATGATTGTGTTGTTGTGATGATAATCATTATAAAAGCTGTCAGACTCTTGACTTCTCTAAAGCAATTTCAGAAGCCAAGGTGTTTGTATCTGAATAGGCTACCACTTTAAACCATGGCAGATTTTTCTCCGTAAAATTCGGGCTGCTCTCCCTGGGGGAGCGCGTGTCGCCACAAGAGCAGCGCCACCCATTTTATTTCTTCTTTTTTTCTGTCACCATGTGTATTTATTTCCATAATCAGAGTAGCTTTTTTTTTTCCTCTACAGAATTTTTGTCAGGGACAACTCTCTTGTTGCCGTGGGTTCTTTAATTTAGATAAAGTGGACGCAGCATGCTGCTTCAACTTGTAATGAACTATTTGTTTCGAGGGTGTGATTGTTACCAGCTCTGTTTTTCACCAGCTTTGTCTGTTTTGGATGTGCTGTGTTACCTAGATGATAATATGATTTGTGATGTTATGCTTATGATGTCTTGATCACTCTTCTTCTTTTCCTGCGTTTCCTCATCTTGGGTAGAATGCATAGTAGTGTCAGGTCTTCTCTCTCCTGTGCTTGTCACTCTGCAGGAGGTCTGTCTCCTGGCCTCACCCGACACATTCCGACTTTAGGGCAGCTGTTAATCAAAAGGTTCAGAAGAAAAAAATCAGATTAGCTTAAGAAAAGGGAGAATGGGCTGGATGTAGGCAGAAAATAAACAAAATACCGAGAGAGGATAGAGATTTAAGAGAAAATGCCAGAATAAAGGAGTGATAGAAAAGAGGAAATTTTCAGGACCAGAGGTTCCATAAAGAGGGGATGCTGTTTAAACTATAAAAAAATATAAAAAAGAAATCTCTGGCATCTCCACGGGGCCGGGAGGGAGGAGGGGAGGAGGAGGGGAGGGAGGAGGGGAGGGAGGAAGCTACACTATTCAAACCACGCGTTTTGAATTTAAAAAGATGCTTTTGTCACTTTTCAATTTATTTCATGCAGTTAACTGTAGAGTTTGAGGAATACATACACTTTCAAGTTGCTCTGAAAGACACTAGAATTTTCTCTCTTTTTTGTTCTTTTTTTTCTCAAACGAAAAAAAAACAAACCGTTTTTTATTAGGCTTAGGGTAAAGAAAAAAAAAAAAGAGGTGGATGCTGGAATCTATGACCCCCAACCACCCCCCATCCCCCGAAAAAAAAAAAAACCTGGCTTGTTTTCATCCCTGGGGAAAATAGTCGGTGGTAGTTTAAATTAGTTGTCTTTAAAAAAAAAAAAAAAAAAAGAATTCTGCTTCTAATTTTTCTGAATTCAGTTTTCTCCCCTGTTTTAAACAGTTGTCTCCATCATCCTGCTTTGTTAAATGTTCTTTTAGGTTTTAAACTGTCGCTTCCCTCCTGTGTGGTTTTACCAAAAAGAGGACTCCCCCATCCCACCCCAACCCCTAAAAATAGAACCTCCCCCCAAAAAAAGAAAACCAAACCCAACCCCAAACAAACCCCCGCCCCAAAAAACCCCTTTGAAAAAAAACAAACGAAACCCAACAAACAAAACCCACAAAACAACAAACAAAAACACACACACACACACACACACACACACACACACACGAACGCGCGCGCTCTCTGTCTTTACATCCAGTTGGTAGTTTAAGGTTTCCATGCAAGTCACGCGAAACCACAATTTAGGTTGGGTTTTATTTCTCTTTTTTGGGTGGATTCTTCCACCATGGTAACTTTGTTTATTCTGAATGTCATTTCCTGAACAACCGCCGGTTTGGTATTTTTTTTATGTATGTACAAGCTTGTAATGATGATATCGATAATTGTATAAAAAAAAAACAACAACAAAAAACAACTGAACCAAATGTAAGAGATATTATCAGATGTACAAAAAAAATAAAATCAAAATTTTACGGTGACAGATCTTTAGTTTTGTTTTGATTTCTGGGCAAGATTGTTGTTTGTTCAGGCGATTTTAGCCTGAATGTGGTGGCTGTGTGGGCTGTGTTTTCGTTTTTCTTTCTTTTTTCTTAAAAAAAAAACAAAACAAGCAAAACAAAACAAAACCAAAAAAAAAAAACTGTGGAAAATGCGAACATTGTCAAATCTGCAAACCTCACACAATCCATGAACAGCACGTGTTAAGGTCAGCAGTAAATCCCTGTCGATTTTTTGATTGGTGGAAAATAGAGTGAGCTGTTTTCAGGGGAGAATTTCTGCAGTCTATATAAAGCGCATACCGATGGGGGCGGGTGGGGAAAATTGTAAAGCTGCGTCAGCTACATAAGGTGGGGTAGGGTGGGGGCAGTGGATTGCGGTTTTCAAATTTTTGAGGCCCTAAATATGCCCTAAAATACAAAATTTTAAATAAACAAAGTTTAGGGGTGGGAGAGGGATGTGTATGGAACTGTCTGACATAAAAATTATAATCCTACAAACAAATTCACAAAAATATGTTTCCAAATTTTACCCCTCCAACACACTGTAACAGGCTTCGCTTTATGTCGTTTTTTTGATAATGTCGAAAGTGAGGGGTGGGCAACTGGGGATGATGATGAAAAAAAAAAAGAGTGTGGGAAGTGGTGGGATTTCAATTTATCAATGGAATTTCATGTGTGGAATTTTGAACTTATGGGTGGAATTTGAACTGTTCATTTTGTTGACGTCATTATTTGGGACTTTCCTGAACAGTAAACTCTGAACATGGCTTCCTTGATATCATGTTTTTTTTTTTTAAATATATCTTGTTCTTTTATATCGAGGATAATGGAATAAGCACTCGTGCTTTTTTCCATCCAGTCCCCGTGTGTATGCAGTTTGTTGGGAAATTAAGTCAGCATGAAGGTTTATGGATAGTCCCTTTATCCCTCCTTACCCCTTACACTATCCCTTCCCTCCTTACCCTTACACTATCCCTTTATCCCTCCTGACCCTATCCTTCCTTACCCCTTCACTATCCCTCCTTACCCTATTCCTTTCTCCCACCTTACCCCTCCCTCCTTATCTCCCCTCTTACCAGTTAACCAACAATCTTTCTTTATTTCTTAATCTCAGGGGTCCTGAGGTAGTGGGGGCTTAGTGTTCCATCCTCATTGACACGTAGAGGAATTTTGTGTGGTGGAGATTTGTTTGTTGTTTTTCTCCAACTTTATGCAGACCTGCCAGTGCCCACCTTTTCTCAGTGTATCAAGATAACATCTTCCGCACATTTCGTCACAGTTCTGCAGGCTGTTCAAACAATTATACATAGCCAGTATGTACTCGAAAGTATTCCAGCGCATCCGATGATGCAGTTGGTCAAAGCATAAGTCAGATGCATATCTGGGTAAAAGTAAGATAATCTGCTGCGCCTTCTGTTTTGTTGAAATTCGATTTGTTGCCCCAATTTTTTGTAAACTTCGTCATTTAACAAGAAAGGGTTAAAAATGCTCTAAAAAGAGACAAAAAACCCCAATCTCTGAAATAGAGAGTAGTTAAAGCATTTTCCTCTAAGGATTATGCCTTTGGCCTGACTTGTCTCGAATTTTCAGGTCTTATTTTTTAAGCTTTTATCATGCATTCCAGCATTGTACTTTACAGTAAGACACTTTTCATAATTCAGAGGTGTTGATCGCAATCACAAGAATAGTCGATATTCTTGTGGCCTTTTTTTTTTTTTTTTAGGTGTCATTGAAAGATAATGATCAACAGGAAAGATAATAGGTTTAAGATATATGTTGCACAAATAAATAAACAAATAAATTGGGAGAAGATAAACGTCGAGTGAATATTTGTACTTTATATTTGGAGATCCTAGTGAAAGGATGCAAGGGAAGTCATAAGGTTTGTTGTATCCAGCCAAGTAGTCAGCCTTAGCAAGATTATAACCCGAACATTGCTATACACTTACAGTGCAAGCACAGGCAAGAGAAGGGGTGTGTGTGTGTGTGTGTGTGTGTGTGTGTGTGGTGTGTGTGTGTGCACTTTGTAGAGGTAACATGGGTATGAGTAAGGCTTTTATCTTGTAAACTCGTATCTATATCTCATCTTTTAAACCCGTATCTCTTCACACACACACACACACACACACACACACACACACACACAAGAGAGAGAGAGAGAGAGAGAGAGAGAGAGAGAGAGAGAGAACTTTCATCATTTCTTCTGTGTTTATGTTACAGATCCTGGCGGTGGTGTTCGCCTGTTGCTTGTACCGGTCAATAGAGAATTAAACCCACGTGACGGCCTTCAGCTTCTTTCATCATTCTTTTTATTTTAAAAAAATCTGCTTCATTTTATTTCCTGCTTTTTCTTTTTCGTTTTCAAACACGTAATTATTACATCTAATCCATAACCGCCATCCGGACTTAAAAAAAAACCCTTTTTTAGTTAGTTGGGAGAAGTGGTGTAGAGAAAACTTCCAAGTTTATGTTAAAGATTAACTCATTCTGTACCGAGTTTTGTTTTTGAGATTATCCAGGGTTTTTTAAAGATTAACTCATACCTTACCATTTTGTGAGAGTTAACAAAAAATCCCATATCTCCATACCATCTTTACTGCTTTATTTTCGTCGTCCGGTTTCTTCTTTTCTGCCATATTTTTGTGTGTGTGTTTACAGGTTTTTTTTCAGCTCTAAAAGGGAAAAAAAAACGTGACAGAAAAGGTGAAGAAGAAAAAGGAGAAAAAAAATCCTCATTATTCTGAAAAGTGTATGCTTTCATTCAGATATGCAAGTTAACATTTTTTTCTGTTAAGTTTTAGTTTTACACATCTCAAATCTGTTGATTATGTTTCAAATTCTGTTTTCAAGATTGACTTTGGTGAATATTAATCAGGTTTGAGATTGCAGGAAATGTCTTAATGTATAGAAGTAAAAATGCGTTTTTTCTTGAAAATGTTTACAGCTTCTTTGGCATGCATGTGTTTTGGGATCTCTTGCTTTTGTTCAATTTTATAAAGAGGAGTAGGGAGGAAGCTGGCTGCAAAATCTTCAGTGGTGCTCCCCAACGGTCCTCAAGATTACAGCATAGGTGAAGATGAAGAATAGAGACGATAATGAACCATTTTTAAAGCCTTTTCTAGGCACCCTCTTATTGTGTTTTTTTTCCATAAGTGTGGGCAAAAAGAACATATAAAAAAAAGCTGGTGTTAAACGTTACTGATTGAAAGAAAGGAAAGAGAATACTTATTGCAACGGTTTTGGTATTCAGGAATTCAAGGCAATACCAAAACAATATTTTACCATATTACGTACATTTTTTCAATGATATCTTCACAGACGGCTTTTTTTTTTCTATGTGTGCTAAAAGTCTTTTAAATGGCTATGGGAGACAATACTGGAAACACTTCTTTAATTGTGCCCCTTGTATTCAGCCTTAAGTATGTAAACATCCGTTTCTATGTAAAATCCAATGTGTGACTTCATTCTTTCCTTCTTTTTTTTTTTTTTTACCCTGTGGTGATTATTTCTTCATTGCTCATTTAAGTAACTGTTATATAAAACCATAGCATAGTGGGACAACGCTCATTTCACGATACTTAAATCACGAGTTTATATCACTGTTTTTATTTCTACGCATTTTTTAAAAGACTTACTTTCTCCAAGATAGCTGCTTAAGTGTAATTTGCGAATGTTTCTCAAAGAATTTTTTTTGTCGTTTATCGAGTTGGTTTTTTTATTTTTAGAAGGCTTATGCTGTTTTCATACTGCTTTGAGGTATAATTGCTCTTTTTAAAACATTTCATCATTCCTGTTCAATGCTTATGGACGCAATAACTCCCAAAAGGGTATATATTTTTCTGCTGATTTTTCTGATTGGTGTGAATATATTAGTGCATAAATTGTACAGGTTGGTATCATTGCTGAGGTAGCAGTTCTTTAAAGTAGCTTTTTCACCATATATTTGTTTAAAATCAGTTTTGTATATAACGTGGGTAATGCGGAAATCCTATTGGTTATCTATACTGTGATTAGAATAGCTTTCATCCTCCTATGATAATCCTGGATCTTTCTAAATCCTGTTTTCATTTTTTTTAAAACGCCCGTAACCAGAGGGATTGTGAAAAGAAAAGTGTGCTATTTTTCTCTCCTTTTAAGGAAATAAATTCGAGAAGTGCCCTTTAAAAAAAAAAAACACCACAAAATGCGCGTGAAATTTCATGAACAATTCCAAAGCAAAGACTGCTAATATATATATATATATATATATATATATATATATATATATTTTTTTTTTTTTTTTTTTTTTTTTTTTTTTACTCGAGGGATGAAGAGACGATTTTGATTTTTTTGCTTACTGTACGCTTAATAAAAGTTGTTTTGTAAATGAATCTGATGTAAGGGATCACATGTTAACTCAGAAGCACATCCGTTTCTTCTTTGTGATGATAATTATTCAGGAAAATCATTTCGTTTCTGCTTGCATACACAGTTAATAAGACACCACGCATGCATGAACCTGGCCTAAGATAAATAAATAATGCAAGAGCAGTGGACCCGATTCCTCCAAACAGAAACTCAAGAAAATGGTGCTGATATCTGGAGTGGGAATAGAGCATGAATGTCACCAGGTCATTGTTCAGTGCTGATAAGTAGCCTGCTGTTTTGACGTTTTCCACCGTTGTCAATCATAATGCTCTGTTACTTTTTTTATATTTTTTTTATTAGTATGCACACAAGTTTGTATATGTCGTCGCACACGAATGCTCTCTCTCTCTCTCTCTCTCTCTCTCTCCTCACACTCTCTCTCTCTCACTCTCTCATCGCTCGCACACCACACACACACACACATGCACACGCACACACACACACACACACACGAGAAAACACACATATACATTATTTCAAAATTCGGTTTTTTTGCAAACCCAAATATTCTCAAATCATGAACAGAGCATTAAAAATTTAAAACAAAAAGAATGTTACATCATGGATTTTCACTCGTGCAAATGTAAATTTGTAATAAATG
>CM060344.1:19082428-19084928 GCA_030674155.1 Stramonita haemastoma
AGTCTCATCCGAGGGACTGTTTTTTTTTGTTGTTGTTGTTGTTGTTGTTGTTTGTTTTTTGTTGTTTTTTTTTTTTTGGGGGGGAGTGCAGTCGGTATTGATTTTACTGCAGGGGAAATATCCCCATTGAACGAGATTTGAACCGGGGCTAGCAGATCACGGTGCAATGCTTAACGCTCTAACCAACATGTACCATGTTATCCTGATCACTGCAATTGCGTTCGCATTTACACACACAAACACTTTTTCATACTTTACCCCTTCCGCCCACCCTTTCACACACAACGACACCCATAGCACGACGTCTCCTCCCCTCCCCCCCTTACACACATGTATAACATATTGTCTTATTTTTTTCAAACAAAAGATTCTAGATTGCTTTTAGTGGCAGGGTTAACCTTTTACAGAAAAAAATGTCTTTTCTTAAACAGTGCCTAGACATTCCTTTTTTCCCTACAATTTTGCCACCAATAACAAGGTTCTGAAATGACGCTAGATTTTTTTTTCTCGAAAATCTATTAACTTTTTCATTTTAGTTAATACCAAGTTTTGAATAATTTGCTCACACCAGGAGGAGAACTCTACCTTTCCGATGTCCTACCTTATTCCAAATCACCCTATGCAAAACCCAACCCACCCTATTCCACCCCAAACGATTCTTACCCAGCTTAAACCTATTCCAAACCCAACCGATCCCGTTTCAATCAAACCCGTCTTTTTTCCAACCCAGTGTTCCAGCCTGTCTTTTCCCAACCCAACCTATTCCAACCCACTGAAGTGTTCCAACCTGTCTTTTCCCAACCCAACCTATTCCAACCCACTGAAGTGTTCCAACCTGTCTTTTCCCAACCCCAACCTATTCCAACCCACTGAAGTGTTCCAACCTGTCTTTTTCCAACCCCAACCTATTCCAACCCACTGAAGTGTTCCAACCTGTCTTTTTCCAACCCCAACCTATTCCAACCCACTGAAGTGTTCCAACCTGTCTTTTTCCAACCCAGTGTTCCAACCTGTCTTTTTCCAACCCAGTCTATTTCAACCCACTGAAGTGTTCCAACCTGTCTTTTTCCAACCCAGTCTATTTCAACCCACTGAAGTGTTCCAACCTGTCTTTTTCCAACCCCAACCTATTCCAACCCACTGAAGTGTTCCAACCTGTCTTTTCCCAACCCAACCCGCGGAGTAATCCAGCTCGTGTTATTCTAACCCAGCCAATCCTGTTCCAATCCACCCGACTGAGTATTCCAACCCATCGTATTCCAATCAAACCCACCCACCCTCTTCCTACGTACCTGACCCATGTACCAATACCGTTACCTTATTATCTCAGTAAGCAGAGAAATTCGTGTAGGTAACAAGCCATGTATAAGATTAATACAAAAGACAACAACACATCTATCATGAAACGTTATTGCAAATTCGATCTCTCAGACTTTTCACACACACGCACGCACGCACGCATGCACGCACGCACGCACGCACGCACGCACGCACACACACACACACACACACACTACACACGTGCGTGCGCACACAGGCACGCACACGTGCAGCACGCACACACGCACGCACGCACGCACGCACACATATACTCCCGCAACGCGCATACACACACACAGAAATCTCCTACGACTTACTACGGTAAAAAATAGAAGATAATACAACACAATTCGATACGATACATCGAGAAGGAATACGATACAATGAGATACAATAATTTAAGACAACACAACACACTACAACGCAGTACAAACACAACGCGACACGATACAAATAAAATGCAATACACTACAACACAGTACAATAAAATTCGAATCAATAATATTATGCGAAGCAATGCGATACACTACAACTCGACACGACGCAATCCAATCCCATCAATCCCAAATAAAACCAAACCACACCAAACACACAACCTTACTATATATACCCAACCGGACAGTATGTATTTTACCTCTAGGAAAAAAGCGAAGACGGCTGCAGTCAGCCCCACCACGTAAGCAGAGGTCAGCACGTGCTTCACTTTTTCGAAACACGCCTGTTGTTCACACACACAGTGGCGGAAACACACACACACGCACGCACGCACGCACGCACGCACGCACACACACACACACACAAACGCACGCACGCACGCACGCACACACACACACTTTTATATTTATATTAGTCTTCTTGCTCTCACACACACGCACACAGACACACAGACACACAGACACACAACACACACACACACACACGCGAACGCACACACACACACGAACGCACACGCACGCACAAACCGTGAGTGGAGGTCTTGGCGCTAGTCTTTTTGGAGGAGACGATAAACCAAGAGCCCCGTATGCAACACACATTCAACGCACGTCAAAGAACCCACAGCAACAAGAGAGATAGATGTCCCTGGCAAAATTCTCTAGAAAAAAAATGTCACTCTCATAAGGGAAACAAATACACATGTAGACAGAAAGTTTTTAAAAAGAAACATGGGTGGCGTTGCTCT
>CM060344.1:19092428-19094928 GCA_030674155.1 Stramonita haemastoma
GTACTCAGATACTCCGCTGGGACAACCGCAGTTGTCCAACTGTGATTTGCCTTACATCAAACCGACCCCTGGCATACTACTATCCACAACAAAAAAGATGCCACCAGCTTGAGTAAAGAGGTACAAACCGCCTTGAGGGTGGTCGAGTTATGATGCATCATTCCACAACAGCCCAGCACAGAGATCAGACACTGCAGCAATCCCACGCTGCACGCCACAATGCTGAACAACTGTCGACATATTGGCAACACTGCTAGTGAATTGGACAATAATATTGAGTTGAGTTGAGTTGAGTTGAGTTGAGATGAGTTGAACTATTGAACTAAGGTGAATTGAATTGATAAACTGAAAAGGAGCGGAGCTGAATTTTACAAAGTTTTAGTTGACAGGAGTTTAAAAAATATACGGAAGTGAAGTGAAAATGACTTTGAATTGAATAAATTGGGTTGGACAGTTGTGAAGCTAGATTGATAGAATGGATTGGAAAAAAAACCCCAATCAGGCTGGATTTGACAGAATTAGATTGAAAAAAAAACCCACAATCAAGTTCAATTTGAATTTAACTAAAACTGGTATGCTTTGAAATGAGTTGAACTGACGTTTTGCTTTGAGTTCAATTTGAGTTGAACTGAAATCGATTTGCATTTGAAATGAGTTGCACTGAGATTGAGTAGAGTTGAATCAATTGAAAATGAAATCGGTTTTTAAATTTCAAAAGGGTTGAACTGAAATTGAACTGAACTGAATCAAATACCCCCCCCCCCCCCCCCTAATCGTGGCTTGGGCAACACGTGGGCAAGCCCCAAGGGAAAAATCCCCGTTGTTGGACATTCCCTACCTCAACATGCTGAGGTTTAACCAAACTATGCGCTCTGTCTCACACATCCCACCAGGGTATCATTGTGAGACAGTAAGTGCGCACTGGTTTAGAAATGTGCGTGTATGGCCATGTTCTAGTACCTGGCGACATAGACAAGTCCACTTCAGAGGATTAGTTCGTTACATGGAGAGTACAGATTGTTATGATATCATGAATGGGGGCAATTTTAACACTGTTTTGGGGGTTTTTTTTCGTCGTTTTATAGTCTCATCTACACGAATTTTGGGGAAGTCGGTACTGATGATGTTAACTCCAGGAGAAACCTCCCCAGGGGTCTGGGAGGTGGCTGGATCCTGGGCTGCCATCAAAATGCAAGCGCAGTGCTCTAACCATTAGGCTAAATATTCTGCCCCCAAACATAACATTAATTCCAAATTACACTATTTTCATAAACGCCTAGGCACTCTGCTTACGTACATCAATTAACTGACAGGGCTTTTGGCCTGGGTCAAATATGAACGTTGAGGTGCACTGCTGATCTTAGACTCATCACCATCATCGTCATCATCATCTTCACCATCACCATCATCATTATAACCACCAATACCACCATTAACTACCACCCCCGCTATCACCATCCTTGTTACTTTGATACTACTACCACCATCCATACCTCAACCTCATCACCACCGCTATCATCATCACTGTGAAACTTTTGACCCAAACAGGTCACCTTAGCTCCAGTGCAGTCACCACTAGGAGTTTGAGGCTATGTCCTTCGTCCATCAAAAATTGTCAACGGCTTCGAACATCACAGTCATCATTACCATCATCACTACCTGCACCCATTTCTCACTAGACGAGCGCTATGGCTGAGTGGTTAAGACCATCCCACTTCAATCCCATTAGTCCATTTAAGTAGTGGGTTCGAATCTCGGCGACCTCTGGTGGCCTTTATTCCCTTCGTGCATACACACAATCATGCAGAAGATCGAAACATGCACGTCAAAGATCCCGTCATTCATATAAGCGCTCGGTGGGTTATAGAAAACACGAACACACCCAGCATACATCCCTGAAGTCAAAATGTGGCCACCTTTATGGTAGGCAAAAAGATTGGTCACACACGCAAACTTTCACCATTGATGAACCTCGGAGCTCTAGCCGAGGAACGAAAAATATAACCCTAAAAATAAACTTGAGTAAAAAAATATATATATATATATAAAAAAAGAGAAAAGAAAAGGTAAAAGGTGTCCCATAACCTAGGAGGTCGTAAGGGAGCAAGGCATCAGAGACCTCAGCTCCTCTAGAGGCCAGCATGTTGAGGGCAGCGCCCATCTCCTCTCCCTCGCTGCTTTACCTTCCCTGACCCTGAAGAGGGCAGGTACCATTTACAGCTGGGTGAACTGTGAAGGACTGTACTGTAGCCAAGGCACGCAAACGTCATCCATCCACTGGTAACCACGCTCGACACAGCTTAACTTGACTTGGGGAAAGCGAGCGCTCTGACCACTGAGCTACCCCGCCCCGAATAAACTTACTGGCTTCAAAATCAAAGTTATCATTATACCACCACCACCATGACTACAAACCATCGCCACAAACACCCAACATTGCACGTGTATACTATTGACACGAGCTGCTTACCTTAGTTCCCGTGACCACCAGGAATTTGAA
>CM060344.1:19099928-19102428 GCA_030674155.1 Stramonita haemastoma
AACCGGCATGCAAAACGTGCAGAGAGGAGGGACTGAACGTGAACGAACATCTTGATTCACCACATTCGAGATCTTGCGGGCTGGCTGCCGTTTACCGCATATGTGAAGGATGTGATTGCGCGCGCAGACTTAGACACGCAGGCGCTAGACAGACATAGACAGACAAACAGGCAGAGAAAACACACACAAAAGAGACACACAGACACACACAGAGACACAGACACAGACACACACAACTCAACACAACACACCACAAACACACACAAACACACGCACACAGAGAGAGAGAGAGAGAGAGAGAGAGAGAGAGAGAGAGAGAGAGAGAGAGAGAGAGAGAGAGAGAGAGAGAGAGAGAGAGAGAGAGAGAGATGGACAGACAGACAGAGACAAAGAGAGAGACAGACACTGAGACAGACAGACAGACAGACAGTCACAAACAGAGAAACAGAGAAAGTAGACTGATGATTCTAGAGGTTTCACACCCTTCTACAAACAGAGGTGTGTGTGTGTGTGTGTGTGTGTGTGTGTGTGTGTGTGTGTGTGTGTGTGTGTGTGTGTGTGTGGTGTGTTTGTGTGTGTGTGTGTGTTCTAATCCCGTCTTGTGCCCCACCACAAAACCTGTGTCTGGAGGTCTTCTGGGCTGTAGTCGTTCAGATTGGAAGATAATGCAAGCAGAACAAGGATTTAGCGCATGTTAAAGAACCCTCACCTGTACCAAGACTTGTGCCTAGCAAATCACTTTTGAAAAAAAACCCCACTCTCTTCAGGTGATAAACATGCACGCAGACCACCCCCCCCCCCCCTCTCTAAAAACAACAACAAAAAACCCAGCAACAACAACAAAACAAAAAACGACAAAAAACAAAAACCCCAAAAACCAAACAAAACCAAAACCAAGTTAAAACACCTCGCCCCCAAACAAAACTAAAAAAAAAACCGAAAAAAAACTCAAACCTCAAAACTACCAACAACATACAAACAACAATTCCTCGATCCGGCAAAAAAGCTTTGTCAGTTACTCATGTAAGCAAATGCCAAGACGCCACTTAGAATAATGATTATGCTTCGAAATATTATGATGAGATTGTATTAGACACATGACAAACTCTTAGCATAGCAACCTGCACACTCCACGAAAGGAGAAAAAAGCTCTGAAGTCAGAGTAGGGCTGCCTATATCGAAGAAAACAGCCCTACAGGCAAACATATCTCATACGGTGAGTCTTTACGATCTCACAGTGATTCCTAGGCGGGGATGTATAAGACAGAGTGCGTATTCTGGGTGATATCCACCAGGGTGTTAAGCTGAGGAACGCTCAACGATGACAATAAAGTGCGGAAGGATAGCTGTGGTTGTGTCATTAAGGCGACGCAGCCTATTAAAGGGAGAGAGGTTTAAATTGCGTGCAAAGAGTCTGCCTTTTATTTTTAGGGGTATGCATTACAAGACAACATCAGAGAGTGGACAGGCCTTGGGTGGAACGACCTACTACAGAGGGCGGAGGACCGTGGGGAGTGGAGGAGGCTGGTTGCAAAATCTTTAGTTGTGCCCCCACGGTCTGCGGGACTACGGGACAGTGAAGGTGAAGGTGATACAAGACCATAAAGTACAATGTAATACAGTACAGTACAACACATTGCAATGCAATATTATTGCATCACATGTATTGCAATACAATGCGATACAAAACCATACAATTATAAAATGAACATAAAATACAACAAATAATAATGCATTACAAGTAGTTCAACATGATATAAATCAGTGCATTGCAACGCAATAAAATCCGATGCAATACTGCCCAACAACACATTAAAATATAATTAGGCCTGGGCTTAAGGCTCTAAGAATCTGATTTCAAGGACCCCCCCCCCCCCCCCAATGAAATCTAACATACTAAATCTGCAAATGTGGGCGTGTGAAAGCACTCATATAACATAATCTCAGTTTAACGTGACTCACATTACTGAATAAACCCAAAACGCTAAAGATAAACAAAACAGAAAAATGAATAACAGGGTGCTGATAAATATACAAAGTATATCAACATAACAAAAACTGAATCATGATTCTAAACGCATAATACACAATTAACCAGCACAATTACAGACACCAAAACGATCACAGTTGACAATATAGATTAGTGCTAAGTAGCTAGAAAATGCTTTTTTTAAAGCATCAATTTGAAAATACCTGTTACAATTGAATCTTCCTAACCACAAACCACAGATATTAACACCCTTCCAACTATTTTTTTTCCTCCTAAACTTAAATAGATGTTTTGAACACAACCCTCTTTACACTAATGCAAATCATGTTCAATGTAAAGCAATGCGAAACTACAACACATCTCCCACCCTGAATAAACCCAAACGCTAAGATACAACAACACGATGGGTCAAAAGAATAACGATGGCGTGTCATGATAAAAAGTATGACAAAGTATGGATAGAATAACAGAAACAGCAATCACACTACAGTAAAAGAACAATAAAATAAT
>CM060344.1:19112428-19122428 GCA_030674155.1 Stramonita haemastoma
CTCCCTTCCCTACCCTACCCTTCCCTACCCTTCCCTACCCTCCCTTCACCTACCTACCTTCCTACTCCTACCTTCCCTACCCTACTTCCACTACCTACCTTCCCTATACCCCTACTCCCTTCCCTACTCTACCCCCACCCCCACCTACTTCTACCCTACCTTCCCTACCCTACCAATACTCTACTCTACCCACCCCCATCCCTCCTTCCCTACCCAATCCCTACCCTACCCTGCCCCTTTCCCCATCCGTACCCTACCTTACCCTTTCCTCCACTACCCTGCTCTACCGGTACCCTACCCTACCCTACCTTATCCAACTCCGGCAGTTTTGTCAATGTTGTCATCCGTTCCCATATATATATATACATATATTATATATATATATATATATATATATATTATATATATATATATATATATATATATATATATTATATATATTATATATATATATATATATATATATAATTATGCGTGCTGTGCAAAGCCTGTAATTTTCTCCCAAAACTCAACATGCTGGCTCCTTGGGGAAGCTGAGGTCTCTTGACACCTCGTTCCCCTACGACCACACAGGTTATGGGAACACCTTTACCGTCACCCTTTAGTATACATAGCAACAGTGCTCTTGTGGAAGCATTTATGCGACCTGTTATTGCGAAAGGAGTCTAAAGGTATAAATAGGTCAAACTGTAGTTAAATGTTCTGAAATCTACAGACAGTTACCTGTATTTTTGATGTATGATTCATTTTTCTACCTCTCAAATTGACAAAGTTATTGGGTGTTTGAAATGGGTGACACAGCGATTTTCACAGTCTGAGAAAATCGGGTTGAAAGTTTTTCACAACTCTAGCTAACTCACAAGTTAGTAGGTCGATTAAAACGCTTTAGTTAAAAACACATTTTTAAAAAATCGAATCTAACCTTTTGAAGTACATAGATAGTACATTCAGTACCTACAGAATCCATTTTTGTTAAAAATTCCAAACTGACAAAGAAGACCCTACCTTTCCCCCCCCCCTTTTTTTTTTTTTTTGGGGGGGGGGGGGGGGGACGGAGAGAGGGCTCTCTCCTTTTCACTGCCTGCGAGTTAAGATTCCTGGAAAAAAAACCAAAAAAAAAACCAGGTGACATACGTTTTCTTTTTGTTTATTTTGTTATATCGAGGATAATGGAATAAGCGCGCGTGTGGGTTTTTTTTTACATCCAGTCCCCGTGTGTATGAAGTTTGGTAAATCTTGTCATCTGTTCCCATCGGCACTCAATGGCTTACTCTTACGGAAAGTGGAAAAGGGTTTAACGTGCGCGCAAGATGTTCTGCGTGCGTTCACACACGGGGCCTCGCGGTTTATAATCTCACTCAAAGGATTTTTGGGGAGAGTGGAGTCAGCCACTGATGTTAACTTCAGGGTAAAAAAAAAATTCCCTCGGACGGGAATCGAACCTGGGTAGTCGTCAAATTGCCAGCGCAATGTTCTGACCACTAGGCTATCCCGTCCCCCGAAGTCAAAGTCAAAGTCAAATTCTTATTTTCAGATGGTACATTGAGTTAGCAAAACATTTGCTTTTTTTTCATCAAGCCATCTACAAAAACAGTATGCAAGAAGATTTTTTAACCCCCCCCTAAAAATCAACAATAATGTATGCATGCTGTGCAAACATGTATGCATGGAGATATATGGGATTTGGGGTTGGTAGGGGTGGGGGTGGTTGGTGGGGGTGGTGAGGGTGGGGTGAGGGGGTGATTGGAGGGTGGAGATTGGGAAGAAAGGGGGGATATTTTTTGGGGGCGGGGGCGGTAGGTAGGTGAGTGGTGGTCTGGGCGCTAGTCTTTCGGATGAGACGATAAACCGAGGTCCCGTGTGTTACACATCATTATTTAACGCACGTTAAAAGAACCCACGGCAACAAGGGGGTTAACCCTGGCAAAATTCTGTAGAAAAAAAACAACACTCTGATAGGGAATCAAATACAGTTACATACAGGAAAAAGAAAAAAAAATGGGTAGGCGCTGCACTTGTGGCGACGCGCTCTCTCTCTCTCTCCTTGGCGAGAGCAGCCCGAATTCCACGCAGAGAAATCTGCTGTGACATAAAGTGGTACAAAATACAAAGTCCAAAATTGATGAAAAAAAAGCAAATTTATTGCTTACTCAATATTAGTTAAAGTCTGTCCCGAGCCTAAGGCTCATCAGGCCGGTGCTTATCCGGTTTCTGTGGCGTTAAGCGACTGAGAGTCATAGACTCCGCCCTGGATAGGACGCCAGTCTATGGCAGGGTTAACCCCCAACACAAGGTTGGTACCCCTTTTACACCTGGGTGGGGTGAGAAAATAGCCGTAAAGTGCCTTTTCCAAGGGCACAACGCCGTAGCCGAAAGCTGGGATCGAACCCGCAACCTTTAGATCACGAGTCCAACGCCCTAACCACTAGACTACAGCGGCGGCTTACTCAATATACCATCTGGAAATAAAATTTTCACTTGACTTGACTTGACTCGACTTAACTATAATCATCATTTTCCCCTCAGGCGGTAGGAATATGCGGGATGGCGGTGGGGACGTGGGTACTGCTGTACCGGGAGGAGGTGAGGGCCTGACCCTGATCGACGTGTCCACCAAGGACCTGGGTCTTGCTCCAAAACGCCGCCGTTCTCCTCATCGTCTCCGGCCTCGTCCTCTTCGTCCTCGGCTTCGTCGGCTGCTGCGCCACGCATCGCAAGCAGAGGTGTCTGCACGTTGTGGTGAGTTTGGGAGTTTGGTCCATCTTGCCATCTGTTACCCCCGGTGTAATCAGCCAAAATCACTCTATGCAAGAAACATTACCATGGTCATTTTGGCAACGCTGAAAGCACTATCAGTAGTGTTTATAGCACAGGCCTTCACGCCCAAAAACACTATTTCTGGCTACGCCTCCTACGCGAGGCTGGGAGTCGAACCCAGGACCTCATGATTTACTTGTTGGCAAACGAACGCCTTAAACATCCTGCCACCCCCCTTCTTAGTATTTGATGTATAAAAAAAAGTGTTGTAAGCGGTAGTGTTTTAGCTTAGAGATAGTGTTCATAGTGTTCATAGCGTACGCCAATGTCACTAAGGTAGCGCTGTTAACAGCATGTGCTAAAGTCACTACGGCAGTGGTTATGGCATGAAAGCCTTACGCCAAACCCACTACAGTAGTCTTTATTGCACCGTAGTGTTTTGAGCGTGTTACACGGTACTCAATGGCTTACTCTTACAAGAAGCGGAACAGGATTTAACGTGTGCGCAAGATGTTCTGCGTGCGTTCGCACACGGGGCCTCGGTTTACAGTGTGTGTGTGTGTGTGTGTGTGTGTGTGTGTGTGTGTGTGTGTGTGTGTGTGTGTGTGTGTGTGTGTGTGTGTGTGTGTGTGTTTTATTCACGACTGAGTGATGTAGAAGAAAGCAGTAGATTTGCAATTTAAAGAAATAGACACAGGCAAATATCTGTATTAGTTAGTTAGTTCTTCAGTTTAATGTCCTTCCACAAAATAGTGACATCAGACGTGTGTGTGTGTGTGTGTGTGTGTGTGTGTGTGTGTGTGTGTGTGTGTGTGTGTGTGTGTGTGTGTGTGTGTGTGTGTGTGTGTGTGTTGTGTGCAGTACATTGGGCTCATCCTGCTGTGCTTGGTCGTCACAATCTGCGCCTGTGTTGTCACCTTCCTCTTCCGAGATGAGGTGAGTGATGTCATTTTACTGTGATTGATTGATTAATTGATTGATTCTTTTATATCGAAGATAATGGAATAAGCACTCTTGTGCTTTTTTACATCCAGTCCCCATGTGTATGCAGTTTTGTAAATGTCATCTGTTCCCACCGGCACACGATGGCCTACTCTTACGAAAAGCGGAACAGGATTTAACGTGTGCGCAAGATGTTCTGCGTGCGTTCGCACACGGGGCCTCGGTTTAAAGTCTCATCCGAAGGACTTTTGGGGAGAGTGGAGTCAGCACTGATGTTAACTCCAGGAGAAAAATCTCGACCGGATTCGAACCCCGGTCGTCAAAATTGCCAGCGCAATGTTCTGACCACTAGGCTATCCGTCATCTTCCGTCTGTGTGTTGTCTGCCTGTCTGTCTGTCTGCTGTCTGTCTGTCTATCTCTATGTCTGTCTCCTGTCTGTCTGTCTTCCTGTCTGTCTGTTTTATTTGTATTATCTATTTTTTAAAAAGTCTTTATTTCTAGGTATGATTGTATGCGTGTGTCTGTCTGTCTGTCTGTTGTCTCCTGCCTGTTGTCTTTTTCTTCTGTCTGTTCTTTGTCTGGTGCTGTGTCTGTCTGCTGCTGTCTGTGCCTGTCCGTATGTCTGACTTGCCTGTTGTCTGTTTGTATGTGTGTTTGCCTGTCTGTCTGTGCGTTTGCCTCTCTGTCTGTTTACACACATACACACACACATGCACGCAGACACTCACGAATGAAAATGCATACACACACTGCACGCATGTGCACGCGTGCAAACACACATGCATATGCATACACACATGCATGCACACACTGCACGCGCACATGTATACTAAGGTGTACATAAAAAGAATGAATAAACTACACACATACCACTGACACGCGCACACACACATATAAGATAGATAGATAGATAGATAGATAGAATAGATAGATAGATAGATAGATAGATAGATAGATAGATAGATAGATAGATGATAGATAGATTGATATATTATATATATATATATATATATATATATTATATATATATATATATATATATATATATATATATATATATATACACGCACACTCTCGATTTCATATAGACGACACAAAACATGCTCAAAGGAACTAAAACAAAGGGGAAGTAATGCATCAAAAGCCCACCCAGCTACAAAGTCTGAACGAGGTTAACTCCCCTGCATCTCTTTGCAGTTTTATAGTCGTCCTGTTTGTGAAATTCTCTCTCTGTGTCTCTCTCTTTCTCTTCTTCCTTTCTGTTGTCTTTCTTCTTCTTTTCCCCATTCTTTCTCTTTTCATCCTTCTCCCCATTCTTCTTCTTCTCCTCAGTCTTCTCTTCCTATTTTTCATTCTTCTTCGTATCTTCATTCATTCTCTGTTCATTGTCATCATTCTCCACCTAAACCTCCTCCTCCTTCTTTTTCTTCTTCTTCTTCTTTTTCTTCTCCTCTTCTCCTTCTTCTTCTTCTTCTTTTCCTTCTTCTTCTCTTCTTCTTCTTTTTCTTCTTCTTCTCTCTTTCTCCCCTCCTCTCTTTTCTTCTTCTTCTTTTTCTCTTCTTCTTCTTTTTGTTATTGTTCTCTGTTGTTATTTTTTTTGTTGTTGTCTTCTTCTTCTTCTTCCTCTCTCTTCTCCTCCTCTTCCCTTCTTCTTCTTCTTCTTCTTTCTTTTCTTCTACTCTTCTTTTTCTCCTCCTTCTCCTCCTCCCTCTTCCTCCTCCTTCTTCTTCTTCTTCTCTTGTTATTGTTCTCTTTTGTTGTTGTTGTTTTGTTTGTCGTTGTTGTTGTTCTTTTCTTTCTTCTTCTTCTTCTTCTCTTCTTCTTTCTTTCCTCCTCTTCTTCTTTCCTCCTCCTCCTTCTTCTTCTTCTTCTTCTTCTTCTTCTTCTTCTTCTTCTTCTTCTTCTTCTTCTTCTTCTTTTTCTTCTTCTTCTTCTTCTTCTTCTTCTCCTCCTTCTCCTCCTCCTCCTCTTCCTCCTCCTCCTTCTTCTTCTTCTTCTTCTTGTTATTGTTCTCTTGTTGTTATTGTTGTTGTTGTTGTTGTTGTTTTCTTCTTCTTCTACTACTTCTTCTTCCGCCTCCTTCTCTCCTTCCTCTTCTCCTTCTTCTTCTTCTTCTTTTTCTTCTTCTTCCTCTTCTTCTTCTTCTTCTTCTTCTTCTTCTTCTTCTTCTTCTTCTTCTTCTTCTTCTTCTTCTTCTCTTCCTCCTCCTCATCCTCCTTCTACTTCTTTCTTCTTCCTCCTCCTTCTTCCTCCTCCTCCTCCTTCTTCTTCTTCTTCCTCTTCTTCTTGTTATTGTTCTCTTGCTGTTGTTGTTGTTGTTGTTGTTGTTTTCTTTTTTCTTTTTTTTCTGTTTTTTCTTTTTTTTTTCTTCTACTATACTTACTTACTACTCTTCTTCTTCTTCTCTCCTCCTTCTTCCTCCTTCTTTTCTTCTTCTATACTTCTTCTTCCTCCTCTTCTCCTCCTCTTTCTTCTTCTTCTTCTTCTTTTTCTCTCTTCTCTCTTATTTCTTCTTCTTCTTCTTCTTCTTCTTACTTTCTTTTCTTCTTCTTTCTTCTTCTTCTTCTTCTTCTTCTTCTTCTCTTCCTCTCCTCTCCTCCTCCTTCTTCTTTCTTCTTCTTCTTCTTCTTCTTCTTTTCTTCTTTTCTTCTTCTGTTCTGTTCTTCTTCTTCTTCTTCTTCTTCTTTCTTCTTTTCTTCTTCTTCTTCTCTTCTTCTTCTTTTTCTCTTCTTCTTCTTCTTCTTCTTCTTCTTCTTCTTCTTCTTCTTCTTCTTCCTCTTCCTCTCTCCTCCTCTTCTTCTTCTTTTCTTCTTCTTCTCTTCTTCTTTCTTCTTCTTCTCGTCTCCTCTCTCTCCTTCTTCTCTTCTTCCTTCTCTCTTCCACTTCTCCTCTATGTTACCCCTCCCACTGGCAGGGCAATGCATTTGGGCTGACATGACAGAAGATTAGTTGTGTCTGTTGTTCAACAAGATAAGGAAGAGAAGAAGAAGAAAAGAAGAAGTATGAAAAGAAGAGAAGAAGAAGAAGAAGAGAAGAAGAGGAGAGAAGAAGAAGAAGAAGAAGAAGAAGAAGAAGAAGAAGAAGAAGAAGAAGAAAAAGAAGAAGAAGAAGAAGTGAAGAAAACTCTGCTACTGCCGTTCCTGGTATCGACCACACACGGTCATGATAATACAGTACAGTCAGACCCTCGCGGTCAGCAATGTGATGAGAAAAGATTTTCTTTTGATTGTTTTGTTTATTTTTTTTAATTTATTTTTTTTTTTATATCGAGGATAATGGGATAAGCACTCATGTGCTTTTTTTTCCACCCAGTCCTCGTGTGTATGCAGTTGTGTAAATACTGTCATCTGTTCCCACCGGCACACAGTGGCCTACTCTTACGAAAAGCGGAACAGGATTTAACGTGTGCGCAAAGGGTTCTGCGTGCGTTCGCACACGGGGCAGGGCCTCGGTTTATAGTCTCATCCGAAAGACTTGTGGGGAGAGTGGAGTCAGCACTGATTTTAACTCCAGGGGGAAAAAATCCCCTCCAACGGGAATCAACCTGGGTCGTCAAATTGCCAGCGCAATGTTCTGACCACTAGGCTATCCAGTCCCGCTGGATGGATAGATGGATGGATATACACATATCTCTCTCTATACATATCTCTCTCTACTTCTCTCTATCTCATCTATCTATCGTTGTTTTGTTTGGGTGGGGGAAAATTTAGTAAGTGGTTTTGTTTGTGTGGTGCTTTTTTGTTTTGTTGTTGTTGTTTTTGGGGTTTGTTGGGGTGGGGTTTTAAAAGGGGGGATTTTGGGGGGTGGGGGGGGTTTGTTTTTGTTTTTTTTGGGGTTGGGGGTTGGGGTGGTTTTTGGGGGGGGTGGGTTTGGGGGGGGTTTTTTTTGGTTGGGGGGAGGGGGTTTTGTTTTTGTTGTTGTTGTTGGTGTTTGGTGGGGTGTTTTTTTGGGTGTTTTTGGGGGGTTTTTGTTCCCATGGGGGTTTTTTTTTTTTTTTGGGGGTTTTTTTTTTTGGGGAAATTTTTGGGGGGTAAAAAAATTTTAAAAAATTTTCTTCCCCTTTTTCATTTTTCTTTTCGGAGGGGGGGGGGGGTTTTTTTGGGGGGGGAGGGCGGGGGGTTTTGGGTGGGGGGGTTTTTGTTTGGTTGGTTTGGGGGGTTTTTTCTAAGGGTTTTTTTAAAAAAAAAAAAAAAAAAGGATTTTTTTTGGGGTTTTGGGGTTGGGTGTGTTTTTGGGTTTTGGTTTTGTTTGGGGGGGGGTTTTTGGGGGGTTTTTTAGGTTTTTAAGGGGGGTTTTTTTGTTGTGTTTTTTTTGGGGGTTTTTTTTTGTTTGTGTTTTTCAAAATTTAAAAAAAATTTTCAAAAAAAATTTAAAAAATTTTTAAATAAAAACTTTTTTTTAATTTTTAAATTTCCCAAAACACTGCCCCGGGGGGAAAACCGGAAAAAAAAGGGAAAAAGGCAAAAAGGCCCCTTTTTCCCCCCCTTTCCTTTTTTTTTTTCCCCCCCCAAAAAAAACCTAAAAAATTTTTTTTAAATTTTTTTATTACCCCCCCTTTTTAAAAATTTTTTGAAAAAAAAGGGGGCTTTTTGGGGGGGGGGGGGGGGTTTTTTTTTTGTTCTGGGTTAAAAAAAAATCCCCTTCGGGGGGGATTAAGGAAAAAAAATTTTTTTTTGGGGTTTTAAAATATTTTTTTTTTTAAAAAATTTTTTAACAAAATTGTAAATTTTGTGTGTTGTTGGGGGGTTTTTGGGGGGTTTCATTTTTTTTTTTTAAAATTTTTTTTGGAAAAAAAAATTTGGGGGGGGAAAAAGGGGAAAAAGAAAAAGATTTGTTTTTTGGGGTTTGGGTTTTTTTTGGGGTTTTTTTTTGGGGTTTTTTGGGGTTTTTGGGGGGAAAATTTTTTGGAAAAAAAAGGGAAGGGGGTTTGGGTTTTGGTTTTGGGGTTGGGTTTTTGTTTGGATTTTGGGGGGTGTTTGGTGTTTTTTTTAAAAAAAATTAAAAAAATAAAAGGGAAAAAACAAAAAAAAGTTAAAAAAAAATAAAGATTTGGGAAAAATTTAAAAAAAATTTTTTTTGAAAAAAAAATTTTTTAAGGGGAAATAGGGGAAATTTTGGTTTTAAAAAAAAAAATTTTCGCAAAAAAAAAAAAAAAAAAACAAAAAAACCCCCCAAAGGGGGCGGAAAAAAAAAATTAAAAAGGGGAACCCTTTCCCTTCCCCTTTCCCTTCTTTCTCTCTTCTTTTCCTTTTCTCTTTCTCTCTCCCCCCCCCCAAAAGGGAAAAAAATTTAAATTTTTTTTTTCTTTTTTTTTTTCCCCCCTTTTTTTCCCCCTGAAAGTGTATTGTGGCCAAAAGGCCGGTTTAAAAATTTTTTTTCATTTTTTTCTCTCTCTTTTCTCTCTCTCTCTCTCCCCCCTTCTCTCTCTCTCCTTTTCCCTCTTCTCTCTCTTTCTCTCCCTTTTTCTTTTTTCTTTATGTATATTTTAAATTTTTGGGGTTGCCCCCCCCCGGGAAATTTTGGGAAAAGTTTACACAAAAAAAGGATTTTCGGTCCCCCTTTTCCCAAACTCCCCCAACTTAATATTGACACGGAAACCCCATCAGGGTCTTATTTGGGTTAAATATTTTTTCATTCATCATCATCCCCCCAGGGGATCACGATCATCTTTTTTAATCATCATGTCATCATCACGTTTTTTCATCTCTTTTTTTCACCATCATCAGATCAGAAAACATTTTTTAAAACCCCCTTTTTTTTACGGTGGGGATTTCGATGATGATCTTTTTGTTTTTGACATTTAAAACTGGGTTTTTAAAATTTCACTCCATTCTGTCGATGGTTTTTCTTTTTCTTTTTTTTGGGGCAAAATTTTGGGGGACGGGATACCTTTTTGGTGGAAACCCCTGGGCGGCCCCTTTGAGGGCCCGGGTTTTTGATTCCATTTCGAGGGGGTTTTTTTCCCCGGAGTCAACTTTTAGTGCTAAAATTCCCTTCCCCCAAAAGCCTTTTTGGATGAGCTATAAACCGGGGGCCCCGGGGGAAAAAGCACGCAAAAAATCTTGGCGAACTTTTTAAACCCCTTTTGCTTTTGGGGGAGTGGGGGCCCTTTTTGTGCCGGTGGGAACGGGGTGAAAAGTTTTTTAAAAAAAAAAAAACAAAACGGGGACTGGATGTGGGAAAACCCCAGGGGGGGGCTTTAAAAATTTTCCTCGTTATAAAAAAAAATATTATAAAAAATTTAAAATAATAAAATAAAAAAAAAAAATAATATAATAATAAAAAAAAAAAAAAAATAAA
>CM060344.1:19127428-19129928 GCA_030674155.1 Stramonita haemastoma
TAGATGTGCAGGAAGAGTTTTGGGTGGTTACGATTTTAAAACCCAAACCAAACACAGACAGACAGACAGACAGACAGACAGACAGACACACAACACACACACACACACACACACACACACACACACACACACACACACACACACACACACACAGGGGGGGGGGGAGGGGGCGGGATAGCCTAGTGGTAAGAACATTACGCTGGCAATTTGACGACCCGGGTTCGATTCCCGTTGGAGGGGATTTTTTCCCCTGGAGTTTAACATCAGTGCTGACTCCACTCTCCCTAAAAGATGATTGTTGCAAAGAGTGCTAATTTCTGCGTGTAAATATGGTTTTTGCAGGAAAAAAAGAGAAAAAGAAAAACAATATTAGAATCTTTGCAGAATTACCCACGTATCTCTTTTCCCCGCTCCACGCACACTCTATTTTTGGTGCTCTTCTCATCATTATCATTATCATTATCAGCATCATCATCATTTTCGTCATCATCACCTTCACTATCATTACCTTCCTCCTTCTCCTCGTCGTCGTCATCCTCCTCCTCCTCTTCTTCCATCTTCACTCTTCCCAAGTTTCTCTCTCGCTGTCCTCCCTGTCTCTCTGTACGTCTACCTTGTCTGTCTGTCTGTCTGTCCCTCTCTCTCTCGCTCTCTCGCTCTCTCTCTCTATCTCTCTATCTCTCTCTCTCTCTATCTCTCTCTCTCTCTCTCTCTCTCTCTCTCTCTCTCTCTCTCTCTCTCTCTCTCTCTCTCTCTCTCTCCTCTCTCTCTCTCTCTCTCTCAGTTTACTTGATAATTGTTAGTTTTCATTATCAAAGATAATCCCATTTGGGGCGATAGTCTTTCTTTCCTTCTCCCTTTCTTTTTTTTTTTTCTCCTTTCTACCTTTCTTTCTTTTACTCGTTCATTCTGTCTTTTCTTTTCTGTCTTTCTCTTCCCTTACGCCCTTCTTTTCTTTCTTTTTCATCTTTCCTTTGTTTTTCCTTCTTTTAAAAAAAACACAATCTTTCTCCTCGTTTCTTTTCTTTCTTTTTTTCCCCTTCTGTCCTTCTTTGTCTTTCATTCTATCTTTTCTTTGTTGTTTCTTACTTTCTTTAGTCTTTCTTCTCGTTTCTTTTATTTCTTCCTTTTTTTCTTTCCTCCTTTTTTCTTTCTTTCTTTCTTTTCTTTCTTTCTCCCGTTTTGATTGCAAGACAGCCTGTGACAAAGTGTCCCATTTTCCGATATGTGACACGACCTTGCCGTCACATCACCCCCTGAGTCACACAGACCGGGATCGTGACACGGTGAACTCTTGGTCACAACGGGGGCTTCCCCTTGTCGTGACAGATCAGATTGCTGCACGTAATGTATGTGACACCGGGGACCTTGTGACGCTGCGGGGTGTGACACTGTGACGCTGCGGGGTGTGACACTGTGACGCCGCGGGGTGTGTGACACTGTGACGCCGCGGGATGTGACACTGTGACGCCGCGGGGTGTGACACTGTGACGCCGCGGGTGTGTGACATTATTGCAGGGAGCACCATTGGGGTTGTGAGAGTGTCTCTGTCTGTCAGATGTCTGTCTGTTTGTCTGCTTTTGTGTGTTTCTGACTGTATGTTTGTCTGTGTGTCTGTGTGTCTATCTTAGTTCTCTCTGACTTTGCGGGGTTTCTTCCTCTTTTCGTTTATCCCTTCGTCTGTTTCTTTGTTTATCAGTGTCTGCTCGCGCGCATGGTGTGTGTGTGGTGTGTGTGTGTGTGTTTTGGTGCGTGCGTGCGTGCGTGCGTGCGTGCGTGCGTGCGTGCGTGCGTGCGTGCGGTGTGTGTATACACATGCTTAAAAACCGCTTATATTGTTTACTTTTTAACTTTACGTTATTGCTTTATTTTCTCTTTACATCATCCCTCCCCCAATACGATGGTCTATATTTTGTCTTCATCCTCTTCTTTCTTTCTTTTTTCTTTCTTTCTTTCCATCTTGGTCTACATTTTGTCTTCCTCCTGTTCTTTTCTTTTTTTTCTTTCTTTTAATCTTTGCCTCTTATCTTCTGTCTTTTCTGTTGTTGTTGTTTTCTTTTTTTTTAAACTCTGATCTTTAAACAGTTGACGCTGAATCATTTTCATACCTTTCCCGTTACATATATTTTGCCATACCCAGCCTCTCTTTCACACCTTTTTAACCATCATACACAGAGAAAATCAAAATATTTGCTTAAACTTTGCAAAAATCCATCCCCTTTCTACTGAAGAAAAAACATGTTCCGATGGTTTCTATTTCATTTTTTAAAATTTATTCTATTCTTTTATATCGAGGATAATGGAATAACATTCATGTGCTTTTTTTTGTTTTTGTTTTTACATCTTCTATGTCATGTCAGCATCAATCCTTGTTATAAGTTGATTGAATTTGGTCCATCCACACTGCTGCATTCCTAGAGTGTAAGGAAGATTAAAGGCCCCAAACACTTGTTTGAAGGGGGTTTTCTCCTCTGAGGACTCTCTGCTGCCATGCTCTACG
>CM060344.1:19137428-19144928 GCA_030674155.1 Stramonita haemastoma
TCATCTCTCATTTTTGGGAGGTCCAGTGAACGTTATTTCGCAGTCTAGTTGTTATGTGCATACATTAGCGAATGACTGATTTGAAAAGTACTGTTTACTAAAATGTACAGATCTATGAATATTTTCCTACCTAAATTGTATGCTTGTATACATGTTTGTTTGCCTGTTTGTTTTGTCTTTGAAAAATTTACTTTGCTGTTGTTAGTCAAAATGTAGGTCGGGTCTATGCAGGCTTATTAAAGTGTACATACACGTCCAAACACACGCGCGTGATTTCATCATCAGTGTAACTTTTCTTCATACCACTAGATCTACCATCTGTGGCTCCTAGTTCAAAATGTCGTCATCATCTACGCCATACGCTGTAAATCGTCAGAGGTGCACACACACACACACACACACACAACACACACACACACAGCTATCACTGCTACTGGTCCTCCCCCCCCCCCCCCCTCCCCACTTCCCCCCCTCTGCATCGTCTACTACCACATTACTCCTAATGCAAAATTTCGTCATTGTCCACTCCTCAAAAAAAAAAAGGTCTTTTGACATCAGACACTTTACCACAAGCACGCACAGAGAGAGAGAGAGAGAGAGAGAGAGAGAGAGAGAGAGAGCAGTGGTCTACAGTAGTCTAGGCTAGGCCCCGACCAGTACAAGGTCATGTTGTGACGAGCATGCCTAGTGACCTTTGGCGCATGATGCTGACAGTCATCATTTGTCTCCTGTACCAAGCAGAGGCCCGCGCGCCGTCAGCATCTACTGACCACGTCAGTGAAACAACGAGGACTGTCACTTTAGGACTATTCAGGATGATCCAACAAAGTCCTTTTGGTGAGACGCATTTTCGCTCATATAACAAACAACAATAGTTGCTCTCTGAGCGTTCGACGACGACGACGAAGACGACGAAGAAGAGACTATAAAAATTCCATGTATACTAACACAAACAAATATCTTGCGCACATGATACCAAATAAAAACAACTCCAACCCAAAACTCATACATACTATTTAAAGAGTAGGTGAGCGAAGGCTAGAGGTGCGGATGATACGAACATACCCAGCATGCAATTTGCAACTCGGAGAGAGATGGGCTCCGCCAGGTTCAACTTGCCCAAGAGACAACGGTGTATTGAGCTATTCTGTTCAGGGCAGCACTATCCCTAGACTATGATTATCAAAAATATCTGCAGGAGACACAAATGCAGTCACAACACCCCTGCATCACTGACTTCCTAAGGAGTTCAGGGAAGTCAGAGAGTCAAGCTAAGCCAGGGATGAATGAAGTTGGTTGGCTAGTCTGTAGGTTCCTCACTGTGGGGATGGTGGGCGGTGGGGCAGGGAGGGGGAGGGGGGCTGTCAGCAGAAATAGCATCCCCACCTTCTGGAAATTCTGTGCTAGGAATTCCTACTTTTTCCCTCTCTTTGCTTTTTTCACATGTTCCTTTTCTTCCTGTCACCTCTTTTCTAATTTTCTGCCTTCTAGGTCCATTCTCTTGCCTCCTACCCCCCCCCCCCCCCCCCCACACCTTAAAAGATAGCAACACACATGAGGCACACGGTAGTGGACAGTGTTCTCCAGGCTGGTCGTCTGTCTTGTTTGTCTGTCTGTCTGTCTGTCTCTCTTCAGCCTTTAGCAGCAACACAGCCATGTCACGGCCAGTCCATAAATATGGACAGTAATGTCAATCTTTGAAACAAAACACAGCGACGAACCCCCACGTAAAATAAAGGAAGAGGAAGAAAGAAGAAGAAGAAGAAGAAGAAGAAGAAGAAGAAGAAGAAGAAGAAGATGATGATGATGATGATGATGATGATGATGATGAGATGATGATATGATGATGATGATGATGATGATGATGATAGGAGGAGGAGGAGGAAGAGGAGGAGAGGAGGAGGAGGAGGAGGAGGAGGAGAAGAGAGAAAGAAGAAGAAGAAGAAGAAGAAGAAGAAGAAGAAGAAGAAGAGAAGAAGAAGAAGAAGAAGAAAGAAGAAGAAGAAGAAGAAGAAGAAGAAAGATGATGATGATGATGATGATGATGATGATGATGATGATGATGATGATGATGTGTGATGGAGGAGGGGAGGAGGAGGAAGAGGAGAGGGGGAAGAAGAAGAAGAAGAAGAAGAAGAAGAAGAAGAAGAAGAGGAGGAGGAGGAGGAGGGGGGAAGGAGAAGTGAGGAAGAGGAAGAGGAGGAGGAAGAAAAGAAGAAGAAGAAGGAGAAGGAGAAGAAGAAGAAGAAGAAGAAGAGAAGAAGAAGAAGAAGAAGAAGAAGAAGAAGAAGAAGAAGAAAAAGAAGAGAGAAAGAAGAAGGAGAAGGAGAAGAAGAAGAAGAAGAAGAAGAGAAGAAGAAGAAGAAGAAGAAGAAGAAGAAGAAGAAGAAGAGTAGAGAAAGAAGAAGGAGAAAAGGATAAGATAGGTGTGAGGCGGAAGAAGGTGTGTAGAGAGAAACTGACAACCAGCTTGTCAACTTCAAGGCTTTTTTTTTTTAACATAAAGTTGTTCGTTTTTACGTGTCAGTTTCTGGGGCGGATCAGAGAAATATACGCACGTGGAAGCACACACACACACACACACACACACACACACACACACACACACACACACACACACACACACTTTCTCTCTGTGTGTGTATATATATATATATATATCTATATCTATCTATATATATATCTATATCTATATATATAATATATATATATATATATATATATATATATATATATATATATATATATATATATATGTATGTATCTGTATCTGTGTGTGTGTGTGTGGGGGGGGGGGGGGGGGGCTGTAAGCATTCTTCTCTGTGTAGGTGTGTGTGTGTGTGTGTGTGTGTGTGTGTGCGTGCGTGCGTGCGTGCATGCACGTGCGCGTGTGTGCTTGCGTGCGTGCGTACCTGCGTGCATGTATGTATGTTTTTTTCGCGCGCGCGCGCGCACGCATACGAGCGTTCCGGTCTCTTCATCCATCTTGCTTCATAATGATGCTTGGTGCGGGTGTCAAGTCATCTTAAAGCAACAACAAATAGATAACAAATGACCACGCACGGAACTTCACATGGTTACTCTTGTTTTTCTCTCGTAGAATATATTTGTATCGCAAAGCCTTCCTCTTCCTTCTGAAATCCATCTTGTTTTGTGTCAAACGAGATTTTTTTTTTTAAAAAGTACCTGTCTGTCTGTCTGTCTGTCTGTCTGTCTGTCTGTCTGTCGTCTGTCTGTCTGTCTCTCTGCCTGTGTGTGTGTGTGTGTGTGTGTGGTGTGTGTGTGTGTGTGTGTGTGGTGTGTGTGTGTGTTGTCCCTCTCTTCCTCTCCCTCCCTCCTCTCTCTCTCTCTCCTCTCTCTCTCTCTCCCTCCTCTCTCTCTCTCTCTCTCTCCTCCTCCTCCTCTCTCTCTCTCTCCCCTCCTCTCTCTCTCCCTCCTCTCTCTCTCTCTCTCCCTCCTCTCCTCTCTCTCCTCTCTCCCCCCTCTCCCTCCCTCCCCTCCCCCCCTCTCTCTCTCTCTCCTCTTTGTGCTCCCTCCCATAAGCTCCCCTCCTGTCCCACTCCTCCCCCTTCTCTCTCTCCCTCTCTCCTCTCCTCTCCCTCCCTCTCTCTCTCTCTCTCTCCCCCCCCCCCTCTTCTCTCTCTGTGCTTTGACAAGGTTTATGATGGTATCTTTTCATTATTTTATTATTCACGCCCTGATAAGAAAGAGGTAGAAAGGGCGGTGGTGGGGGGGGGGGGGGGGGGGGGGGAGGACTGGATAACTATCACAGAATCGCATCAGCACTATCCTCGGAATAATACTTGTCTTGTATCCTTCGTTTAAAGCATCGTAATTTAACGAAGAACACAAAAGAGACTTTTTACATGACAAAAAAAAAAAAGACTATTACATTTCATTATACTTCGTTCTGTGCGTTGTTCATTTCTCTCTCTCTCTTCTCTCTCTCTCTCTCTCTCTCTCTCTCTCTCTCTCTCTCTCCTCTCTCTCTCTCTCTCTCTCTTCTCCTTCTCTCTCTCCTCTCTCTCTCTCTCTCTCTCTTGCGTTTGTTTTATACTACTATTTCTTGTAAAATATGTATACACGCAAAGATTTTATTAAAAAAAAGACAAGACATAAAATATGTATGGATTAGTGAAAACGAAAAAAAAAAAAAAGAAATCTTAATATATTATTTTTTATTACTCTACTATTCATAACTTAAGCTGAGGGACACCATGACTGAGTGGTTAAGAAAGTTCGACATCAATTCCACAGGTTCATGGGTTCGAATCTTGGCGGCGGTCGTGTGCATTAAAGGAGGGTTTTTTTTAATGTTTTTTTTTTTATTATTACAATTTTCCATGTCAGCTTGATGTGCAGACCTGCCAGTGCCTTACTTCCTTTCGTGTATATACGCATGGAGAAGATCAAAATATGTACGTTAAAGATCCCATCACTTATGTCAGCGTTCGATGGGTTACAGAAGAAACACGAAACACCCAGCATACATCCCCGAAGTCGGAATGCTGCTACCTTCATGGTGGGCGAAAATGGTCACCTGCGTAAAATTTTCACCAAGGTTGAATCTCAGAGCTCTAGCCAAGGAACGCAAAAAAAAAAAAACAACAACAAAAAACCAACGTAAGCTAAAAGCCGATGTCATCTCATACTAGGCAGTTAGTCTTAGGTTAATCCTTCATGAAATATCGTTGTTTTTAACTGTTTGGTTTCAGGGGACATACATAAACAAGGCGGGGTTAAGAGAGAGAGGGAGTGTGTGTGTGTGTGTGTGTGTGTGTGTTGTGTGTTGTGTGTGTGTGTGGTGTGTGTGTGTGTGTGTGTGTGTGTGTGTGTGTGTGTGTGTTGTGTGTGTGTGTGTGTTGTGTGTGTGTGTGTGTGGTGTGTTGTGTCGTGTGTGTGTGTGGTGTGTGTGTGTGTGTGTGTGTGTGTGTGTGTTGTGTGTGTGTGTGTGTGTTGTATTGTGTGTGTGTGTTGTATGTGTGTGTGTGTGTTGTATGTGTGTGTGTGTGTGTGTGTGTTGTGTGGTGTGTGTGTGTGTGTGTGTGTGTGTGTGTGTGTGTGTGTGTGTGGTGTGTGTGAAAAATGAATAATATGAAATTTCCGAGGTCATCTGTTATTTCATTTGTAGCTATATTATAATTTGTTGTCTTATACAACATATTATAAGGAACGAGGCACACGCAGAAACACAATAGGCGAATGTATACTCACGCGTGCACGTGGGCGCAAGCGCGTGCGCACGCATGCACGCACAAACGCGCGCACACATACACACACACACACACTCTCTCTCTACCGTCTATATATCTTTATCTCTCTTTCTCTCTCTGTTTTTCTCTCTGCATCAGTCTCTTCCTTCCTCCCTCCCTCCATCCCTCTCTCTCTCCATTTCTCTCTCTCTTTCTCTCTCCCTCCCTTTCTTTCTGCCTCCCTTCTCTACCTCTCTCTTCCCTGTCTCCGTGTCTGTTTCTCTTTTTATCCATCCGTCTGTCTGTCTGACTGGCTATCTGTCTGTCTCTCTCTCTCTGTCTGTCTGTCTCTTTCTCTCTCTCCTCCCTATCCCTTCCTTTCTCTATGTGTTTACATGTCTGTCTGTCTATTTGTCTGTCTCCAGCCCCCCCCCCCCCCCCCCCCGCGCCCCATCTCTCTGTCTGTCTCTGTGTGTGTATCTCTCTATGTCTCTCTCTGAATTGTGTGTGTGTGTGTCTCTCTCTCTCTCTGTTTCTCTCCCCCCCCCCTTCTCTCTCTCTTTCTCTATGTGTTTGCCTGTCTGTCTGTCTCTGTCTCTGTCTGTCTGTCTGTCTGTCTGTCTGTCTGTCTGTCTGTCTGTCTTCTCTCTCTCTTCTCTCTCTTCTCTCTCTCTCTCTCTCTCTCTCTCTCTCTCTCTCTCTCTCTCTCTCTCTCTCTCTCCTCTCTCTCTTTCTCTTCTCAAAATTGCTTGAGAGATCGTTAGGGACACTGGACTAGACATTTTCAGATCATGTCTCTGTGTTCAGAAGAACCAAGTGGAGCCCATTCCCCCTCAAGGTATATTGTGCATGCTGGGTATGGTCGCGTTTCCGTAACACACCTAGCGCTGACATGGAACTACCGGATCTTTAACGTGCATATTTTGATTTTCTACATGCGTACCAACACACTGGGAATTGAGACGCTTGGCATCCTAGCCAGCATTTTAAAAATTAATTGTCCCAGGAGATCGTAAACTAATCTCCACCCTTCAATTCAATTCCCTTTTCAATTCCATTCAATTCAAATACTTTACTGTCTTACAGAATCTCCTCTTATCCTCTAATGCTTGAGGACGTTGGGGACTCTGAATAAATTTTCGATCCATGTTTCTGGCAGATGACAGTGGGCCCATTAGGAAAGTGCAGCTTATCGCGCTTTTTCTACACACCTAGCCATGACATGTAAATACGGTCAACCCGTGATGTTTTGGGTTTTACCTGCGTACCAACTGGGACCTATGAGGACGTTGGACTCTAGTCGCATTAACGACAAAATTCCGGGATTAACTAACCGCCCTGATTCAGTCCTTTCAGTTCGATCAATTATACTTTACTCTCACAGAATAGAGAGATTCACGTGGGTTACAAGCCATATATGAAAAACCAGTAAACAGAAAAATATAGTCACAGAAAAAACACCACAATGCATTTTTAAATTTTCACATCCCCTCGTAGAGATTTGAACCAACGAATTCATGGGCTTTCACTGGTGGGAGGTGAATAGCCCCTTAACCACTCAGCTTTTAGCTGCTGTTAAAAAAAAACGAAAAGGGAGAAATAACATTGGTTTTATCAATGTAGTTTTTTTTTTCTTCTTGTCTTGAAGGATTAAAATGCTAAGGAGGAGGTAACGAGATGATTTGTGTGTTCTTCGGCCGTTTTGATTTACGGATGTATGTTAGGAGAGACGAGAGAGAGGATAGAGAGAGGGGGAGGGAGGAGAGGGAGGGAGGAGAGAGAGAGAGGAGGAGGGAGGGAGGGAGAGGAGAGAGAGAGAGAGAGAGAGAGGAGGAGAGAGGAGAGAGAGGAGAGAGAGAGAGAGGAGAGAGAGAGAGAGGAGAGAGAGAGGAGGAGAGAGAGCAGAGAGACAGAAGAGAAGAGAGAGAGAGACAAAGACAGAGAGAGTTGAGAAGGAAAAGGAGACAGACAGATAGACAGACAGAAGTAGAGAGAAGAGAAGACGAGAGAGGAAGAAGAAGAGAGACAGGAAGAGACAGAGAGAGAAGAGGAGGAGAGCAGAAGAGACAGAGAATAGGAAAGGAGGGAGGGAGAAGGGGAGGAGGGGGGGGGGGGAAGAGAGTGAGAGACAGAGATATAGACAGAGAGAGACAGAGACAGAAATCGGGTTGATTTAAGTATTATTTCAGCCCCTTCCCTTTGTAAAGAGGTGCGTGACACAGATTTTGAAGACAAAGGGAAAAAAAAAAAAAACCAACACACAGACACGCACAGAGGACAAAAACGAAAGTAAATGATCAGACGACAC
>CM060344.1:19159928-19161574 GCA_030674155.1 Stramonita haemastoma
GGCACTCGGCTTACCTCGATAACTGATACAGCTTCTGGTCTGGGCCACAGACGGTAGTTGTCCTATTGGTTCTTTTTCAAATTTGTTTAAACTGAAAGTTTAGTCAAGATTCTTGGTATACTGTTATGATTGGAATCTTAGTATATTGATCAGCACGTAATGTTCAAATATAAAAACAACAACAACAACGAAACGCACCACTCAAAGGACATTATTTTTTTTCGGACAATAGATGTTCCTCTTATAGTAGCTCTATCACAAAATACAGGTGCAAATTTGGGGGATAGCTTCACAGTAGTTATCTCTCGTATCTATTATCTCTCTTATCATCTTATCTTATTTTTTATGTATGTATCTTACCGTTACTGTGCCTTACAAAATTAAGACGTAAAACCATAAGCTTCATTCACCCACGTATAAATGTGAGCATCTACCCGCCACTCCTTCATTGTGTGTTGTGATGTGTGTGGTGTGTTGTGTGTGTGTGTTGTGGTGTGTGTGTGTTGTGTGTGTGTGTGTGTGTGTGTGTGTATGTGTGTGTTTGTGTGTGTGTATGTGTGTGTATGTATGTGTGTGTGTGCGTGTGCGTGGTGCGTGTGTGTGTGTGTGATGTGTGTGTGTGTGTGTGTGTGTAAGTGTGTGTGTATGTGTGGAGAGATAGAGAGAGAATGTGCGTGCGTGGTGCGTGTGTGTGTTCTTTAATTTTCTTTTCTTTTTCTTTTATTTCGAGGATAATGGAATAAGAGCACTTGTGTGCTTCTTTACATCCAGTGTCCGTGTGTATGCAGTTTTGTCAATTTTTTCATCCGCTCCCATCGACACACAATGGCCTACTCTTCCGAAAAGCGGAACGGGTTTTAATATGTGCGCAAGATGTTCGGTCGTGCGCGCGCGCGCGTGCTAGTATGTGTGTCTGTGTGTGTTTCTGTGTGTAACAATAATGATAATAACAACAGTAACAAAACACAATAACAATGACTTTAATTCAGTTTTTATAGGCCATATAGCCCATAGGAACAACAGTTAAACAATGTACTTTTATGTAAGCTAAAGCTGAACATCATTACTTCTGATAGCCACACATTTGGTAGGAAATAATCCAACTTTAAACATCAAAGTAGGCTTAGTGTTCATACAAAGAAGCGAAGAGTCGACCGAATCTGTGATAATACAAAAACCCCCAAACATTTTCTTCGTAATACAACATATTTTAGGGCATAGTACAAGTAAAATGTGACAAACAGTTTCGAGTTTTTTGGCCCTCACACTGTGTGTAATTGGTTTACCATAACGTTGAAATTCCATTAAAAATAAATATGTTTGACTCAGTATACATAAATCTCTATGTTTTAAAGATTCCATTTTACATGCACATTTGCTCTGCCAATAGAGGGACGATAATTAAGTAGTCAGGGTATGCTGATAGAGAATCATGCCATTCTTGTTGGTACACATCCTGTACTAATCTTTTAAACTCCTTAAAGAAGGATGAAGAATGACCACAATTCTGCATTGTGCAGACATAACCGAATCCATGGGGATGTAGAATCTTTCTAACATGCGTTACCCAGTTTGTTCTCCCTGCATCTCTGTTTACATGACATAATTATTGTAACTTGTCGGGATTTTTGGGGCAGGGGTTTCCC
>CM060344.1:19180015-19181021 GCA_030674155.1 Stramonita haemastoma
GCTACCACTATAACCACTGTTATTGCTTCTACTACAACTGCCACCACCACCACCTAACTGCTACCACTACAACTACTACTACTATTACTACTACTACTGCTGCTGCTGCTACGACTACTACTACTTCTACTACTACTACTACTACTACTACTACTACTACTACTACTACTACTACTACTACTACTACTACTACTACACTACACTACAACTACTACAACAACTACGACTGCTACTACTACAACACCTACTTCTACTCCTATAACTACAACAACTACTACTTCTCCTACTAAATGTATATTTATGTCCATCGTGTTCACGATGACCTCCAAAACGGCAGAGGAGGCAGATGCTGTTTCGGAAACTGGGCAAAAATTTGATTATAGTGGAGATGCCTAGCCCACAGCACACCCCCATTCTCGGCCAAGAGGGCATACACACAGTCAACGTTGGAGATGTTCTCCAAAGGCCAACAAGCGACCCCCCCAGCACAAAAAGACTGCAAGTCAAGCTTCCTAATCATAGTCGACTACTAAACTACTACTATTACTACTCTGCCTATTGTTACAACTACTACTAAACTACTACTGCATCAACAACACCCATAACTACTACCACAACTTTCAATCAGTATAGATCTACACTAAAACTAAAATGCAGAGGATTTAAAACAAAAACGATTAAAAAAAGTTCACACTTAATGTAAGCAGCAGACGACATTAAACATATTGTGTTAACTGCATTGTCTTTTGAATAACTTGCATGCAAAGAGAAAAGCCACAAGACATACCACACTGCTTTCACCTTCTCCTGATAAAAGTGGAACCTTGTGGGAACTGGGTGGTAGATTTAGAACTGAACTTGTTTACTAAAGTTCATTAATTTTTCACAAGTTTTGTTCACACTATAAAGCACAGTATTATCCCTTGCAGAACGGAAAAGACTGAAAGAGACCCACTGTGGAGAAATTTCATATCCAAAAAAATCCTACCCTTCGTTTCATTTTACA
>CM060344.1:19188621-19193621 GCA_030674155.1 Stramonita haemastoma
TTTCTGTCTGTTTCGTGTGTGCTGTGTGTGTTGTGTGTGTGTGTGTGTTTGTGTGTTGTGTGTGTTGTGTGTGGGGTGTGTGTTGTGTGTGTTGTGTTGTGTGTGTTGTTCTGTCTCTCTCTCTCTCTCTCTCTCTCTCTCTCTCTCTCTCTCTCTCTCTCTCTCTCTCTCTGTATTTTTAATGAAGCGAAACAACTGCTATGCTTGGAAGGTCACCGAAAACTTTTCAGAGAAAAAAAAAAGGGAAAAAAAGCCCTCTGGAGTGCCGCTCAACGTAAAAAAAAGAAAGGAAAAGAAAAAAAAAATAACTAAAGGGCCGAGGGTTGGGCGCTGGGAGCCTTTTAGCCAATCAAAATCGTTCGCGGGTTTGGCTCTCAAGGGTATATAAACAGCCGGGGTTTTAACGGAGTGTTGAGTTAGGTGGGTCACGTGCGGTCGTTACGACGTTCTGATTGATCGAGAAGTTTTCTTTACCAGTTTTGATTTAGTAAGGTAGTTTTTTGGTGTGTTGGTAGAGTGGGGTATTTGTGTTTTTATCGCGAAGTGAGCAGTTGGCTGTTTGAGGAAAAAAAAAGAAGTTTTGAATGAATTGAGGTTTGGTTTTGGGTTTTCTTGGAGTAAAGTTTAGAAGTTTGACAATGCCTGCTTTTGCAGTGGAGGTGTGCATCTTTCGTCCAGGTATGCATTTTGTATGCTTTTTAAAAAATATTTTGGTTTTGTTTTATCTTTTATTTTTTTGTATTTTGTGTTGTTATTTTAATTTTTTTTTCATGCTTTTATTTTCTAAGCTTAGTTAGGTTTTTCAGATTTTAGTTTATCATGTTTTATTGTGATTTTGATTAAGAGGGAGAGAGAATTAGAAGCTTTTAGGGGAAAAAATGGTGCCCTTCTCTCTTTACCTCAGTTTCCTTTTTTTATCCTTTTTTAAAAATTGTTTTTGAGTTTGTTTTCTTTCTTTTTTTGCTATGTTCTTCTTTTTTCATTTTTTTTCTTTCTCCTTTTTACTTTTTCACTTTTGGTAGTTTCTTTGTTTGGTCTTTCTTTTTCTGTCTTTCTTTCGTTTGCTTGACTGTTTCTTTCTTAATTTGTTCCTTTTTTTTGTTCCTCGTTTTCTTTATTTTTGCTTTTTCGGTTTCTTTTCTATCTTTTTTTTCTGTCTCTCTTGTTCTTTACTTTTTTTTTTTTTCTTGTATGCTTTCGTGGTCGGCTTGTTTGTAAACAACATCAATTATAATGTACAATAAAGCAACTGGAGAGGTTGCAAGATAAATGAATTATTTATGTTTTGATGTCTGCGTGATTTCTCTGCGCTGCTCTCTCTCTCTCTCTCTCTCTCTCTCTCTCTCTCTCTCTCTCCTCTCTCTCTCTCTCTCTCTCTCTCTCTCTCTCTCTCTCTCTCTCTCTCTCTCTCTCTCTCTCTTCTCTCCCTCTCTCTCCGTTTTTCCCCCCTCACTGTTCATGGGGAAGTAGTATGTAGACTGTATTTGGATATATACGCTCAATAAAATATCTTTGGTGTACCACCACCCTGAGACGTATGGACTCTACGCCTGCTTATGCTAATCTTATTGTTGGGTGTTCCCCAGCTTAACACCCTAGGGGTCACCCAGAATATGCCAGTTCTGTCTCAATCATCCCACCTGGGAATCACTTTGAGACTGTAAGTACACACTGGATGATAAGTTTACGTGTGGAGCTGTTTTCAAGTACGGCGCCATTTAGGCAGCCGTATTCCGATTTAAGAAGTTTTTTCCCGGTCTTTTGTGAAGAGTACAGGTTGTTTCATCATCAAGAGCTTTCATGGTTGAAGGCAATCTCGACATAAGATTTCAAAAGCAGGACAACATTTTGCTGTAGGTCTTGTCGCATTGCTTTCGTGAGTATCATGATAAAGCATGTGAACTCTTCCAGATATATACACATATGATAATAATGTATGCTTATCAACAATAACCAACTTAAATATTGTAGCCGCGATCTCTTCAAAGCGTTTGTATAGAAAAACTAAATCTTTAAGATAAACAACAAGATTGGATGGGGTTGGATTGGAAGATAAAGAATACCTTGTTAAGGGCTGAAAAAAAAAATCCCGAGCTGTGTGCATCGGTGTGTCCATGAAGAAGTGTGGAGACATAGACTTCTTGTTAAAGAGGGACGATTTATGAAGAAATCTTGCCCAGAAATGTCACTAACTAGAGGAAAATAATGTGCAGCCATGAATGTCTCGTGGTGCCATTGAGGGAACAATGTTCTGTGTGTGTGTGTGTGTGTGTGTGTGTGTGTGTGTGTAGGAGTGGATGATGAGAGGTGTGGAGGAGTGAAGTGTGAGGATGATGGAGTGAGAGGTGATGAGAGAGAGAGAGGAGAGAGAGAGAGAGAGAGAGGAGGGGAGAGAGCGAGAAAGACTCACACACTCATACTCTCTCTCTCTCTCTCTCTCTCTCTCTCTCTCTCTCTCTCTCTCTCTCTCTCTCTTCTCTCTCTCTCTCTCTCTCTCTCTCTCTCTCTCTCTCCTCTCTCCTATCATAACTCACTCACTCATGGTAGATTTATGTGCAGACGACTTGCAGCATCACACCACCCCCCCTCTCCCTTCTTTAGGGGGTCAAGGGGAATGTAAAATATTATACCTATTGTCTTCTGGAAAATAAGGAGGAGACTAAATGAACTGTCATTTATGTCAGGTGCAAACTGTTAACCATAAAACTTATGTGTTTATATATCAGACTATAGAAAACGCTTTCAGTGTAGTGTGTGTGTGTGTGGGTGGGTGGGGGGTGTAGGGCAATGGGGGAAGGGGGGGGGGGCGGGGAGGACACGGCAATATGTCTAGTGCAATCGTGTCGTTACCCGTACAATTTATGTTTATATATCGCACATTTTGTAAAGAAGCGTTTTCACTGTGTGTGTGTGTGTGTGTGTGTGTGTGTGTGTGTGTGTGTGTGTGTGTGTGTGTGTGTGTGAAAGTGACCGGATTTTCATCTATATATGGTGCAAAACGTTCACTGTGCAAAGGGGTGCGTTTTTATATTGTATAATTTTATAAGAGGGCGCTTTCAGTGTATATATAGATATATACAAATTATAAACAGATATATGAGTATATATATATATTATATATATATATATATATATATAAATATATATATAATTATATGTGTGTGTGTGTGTTTGGGTGCGTGAGTGCTTGCATGCATGCATGCGCATGCTTCTGTGTGTGCGTGCGTGTGTGTGTGCGTGTGTGTGTGTGTGTGCGCGCGCGCGCGCGTGCGTGCTTGCGTGCATGCATGCCTGTGTATGTATGTTTGGAAAAGGATGGGTGGGTGAGAGGGTGGGGAACAAATATGGATGTGCACATAAAATGAGGAAGTCATTATTTGAAGTGTCGGGGTTTGTTTTGGCTGAGAGAGCAAGAAAAAGGGAAGCGCCTATTTTCCTGTGGGATGCGAAAAACAAAACAGCACGTGGCACGCCAAGTTCGGGCATCTCTCCACAAATGTCATTAGCAGACAAGCGCGTAACAAAATGAATTCATAGGTTTGTGCAGACGCTTGCTTGTGTAGATGCGGAGTTGCATTAATGTGTTGGCAGGCGTGCGCGAGCATTTATGCATAGATTACACATGCGCGCACGCACGTGCGCGCGCACTATTTTGTGCTTTCTTGGTCCATTCGCCCTCCTTTTTTACAGAAAGAATTAAAAGAAAACAATTTTCTCCCACGCCTAAGTCCGACGCGTTGAACAAGTCGTCAGGCGCTTAACGGACAGCGCAACACATTTTCGCTCGTATGACAGACAACAATAGTTGCTGCTGAGCGTTCGATGATGATGATGATGATGATGATGATGATGATGATGAATGAGATGAGATGATAGGAGAAAAAGAAGAAAATGATGATGATGATGATGTGATGATGAAGGAGAATAAGTAAGGGAGAGAAGCAGCAGCAGAAGAAAAATTTCAGTTGGTACACAAACGATGTTGCTATTGCAAATCTTTTATACTGCTGCTTGCTGCTGCTGTTGCTGCTGCTGCAACTGCTTTATCTGTTTTCTTCTTTGCAATGTTTATGGTGTAAGTTTGTTCTTATTTAATGGAATGGTATATCATTATCTGTGTGGACAGATGCCAATGACGAGATGACCAAACTGACCGTGGGAGGCAAGAATGCCGGGAACCAAAAAACGAAGGACCAGCAACACTTTGGGTTAGTATTGGTTGTTTGTTTGTTTGTTGTTTGTTTTTTTGTTGTTGTTTGCTGTTTGGTCCTTTATTCTTTCTTTCTTGTTGTCTGTCTGTCTGTGATTTTCTTTCTTTCTTTGTTTCTCTCTCTGTCTCACTTTTTCTCTGTCTATCTATCTATCTATTTTCTCTACCTCTCTGCTTCTCTGTCTTTCTGTATCTTTCTCTTCTGTCTTCTGTCTCTGTCTGTCTCTGTCTGTCTGTCTGTCTCTGTCTTCTCTCTTCTCTTCTCTTCTTCTTCTCTCTTCTCTCTCCTTCTTCTCTCTTCTCTCTCTCTCTTCTCTTCTCTTTTCTCCTTCCTCCTCCTTCCTATCTTCCTCCTTCTTCTCTTCTTCTTCTCTTCTTCTCTTCTTCCTTCTTCTTCTCTCTCTCTTCTTCTTCTCTTCTTCTTCTTCCTCCTCCTTCTTCCTCCTTCTTTTCTTCTTCTTCTTCTTTCTCTTCTTCTTCTTCTTCTTCTTCTTCTTCTTCTTCTTCTTCTTCTTCTTTTCTTCTTCTTCTTCTTCTTTTCCTTCTTCAACTTCTTCTTCCTTTTCTTTCTTTTTCTCCTCTCCCCATTTTTCTCCATCTCTCTGATTTCTGACACTTCCTCATTTACAATTCAGCTGATATATGTCCTGAATACACTAACACCGACCATTCCCCCCAGTAATCCTAACATTATGTGGTCTTTTACAGCACCAGTTAAGTACATTCATCCATGTACAATAAGATGTGCTGGCGCCCTTTTAAGACAATTCTAGGTAGACTCGTAGACTTA
>CM060344.1:19198621-19201121 GCA_030674155.1 Stramonita haemastoma
TTCGTTAAGATTTTTTGGATATGTTCAATTTTTAATTTTTACAAGCTTTTCGATGATTTTCAGTCTCTTTCTTCTTTGAAATATTGCTTCTTTTTTGTTTTGTTTTGTTTTGTTTTGTTCCATAGTTTCCTGTTTGATGTAGTCAGAATCTTTTTTTTCTTCTTTTTTTTTTACACTATTTCAATCAACTCTCAACGTATAAACAGCACCATTGAAATAAAAACGAACACCCATGTGTTGACTTTGACTTCACAGATAACACACATAGACACAAAAATTCATTACTCATAATTGGCCAAATATTGAATGTATGCATACGCGTGTGCGTGTTACACAGAGGCCAATTGCGCCTACATCAGTCAAAATGGCGGCGTGACGGCCCTCACCAACACGATGAGGCGATATGAGGACAATGTGGACCTCACCAGACAAGCCCTCAGCATTCTGGGATACATTTCCACCACAGGTAAAAACCCTCAGTGTCAGGAGAAGTGGTGAAGTGAGGTGGAGTAGGGTGGGTTCCGGGAAAGTGTGTGTGTGTCGGGAGGGGGACAGGGGAAAGGTTGGGTAGGTGAGTCGGTAGGTGTGGGTAGGTGGGTGGATGTGATTGTGTGTGTGTGTGTATGAGTGTGTGTGTGTGTGTTGTGTGTGTGTGTTGGAGGGAGGGGGTAAAGGTGGAAATGTGGGTAGGGTGTGTGCGTGCGTGCGTGCGTGCGTGCGTGCGTGCGTGCGTGTGTGTGTGTGTGTGTGTGTGTGTGTGTGTGTGTGTGTGTGTGTTGCCTATCAAAGTTGACAGTCATTCCCATCTCTCTCTCTCTCTCTCTCTCTCTCTCTCTCTCTCTCTCTCTCTCTCTCTCTCTCTCTCTCTCTCTCTCTTCCTTCCTTCCTTTCTTCCTTCCTTCCTCTCTCTTTCTCCCCCTTCCTATCCTCTCCCCCTCTCTCTCCCTCATTCCCCCCCTTTCTCTCTCCCATCCCTCTCTCTCTCACTCTCCCATCCTTCTCCCCCCATCCTCCTCTTCTTCCCCTCCCTACCCCCCTCTCTTCTCCCCCCCCCCTCTCTCTCTCCCTCTCCCTCCCTCCCTCTCTCTCCCTCTCCCCCCCTCTCTCTCTCCTCTAGGCTTTCATCATAAGCCGTCACATGTCGTTGTGTTAGACCGTGTCACACAATTCATCGTCACATTGTTGATGTCACGTGTTTTATCTGCCATTTATTGTGTCTGACCTGACCTGGGCGACGGGGTGGAAAGTTAAAAACGTGAATTTATGGCCCCTCTAGGGTAATAGATTTGACGATAATTAAATTTTTTGATGTGTCTTTCGTTGTGTCCCTTAGTTCTGTTTTGAGGGCGGGGTGTGGATAGGGAGGTTGGGGAGGGGGGAAGATAAAGAGAAAGGGAAGGAAGAGAGAGTTTGGAGAGAGAGTTTGGAGAGAGAGAGAGAGAGAGAGAGAGGAGAGAGAGAGAGAGAGAGGAGAGAGAGAGAGAGAGAGAGAGTGATTGTGTGTGTGTGTGTTTATGCATGTATTGCGTGCGTGCGTATGTGCGTGGTGTGTGTGTGTGTGTGTGTGTGTGTGTGTGTGTGTGTGTGTGTGTGTGTGTGTGTGTGTGTTTGATATGAAGTTCTCAATCTACCTGACCCTGGTTTTGTCTGTTTCTATCTGTCTCTGTCTGCCTGTCTGTCTGTACATTGGTCTGTGTGTATCTCCTTCTATGTTTGCATTATTTATATTCGGGGGATTTGTTTTCTCTCCTATTTGTGGTATTTTCATATTTTGTTGTCATTTGTGATATTTATTTGATTTTTCGAATTGTTTGTTTTTTCATTGTTTTATTAGAATGATTAACTTAACTCGCGACATTTTATTTAGATGATAAAACAATAACAGAATCATAAATTTCATTCACCCCTCGCCTTTTTTTCTTTTTCTTTTTTAAACTGTGACCTTGCTTGACCTCTTGTTGTGACCTTTATTTAGATAACGTGAAGGCTGAGTTGCTGGGATACGGTTGCCATGGTGACGTGTTGGCGGCCATGTCTCGCCATTCTGATGACCGCCAGACTGTCTGTCAGTGTTGCTTCATTCTGGGAAACCTCGTCATATCGGGTCAGTTTGTGCGGGTTTTTTTTCGTATGGAGAGAGAGGGAGAGAGAGAGAGAGAGAGAGAGAGAGAGAGAGAGAGTGTGTGTGTGTGTGTGTGTGTGTGTGTGTGTGTGTGTGTGTGTGTGTGTGTGTGTGTGTGTGTGTGTAGTAGTAGTAGTAGTAGTAGTAGTAGTAGTAGTAGTAGTAGTAGTAGTTGTAGTAGTCTTCTGTGTGTGTGTGTGTGTGTGTGTGTGTCGCGCGCATTTGCATGATTTATTCTTCATTCACCTCCTTCCCATAAGTCAGTTTGCTTTGTTGTGTATTTGTTTTGTTTTTCATGGTCGGTTTTGCTATTTTTGTTTTTGCTAATTCTGTGGTGTGTTTTTTATCTATAAAAGAAAAATGCATTTTGAGTTGTAG
>CM060344.1:19211121-19223621 GCA_030674155.1 Stramonita haemastoma
GAATTACAGAAACTATATATATAGATCAATATTGTGGTTATTATACACACACGCATGCACGCACGCACGCACACACAAACACACACACACACAGACACACACACGCGCGCGCTCGCGCACACACTCACTCACACACACACACACAAACACACACAACGACCACACCACACACACACACACACACACACCACACACACACACACACACACAACACACTACACACACACACACACCACCCGAAACAAAAAACAATAACCCCTCCTCCCCGCTCCCCCCCACAAAAAAAAAAACCAACAAAAAATCAGATGACGTCACGGTGACGTCATGTTCTTGAGGACTGTGCTGACGTCACGTTTCTGGTGACTCTTGTTTCCCCCCCAACAGCGGAGGTGCAGAAGTACGTGCTGACGTCAGGGGGGCTGAGGACGGTGGTGACGGTGATGAAGGGGCTGGAGGAGAACCCTGCCATCCAGGAGAACGGCTGTAGAACCCTGGGCAACATGGCCGTCAACGGTCAGCGGCTTTCTGCTGTCTCCTCTCCTCTCTTCTCTTCTTTCTCCTCTCTCCGCTTCACTTCTATCTATCTATTGGGCTCATTTCTTTCTCTTTTTGACAGTTCTTGGTGTGTGTGTGTGTGTGTGTGTGTGTGTGTGTGTGTGTGTGTGTGTGTGTGTGTGTGTGTCTGTGTGTGTCTGTGTGTGTCTGTGTGTGTCTGTGTGTGTCTGTGTGTGTGCGTGCCTGCGTACCCGCGTGCCTGCGTACCTGCGTGCCTGTGTGTGTGTGTGTACGTGTGTGTGAGGGTGAATGGGGCGACCGGGGGGTACTGTACTGAAAGTTTCGGGGACATGTTTTGCGTTGTGTTGTAGTGTGTTGAAGTCTGTTGGGCTTCTTTTTTATTTTATTTTTATTTTTATTTTTTATTTTTTATTTTTATTATTATTATTTTTTTTTTTTAAATATTTTTTATTATTATTATTATTATTATCATCATTATTATTATTGTAGTGTGTTGCGCTACCGTCATCGACACTGGACAACTTTTCTAAAAAAAGATGGCTGGGATTCTAACATGTGTTCAGAATGGTATGCATGCGTTGACACACAGGACCCCATCTAAAGAACTTGTAGTGAAGTGGAGTCTGTATCAATGTGAACTTCAGGGGGGAAAGTCTTTGTAAACGGAATGTGCAGGCGATATTCGAACCTGTTCTTTCCAGTATCTTCAGATTACTAGTGTGACGTTCTAACCAGCTCTCTCTATTCCACCACAGCCAATTTTAGGTAAGCAGAGGAGGGGGGGGGGGGGGGAATGAGAAAGAAACATTTTTGGTATGTGACGTACGTCCTTGAGCTAACAACACCGCTTTTGAAAGCAACAACAACAACAAACACGAGATGAAAGAAAACCATCAATCAAATTCAAACTGATACATGACATTATGATGTCATGGTCTGTGTTCAGTTTCCCTAAAGCAAATTTTAAGGAATCTTTACTCAAGGGCTGACATTTCCCGTCAAAAATGAGTCACTGGAGTGAGATTTTCATTTTTTGTGGTCATGGCAAAATCATGAGAGTAGCTGATTTGTATAAGTTTGAATAAAAAAAAAAATCTGTTTAAATCTATGAGTCACGATTTTCCATCTTACCTTTTTGTGATACAAAGGGTCAAGTTTGAATCTGTTTGAAGTATTTAAGTTTGATTTAATTGTGAAAAGACTATTCAGCATTCTAATGAATAACCGTGTGTGTGTGTGTGTGTGTGTGTGTGTGTGTGTGTGTGTGTGTGTGTGTGTGTGTGTGAAGAGAGAGAGAGAGAGAGAGAGAGAGAGAGAGAGAGAGAGAGAGAGGGAGAAGAGAGAGAGAGAGAGAGAGAACATATTCATGTGTAACAAAATTGGCACAGTAACCATTTTGCATATTATGAACACTTCGTATATCTTAGAACAAAAAAATCTCATCTTGTCATGTTTCAGAACAAGCTTTTTTTTATTCGGTCTTTTTAACCTGAAATTTTCATTGACATAATTATTGGTTGGAGAAAAAAGATGCATGTTAATATTACTTTATCAGCAGTAAAACATTAAATGTCGGATTTATCACGAAAAATATATTTTCCTCTTAAAATTTGTTTAAAAACGAGGCCATGTCGTAGTAGTTCTTTATTTCACATTTTGCTATCTTGAAGGGTAACTCTGTCTTTTTGCAATTTTTTCCTTGTATTTGAGACTTTGATGGATGATAGGGAAATGTTTCTATATTATTTCAAAGTGTAAAGTCGTTTCTGTTTTAATTGAATGTTTTATCATGTTTCTATGTTAATTGAAAAGTTTGAGAATGGTGACAAGATTCAGCAGACAGTAACAAAGTGCGTGTGACTTATTAAAAATTAATATATTTAAATTTTCTTAGGGTTCAAAATATAAAAAAATGAAATATTAAAATGCACGACGGAACAGGATTTATTTTTCAGTAAAACAGTGTACGTGACGTACCGTAAGAATCAAGACATGCAAGTTGATTTTTTTTTTTGTTCCTCGGCTAAAGAGCACCGAGATTCGCCAATGGTGAGATTTTTGCTAACGTGCCCCCTTCCCTCTTTTATTATTATATTTTTTTACAATTAATGTAGCCATATTCCTACTTCGGAACACAAGTTGAGGATCAAAATGATCAGTTTTCAGCAGTATAATTATGTATTTTATTTTCTCTCTGTGTGCAGAATCTCTGCGGAAGGCCACAGAACAACAGGGAGCCTCGCAGGCCGTGATCGCCGCCATGTTGAACATCGACATGTGCCCGGACATTCAGCTGTACGGCTGCATGGCCCTGATGAATTTGACAGCTGACTGTGAGTGTGATTGTTATCTATTCTGTTTTGGTGTTGTGTGTGTGTGTGTGTGTGTGTGTGTGTGTGGGGTGTGTGTGTGTGTGTGTGTGTGTGTGTGTGAAGGGGGGGGATGAGTGTGTGTGTGTGTGTGAGGGGGGGGGATGAGAGAGAGAGAGAGAGAGAGAGAGAGAGAGAGAGAGTGTGTGTGTGTGTGTGTGTGTGTGTGTGTGTGTGTGTGTGTTGTGTGTGAAGGGGGGTGAGTGTGTGTGTGTAGGGGGGGATGAGTGTGTGTGCGTGTGTGTGTGTGTGTGTGAGGGAGGAATAAGGGTGTGTGTGCGTCCGTGCGTGCGCGCCCGCCTGTGGTGTGTGTGTGTGTGTGTGTGTGTGGTGTGTGTGTGTGCGCGCGCGCGCGCGCGTGTGTGCCTACCGCACAAGCAACACTCTTTTAAAAAAAAAAATTTTGAGGGAAGTTTATTAATCAAATTCATATTAGAGTAGGCCTATTCTTTAACCAGTGCAAATTCCTTTCCTAGAACCTGGAGAATGAATTCATCTCTGTAGTCATTATCATTACTATGATAGTTATCGTTATCATCATAATACCTACCAGTCACTCATCCTAATCTTTTTAATCACCCAGTATAGATATTATTTAACTCGCTTTTACAATTCCATAATTATGTCACTCATCATAATTTCCTTGTCACTATTACTCACAACTACAACCATCATCATCCTTATGATCATCATCAGCATGACAAACATTTTTATATGATCGTCATTATCACAGTTATCATCGTTATTATGTTTGTGCATATCAGTGATGGACAACAAAATGAGGGTGAAGAACAACGGAGCGGTTCCCACTCTCCTCTCCACTCTCCGGAACTTCCCGGAAAGTCCCGAGGTTGTCCTGTCGGCTCTGAAGACACTGGGCAACTTGGTGGACTTGGGTCAGTGCACGTGTGTGTGTGTGTGTGTGTGTGTGTGTGTGTGTGTGTGTGTGTGTGTGTGGGTGTGTGGTGTGTGAGTGTGTGTGTGAGGGTCGGAGAGCAAAAGCTAATTGATTTTTTATTCAGCCTATCCATTAGCCTAACCACAATGTGTGTACATATGCTTTCAGCTATGAATGCAATCGATGATTTGTAAAATCTTATGTCGATTTAAGCATTGATTTTTAAAAAAAACCTGTTTTCTTGCAACGTTTACCGTCGCATTAGCAGCACCTGCGGTAGCGGTTGTAGAAAGTACTATTGGTTAATATCAGTTGTAGTAGTAAGAGTAGTCATAGGGTACTGAAAAAAGTGGTAATAATCTTAAAGCAAGAATCGTTATTGTTTGTCTTTGAACTGAAACCTTTCTTTTTTGTTCATTTTGCTGCTTCCTAAGATGTTTTCCTTTACTTTTGAATAAGAAGGAGGAGACACAAGTTTTTATATTGTTTCTTGAAACATAAAAAATGATAAACTGAGAAAGTTTACCTGCTTTGCAAACAAAGGGATACAATTCAAGCTCTTGCAACCTGTGTATACCAATTTTCTTAGTATGCATATTATTAAAGTGGTACATAGGAATAGTGGAATAGAGCCAAAGAAAGTTTTACACAAATTCTTTTGTTTCTTCCTTTAGGTTCTTTAAACAAAATGGAGGGGGGTGCCTTTTTCTTTAAATAAATACTTGAATATTTTAATCAATGATTTTATTTTTAAATATTGGACAAGTTGTAACTGGCCACATGCACTTCTCCCACAACGCTTTCCCTTAATAATGAATTTTTTGGTGAAATATTTCCGAAAAAAAAAAACCGCTCCCGCTGATTGTTTTCTTGGTAGATAACTTCTGTAAATGTGTTTATTCTATTTTATTTACCTATTTACAGAAGAGGCATGCCGCCAACTATTAGACGACCGGGGTCTCACCACCATTATCCAGATTGCTAAAAATAACCGCACTGACGACAACATCCGGGCCTTCGCCGCGCTAGTGCTGTCGGGATTGACAGTTCTTTCCGGTAAGGGATGATGGCTGACCCCTCCCCCCCCCCCCCAAAAAAAAAAAAAAAAAAAAAAAAAAAAAAAAAAAAAATATATATATATATATATATATATATATATATATATATATAATATATATATATATATATATATATATATATATTAATCATCTTTTCACGTCAGATCATGTTCTGATGTCACTTCGCCGTCATCATCCTTTTCTTCAACTGCCTCATTGAGTCATTGACTCAGTCATCCTCACTATCGTTGTTGTTTTTGTCGCCGTCATCATCATCAACATCATCATCATATGTCAAAAATAGCCAGTGTGGACTCTCACACAAACGATAATAATGACAATGACGATAATGATAATAACGACAATGCTGCCAACAACGAATGCACAAAATGACGCCGACAGTTAAAATGTGTGTGTGTGTGTGTGTGTGTGTGTGTGTGTGTGTGTGTGTGTGTGTGTGTGTGTGTGTGGTGTGTGTGTGTGAGACAGACAGACAGACAGACAGACAGACAGACAGAGTGTTCTGGTTGTTTTATTTCCCGATCCTATTTCGAGCCTTAATAGTCTAGATATTCTAAGGAATATCTGTTTTATGGCATTCATAAAGGGCACACTTGATTTTCTTCATTCCCATGACCATTTGATGACAATGTTTTCTGATAATGTGACGCTGATGACGATGATATCGACAACGAACTGTTTTATTTTATGTGCGTCATGCAGACTTGGCGGTTGAAGACCTACTGGAAATCGAAGAGACCTTGGTGACCTTACAGGCGGCCTTGCCCAACGACCCTGACCTTGCCCTCAGCATGTGCCAAGGGCTCCACAACCTGCTCAAATCGGGTATGTCAGACAGAGGAGTGAGGCTGGTGTGTAGATACGAGTTTTGTAGAGTTTTTGTTTATTTGTAGTCATTGTGTGGAAAAGTAGATTCGTGAAGACAAAGATGCATAGTACATATTCACGCACACATGCATACACACACACGCGCGCGCGCGCGCGTGCGCAATACCCCTCCTCCGCCACAAAAACCTATTAGATATAAAAATCTAAAGCCCACAACTACCTTTCATTTTACAATTACACTTGCTTCAAAAGATTGAATTGTTATAACAATGACGTGACTTTTTTTTAACTTCCAAAATCGATAACAACTTTTTTTGTTTGATGGTGGAGCACACTATAACTATTTGCTGGATGCTTTTACAAGATGGATTTACGAGTACAATGTGTTTCGAATTCATTTTTTTCTGAGTAGACATGGGGGGTCGAAACTGATGAAATTTCGTTTACACGCTCATGTTACAGGTTGTACCATAAAATTATTGAAAGGGCATCAATTGTAAAGCACCACTTTAATTTAACTGGGGGTGGAATGGAGGGGGGGGGGGCTGTCAGAAAAGAACAAACGTCATGTCATATTTTGTCTATTGTCTGTGAGCAGAAGTGGGCCTGGAGACGCTGGGTCAGACGGGTGGATGGAGGTGATAGAAAACGCCATGACCACCTTCCACACCCACCCCGATATTCACCTCACCGCCTGTCGCATTGTGGGCACCGTCGCTATGGGTAAGACGTCGTCGGTGTTTGTCTGGGTCTGGTTGAGTTAATGTTGTCTTGAATGTATCCTTTGCTGTTATGTTGTTTTGTGTTGATATCGGCTGAATTGGTTGCGTTGTTTTCTGTCGTTCCCATGATGTGTTGTCTGCCCTTTTGTGTATTATTTTGTATATCTTTGAAGTCGGAATGCGGGTACCTTCATGGTGGGTTAGAAACGCTCGCATACGCCAAAAATCTCAAAGCTGGTAAACCTCAAGAGCTCTAACCGAGGAACGTAAAAAAATAGTATTGTGTAATGGCTTTATTCTTGTCGATTTATCTCCATTATGCATTGCTTGTATTTTGTTTGACATTGTGGTACACACTGGGTTATGTTGTATTGCAGCCTATTGCTTTCATATCATATCTCATTGTATTACATTGTTCTGCTTTGTGGCGTATTATGTTGCATGTATTGTTTTGTGTTATCACTTTCGTTGTAGTTTACCGCACTGTATTGTACTTGTTGTTCCTTCTATCGAGTCTTCAGATCATTATCTTTGGAAGCTTTTTTCCTGTTGGTCTGTCTCTTCTTCTGTCTGTCTGTCTGTCTGTCTGCTTCTGTCTGTCTGTCTGTCTGTCTGTCTGTCTGTCTGTCTGTCGTCTGTCTTCTGTCTGTCTGTCTGTCTTCTTCTTCTCTCTGTCCTCTCTCTCTCTCTCTCTCTCCTCTCTCTCTCTCTCTCTTCTCTCTCTCTCCCTCTCTCTCCTCCTCTCTCTCTCTCCTTCCTCTCTCTCCATTCCTCCTTCCCACTTTTCTTCCTTCCACTCTCCCCCCTCTCTCTTTCTCTTGTCCCCAAACCCTACCAATAAAAAATTGGCCCTAAAATGAAATGATTACCATCACTCATTCTGCCCACAGAGTACGGTCGCTGCACGAAAAAGAACTCGTGCCCGTTGTGCGCCCGCACCGTGCGTAGCGTCCTCAAGTCCATGCGCCAGTTCCCCGCCCACAAGGAACTGCAAATCGTCGGCTGCGGTACCCTCTCCTGCGTGACCGAAACGTTCGGTGAGTCAGCTAGTCTATGGGGTAACTAACAGATTTGCTCGTAACCTAAATGATTGTTTTTTTGTTGTTTTGGATAATAATCATGAAACATCGTTGAGCGTGGTTACCAATTGGATGGGTGACCGTTTGCGCGCCTTTGGCTTCAGTACAGTTCCCGCAGTTCACCAGCTGTAAATGGGTACCTGCCCTCTCTAGGGTCAGGAAGGTAAAGCAGCGAGGGAGAGGAGATGGGCCGCCCTCAACATGCTAGCCAGAAACTGAAGTCTCTGATGCCTCGCTCCCCTACGACCACACAGGTTATGGACACCTTTGAACTTTACCTTTTTAATGAAAATTTGGAATTGGAATGTTAATTTGGTTGACGTAACGGACGCTATACCCGTGAGTGGTTAAAATCGTTTAGACTTCAAAATCAGTGAGTCTATGAAGTCGTGGGTTCGAATCTGGAGCGGCGCGGTTGACGTGTTGTTGAATGAGGGTGGGAAAATGTGTGATTTTCCATAATATCAGCTTCAGAGGAACATCTTTTGTTGAAGAGTAGGGCCGACTATGGTCGGTGGTATGCATACGATGATAACACGAACATGCCCAGCATGCAGTGTACAGCATGGAGGAAGGATGGGCTCCGCCAGGTTTCAATTGTCCCCGAGACACACTGGCTGAAGAGTCTTAGTGCTGTGCTTTTCTGACTGTGCGAGAAGTTATGAGAAAGTCAAGTAAAATGAAAAGTAACAACAACAAAAACGACAACAGCAAAAGACTTTTATTGAAGTAGGTATGTAGACAATACTACAAAAAATCTTCTTTGAGGCAAAGAAGATGATTTGAGTCAATTCAAAACTTAGGACTTTGTCATGAGAAACTGGAATGATAAAAATATGGGATTTGGGGGGGATTTGGTTTCATGAGTGTAAGCCTAATCATTTTTTGTTTTGTTTTTTGGTTATTATTCTGAGCAATCTTATCTCGTTCATCATCTTTAAGAAAATGTAGGTTTATTTTTTTCATAATTCAAGTTTATTTACTTGGGAACTCTGTTTCTTGATACACCCATTTCTTAAATCATCATCATCTCACCATTTTTTTTTTCTAACTTTTTATCTTTACTTCCACAGAACATCTTCGAAAAACCATCGTGCAGGAAGGAGGTTGCGTGACGTCACCTCCGCCATGACGTCATTTCCTAACGACGACCGGTTGCATTCTGTGGGTCTGATCGCCCTGTCCTACCTCCTGCCTGTCGGTAAGTCTGTGTCAGTTGCACACAGACAACAGACACACACAACACACAACAGACACACACCACAACATAAGGAAAGACAGGCAGCTCACAGACAGACACACATATAAACACGAATAAGGGGATGGGATAGCCTAGTGGTTAGAACATTGCGTTCGCAATTTGACGACCCCGAGTTCGATTCCCGGTCGAGGGGATTTTTCTCCCTGGAGTTAACATCAGTGCTGACTCCACTCTCCCTAAACAGTCCTTCGGGTGAGACTATAAACCGAGGCCCCGTGTGCGAACGCACGCAGAACATCTCGCGCACACGTTAAATGCTGTTCCGCTTTTCGTGAGAGTAGTCCATTGTGTGCCGGCGGGAACAGATCACAATATTTACGAAACTGTATGCACACGGGGACTGGATGATAAAAAGAACATGAGTGCTTATTCCATTATCCTCGATATAAAAGAATAAATAAATAAATAAAAGAAAAAAGAATAGGTATGGATGATGGATGATGACCCCAACATTCCCAGCATGCAATCTATAATATGGAAAGGGGATGGCCTTTGCAAGGTTCAACGTTCAACGTGTGTGCGTGCGTGCGTGCGTGCGTGCGTGCGTGTTGTGTGTGTGTGTGTGTGTGTGTTGTGTCTGTGTGTGCGTGCGTGCGTGCGAGTGTGTGTGTAGTTGTGTGTGTGTGTGCAAACAACCACATCACTCAAAACCAGGTTCCAAAACCCCAAAATGCATAATACTCCTGTGTAACTTTTCGCAGACGAGAAGGAAAAAGTTCAAGATGGCGCCCTGGCCACGGAAGTCATCTCCAAGTCCATGTCCCAGTTTGTGGAGAACGAGGACATCCAGATCAGCGCCTGTAGGGCTCTGGAGCGATGCCACACCACAGGTCAGTGCTGAAGAGAGAGAGAGAGAGAGAGAGAGAGAGAGAGAGAGAGAGAGAGAGAGAGAGAGAGAGAGAGAGAGAGAGAGAGAGAGAGAGTGAGGAGAGAGTGAGACAGACAGACAGACAGACAGACAGACTAGAGAGAGACAGACAGACAGACAGAGGGGGAAACAGAGAGAGAGAACACACACACACACACACAGAGGGAGGGAGGGAGAGAGAGTGAGACAGAGAGACAGGAAGGGAGAGAGAGGGAGAGAGAGGGATAGACGGAGAGAAGAGAGAGAGAGAGAGAGCAAGAGAGGGAGGGGGGAGAGAGAGACAGAAGAGGGAGGGAAGGGAAAGGAGAAACAGACAGAGAGAGAGAGAGAGGGAGGGAAAGAGAGAGAGACGGAGAGAGAGAGGGGGAGAGACAGAGAGAGAGGACAGAGAGAGACAGAGAGAGAGGAGAGAGCTGAGAGAGAGAGACACAGAGACAGAGAGAGAGAGAGAGTGGGAGATCAGAGCACATGTGTGCAGAACTGTAGAGAAGCATTCCGATCAGTGACTGTCTTAGAAAGGTGTCTGGAAGGGTGCCAGACTAGTAATCAGTCAACCAATCAGTTAATCAAATCAATCAAATCAAATCAAATGAATCAATCGATGTATGCCGTGTTGCAGATACGGACAGTGTCTACCAGCTCCTGACCTGTGTTCATAACGCGGTGCGGCGACACAGCGGCAAAGCCAAGGTCATCAAGGCCTGCAGGAAAGTCTTCACGCGATTCGGAGGTCAGTTTTAAAGCTTGTACTGGGTTGTTTTTTGTCCTGTTACCCCTTTTGTGTCTATTGTTTTTTTGCTTATATTTATGACAGACAACAATAGTTACTGTCTGAGTGTTCGACGGAGAAGAAAAACGAGAACACGGGAAGACAAATTTCCTATTTATATATTATTGCCTGTGCCTCTAACCGACACAACTCTAACCTCGAAGTTTATTTATCCTTCCATACTATCACAGACTGTACTAAAGCCAAGGCGCTAAAACGGTCACCCATCCAGCTGTAAATGGGTACCTGCCCTCTTTAGGTCAGGGAAGGTAAAGCAGCGAGGAAGAGGAGATGGGCGCCGCCCCCACAATGCTGGCCCTTACAGAAGCTGAGGTCTCTGATGCCTCGCTCCCCTACGCCGTCTAGGTTATGGGACACATTTACCTTTACCTTTTTTTTTTTTAAATATCACAGAAAACCAAACCTAACAAGTCAAAACATGATAAAAACGATAAAAAATAGAGAAAGAAAAGAATAGAGAAAGAAGAAGATAGAGAGGCCCAGAAAAAATAATGTAATATTTCCGTGTTATAAATCTGAGAAATTCAACATAACCCATACACCCTGTGTTTGCGTGTGTACAAAAGGGTCACAGCCCCGGCACATTTTGGAAGTATTTTTTTTTTTTTTCTCGGTGGGGGTCTGGGGGAGAGATGAGAGAGAGAGAGAGAGAGAGAGAGAGAGAGAGAGAGGAGAAGAGAGGAGAGAGAGAGAGAGAGAGAGGAGAGAGAGAGAGACTTCAGACCCCCAAAACAAAGGATAGACAGAGGCGAACAAATACACACACACACACACACACACACACACACACACACACACACACACACACACACACACACACACACACACACACACACACAGGGCCAAAATTAGCAATTTAAAAGACACGCCAGAACAACTTGTCAGAGTAATTTATTTGTTTTCATGTAAGGAAAGAAAGTAGGAACGCTAAGTAGGTCTGAAAATAATTATGCATAAGATACAAAAGGGATGCAATCCATCTTCAGCGTGCGTGTGTGAGAGACACACGAATTATCGTCCATCATCAACTTGTTTCACGGTTCGCAAACAAAGGGGGTATACATTGTCGTTATCTGCATGCATTAGGCTTATTATAATGGTTTGCAAAGTCATTGTGATGCGCATGAGCAGGCATGCACAAGAAGTACGTTTGCGCACACGGGCATGTACATTATACGCGTGCAAGCATGTTTTTACACACACACACAACACACACACACACACACACACACACACACACACACACACACACACAACACACACACACACATGCTCATACACATGCCGCGCGCACGCACACACGCACGCATGCACACACACATGCTCATACACATGCGCGCGCGCACGCACACACGCACGCATGCACACACACACACACAAACACACACACACACACACACACACACACACACACACACACACACACACACACACACACACACACTAATGGAGTCATGCTAGTTTTCATTCAGTCTTTCATTAATACTCATTCATTCATTTTACTGTCATTTATTAATTTATTTGTTCTTTCACTCATTTTCCCCTCCTTCACAAATCCATTCATTCATTTATTCGTTTATCCATTTATTCTTTCAGCTCCATTTATTGTATTTATTTATCTGGTGTAAAGAAAACATATAATTTCTCTCTTCCTTTTTTATTTATTCGTTCATGAATTCATTGATTTATTCATATGGTCGTTGATTCACGTATTCACTTATTTCTATACATATACATTCATCTACATCTAGTCTCAATCAAGGGTCATTTATAAGGTAAAGGTCAAGGTGTCCCACAACCTAGGCGGTCGTAGGGGAGTGAGGTGTCAGAGACCTCAGCTTATCTAGGAGCGCAGCATACTGAGGGCGGCGCCCATCTCCTCTCCCTCGCTGCTTTATCTTCCATGACCCTAAAGAGGGCAGGTACCCATTTACAGCTGGGTGAACTGGGGAACTGTACTGAAGCCAAGGCACGCACACGGTCACCCATCCAACTGGTAACCACGCTCGACGCTGCTTAGCTTGACAGGGGGAAAGCGAGCGCTCTGACCACTGAGCTACGCCGCCCCCTAGTCATTTATAGAGATTTAA
>CM060344.1:19228621-19233621 GCA_030674155.1 Stramonita haemastoma
TCAGCTCTGTGCAGAATGCTGTCCCTCACTATCTGACCTTCACTTTAATGCGCTACATTGGTGTGGTGACGGTGAGAGAATGATGATGACCATGATGATAGTAATGATGTTAACGATAATGACAGTGATGGTGATGACGATGATAGTGATGGTGATGACGATGATAGTGATGGTGATGATGACGATAGTGATGGTGTTGACGATGATGATAGTGATGATGACGATAATGATGACGATGAGATAGTGATGATAGTGATGGTGATGATGACGATGATACTGATGCCGACAATAATCTGTAAGTGCCATGTTTCTTCTAGAAAATTTTCCTGGGGATAATCAAACTTCTTTCAAAAATTAAAAAAAAAAACCAACCCCCCCAAAAAACCTATCATAATTACAGATATCCCAAACAAAACAAAGCGTACAAAATAAAACCAGCAAACAAAGCACTTGCATTCAAGTCATTTTACATGCATACAACCGTTCACAATTTATAGGATTAACAGATATCAAATTCACACACACACACACACACACACACACACACACACACACACACACACACACACACACACACACACACATACACACCGTATGAACACAACATTATCACCACCCACGACCACCGCTACCCTTAATGAACTTAATGTGCACTCAGTGTGGACTACTGGTAAAAAACAAACAAACAGACAAACACACGCACCACATCAAACACTACCCACAAAACTAACATTGCACCGAGAGACGAAAACTGACCATGAACATGAGGATAGGGGGTAAATTAGCATTCACTGTAGTCATCCCTATATTGATGGAAACATTTCTGCAATAATCACTGAAAATAGCTTGATACTGCATACAGCTTATCAAATATCAGGAAGGAAGGATGGTTAAAACGGTCGCCTGCCAATATGTAAACCGTGAGTTTTGGGGTTCGTACCTAGCCTCGCCCTTTCTTCCCAGTTTGACGAAAAAATCGAACTGAATGTCAAAGTCATTCGGACGAGACTGTAAACCGTGCCCCCGTGTGAGAACGCACGCAGAACATTTTGCGCACACGTTTAAAAACCCGTTCCGCCTTTCGGAAGAGCAGGCCATCGTGTGCCGGTAGGAGCGGATGACAAAATTATTATATAAAAAAAAGCAGCATGCACACAGGTGTCGTGTTTAGACACCATCCCTGAGAAGAAAAAAAAAAATGGGTAGGCGCTGCACTTGTGGCGACGCGCTCTCCCCGGGGAGAGCAGCCCGGATTTCACGCAGAGAAATCTGCTGTGACATAAAGTGGTATAAAAAAAAAGTTTGGGTAACTATTGCATGTTTTGCATTCTGCGGCATTATCTCAGGAGGAAGGAACTCTATTGACAATCATCATCATGATCATCATCACCACCACCACCACCATCATCACCATCACCACACCAGCACCAGTGCAGTACCATCATCATCACCACCACCACCATATCACCATAATCACCAGCACCAGCACCATCATCATCACCACCCCTCCTCCACACCGCCACCACCACCACTGACAATAAGTATCATCATTCATGGATAGGTAATTGTTACATTCTCATGGCGTCTTCAAATGTCAGAGAACAAAGTATTTCACAGACATTGACTAACCCTTCACCCCTGTTCCAGCATCCCGGGATAAAACAAAACCCATGGTCAACCACACGATATTGTTTTGCAAACCTGCACCAATACCGGAATATAGCCTAACCAGAAATCCGTACACAGTGAATTAATGCCCCCTTAACAGCACGTTCAGTAACATCAGAGGATGAAGTAATGACATAGGTATTTAGCGTACCGTTATAGTTTCACCTCATGAGGTAATAGAACCAAACAACCAAACAAAATCCATGGACACTTACTGCCTGTCTGAGTCTTGTTCTAGCATCAGAGGTTGAATGAGTCCAATGGAAATGCCCTGTATCTTAAAAAGTTTTTCTATCACTACAAAACAATGTATCCTGGGAACAAACGATAATGTAATTTCACTACTAAAGGAATTAAAAAGTTTCTTTTACAATCGCTGTATGTTTCCAGCTTATTCTAGCTTTTTAAAAAAATGAGAAAACCACTTCGACAACTACTATGTGATGATTCGGCCGATCCGACACTTTTAACATTTGAGGATGAAGTATGCTACGGACTAGCATATCATTTACAATTAGTTATAATTCTGTGGAATGGATAATAATCACTTATACTCACTTACAACTCAAATACTACAACAGTAGGTAGTTTCCTAGGACAACCAAAATACGTTCATGAATTGTTCTAATGTTATTGTTTGATCACATGATAATGGATTGAAATAAATAATCACCACATGCCTATAATCTTTTCTAAGGTCATGGAGGAAAAGAATTCCGTGGACAATGCTCTCTGTTTACCAATCTGTTTCAACGTCCAAAGAGAAAGAAATTCCGTGAATAATCTCTTGGAATTTGTATAATCTTTTCCAAGATAGAAAAGACTTGAATTCGATGAAAAATTAATCTCTTGAATTTCTACAATCTTTTTCAAGTATAGAAAGACGAAATTCCACGCTCAATTGTGAAGTATTTATGTTCTGTTCACAATTTAGTTTTAAAAATCCACAGAAAAAGCTGACTGTTCACAACTTGTCCACTGATACACAATAAGCGAACTCGCTTACAATTCACACCTTGTTCTAAACCAGAGGATACTAGCTGCGTGAAATCATTTTACCTCCAGATTTCTTCTTTAAAGCACATAACAACAAAGTCCCACAACAGGTACACACGTACAGTTTGTTTCCAACAAAAAAGGACAAATACATGAACAATCTCTGAATTTTGAAGTTTGTTCTTCGAATGAGACTTAACCGAAGTCCTGTGCATAAACGCACGCAGAACATCTCATGGACACATTGAAAACATGTTATGCATTTCAGGAGAGTAGACCATTGAGTGCCGGTGGGAAGGGTGACAAAACAAAAAAACGCATGCACATACGAACTGGATGTAAAAGAGAAGGAACATGAGTGTATATTATTCCACTATCCTCTCGATAAAAGAACCGACAAAATAATCAAACACACCTTGTAACTAATCAATTCTGTGGGCAACTGTTGAATGGTTATAATAATCATTGTGTTATCTGAGCTTTAATACATAAAGAAATACCTGAGGCAATTGCTGTATATTCCCATCCTCTTTTGGTCCCCTTTGAATGCTTTGTCATACAGGAATTATTCAGGCAATCACCAGTATTTTTGTGTGTTTTCTTTGTTCCTCGGCTAGAGCTCTGAGGCTTGTGTATGCAACTGTTCGCCCCCCCCCCCCCCCCCCCCCCCATCATTTGGTTAGCTGTAGTATTTCGTCTTCGGGGATATGAAAATCCCCGTATGATCACACTTTATTGCCCTAGCATGACAGTAGAGTCGAAAAGGCCTAGTGGTTATGGTGGTAGACGTGCGATATGAAGAAAAACAGACAAATTATTTTGCTCTGAAAACCATTCAATTCCTTCATTATATTCGGAAAACGTGGTATAAAGTCTATGAAAAAAAACACACACCCAAATACCTTCATTTTTTAAAAAAATCGTATTTCACACTAAATTCTACTAAAGACTGTACCCCTACATCACACGGTGACATACCAAACACTTCACCACCCCCAGCTAAGGAAAACCCCGTAGCTCAACTGTCACATTTTTTGCTCATCCCAAGTTTCTTCTCTAGGTCCATTGAGGGCCTTCTCCACTTCCCCGATCCAATCATTAATCCACTGCACACGATCCGGCGGTAACAGTTCGTTTTCTTCGATGTATTTCGTCACGTCAGTATAAGCGTAAGAGTCGTTCGCGTCACGCCAAGTACGCCACGTGGCGCCCGACTTACAACGCGTGGGCTTCCTCAGAGTCACTTTTGTGGACGTCTTCCCCGAGCTGACCACATTCCCGTTAGCGTCTTTCTGAGGGTGTGTGTCCGGTTGAGGTCTTTCATGTTGTCTTCCAGAATTTTGGTGAAGTCGATTTCTACGGGTTGGGTTTGAGGTTGAGGTTTGGAGTCACTCTCCCTCTCTCGTTTCTCCTTCTCCGCGTCCACTTTCAGTTTCGTCAACTTCTCCGTGTACTGCTCTTCGTGCCACTTACGAAACTGTTCGATTTTCCGACGGATGGAAAACGGTTCTTCCATGGTGGATATTTTCGGCAAGGACTGCATGCTTGCGCGACGGGTTGGTTTACTTCGTACGATATTCTGCCTCGGAGTAGGGATGGAATTCTCCGCGACTGGCGCTGTCGGGGATTTGGGAGAGGTGAGATCATTCTGGTGTCGTTGACAGATTTCAACAACCTGCGCTCCGCCCGCAGCCGAGCATGGTCGGAGTTGGCGTGGGGAGAGAGACACGTGTCTGGCGTCTCCGCGGACTGACCGTCTTTGCGCGTGTGGGGCGAGGTGGATTCTCGTTCTAGCAGAGGCACGAGGACGGTAGATCCTGTCGAAAGGCCTTTCGGGGAATCCACCTCTGGTACGTTGCCCCCCGAAAAAGTGACGTTGCTGGTGGGGGATGACGTTTCGTTGGCGTCATGGGTAGGGGAGCTGGCTCCCTGACGTAAGGAGGACACGCGGATAGGAGGCAGGAGAGCGGACTCGCTGGATCTCCTCAGCGCCGCTTGCTGTCGGCGTTGGATCAGGCTGCGGATGCCCTCTGGGCGGCTCCTCCTCCTCTGCTCTGCCTGGGTGATGCTGACTCGTGGAGAGGGCTCCGACTCCTCTGACGTTTTCCGGGAGTACCGCCTGGCTCGGGGTTCTTTCTGCGTGGAGCTGCGACGTCTGTCTGCGATGACGTCAGGACACCGGCCTGTCTCTACGTCAGCTGAAGCCATGGCGTCAAGGATGTGCTACGTCAGAGAGGGGTGAAGGGTGGGTCTGTGTTTAGCTGAGGTCATACCTGGCGAAGACAACAGAGACAGGCATGTTATGAGGTGGGAGTCGTTCTGAGTGACTTTACAGA
>CM060344.1:19238621-19243621 GCA_030674155.1 Stramonita haemastoma
AATTGTGATCAGAAATGTGTAAGCTTCTGAATAGTTTGATTCCATGCATTATGAACCAATGCACAGAAGACTATAATAACGCACATGGTGTGAAACAAAGCGAGCGACTCACAAGCTGAGATAAGCCATGAATTTACGACTGGGGGAAGTGGAAAACTATAGTGGTCCACATCCAAGGGGAATTTACGGCCTCGGTGAGAGGATTGTTTCAAAGGCTTGGTTTAAATAGCGTTCATTCACTCAATAAGCACGGAGCAAATATAACATAAAGAACATAACCAGCATGATAACAACTGTGTGGAATATTTTTTTTTGTCTATTCTATTACGTTTTTTAAGGCTCTTTTGTTCACACACACACACACACACACACACACACACACAACACACACACACACACACACACACACACACACACACACACACACATTCACACACGCACGCACGCACACACACATTATACATCTATATATCTATATCTATATATCTATACCTATCTATCTATCTATCTATCTATCTATCTATCTATCTATCTATCTATCTATCTCTCTCTCTCTCTATATATAATATATATATATATATATATATATATATATATATATATATATATATATATATATATATGATCAACGAAAAGCAAATGCACTGCTTACTGCAATGTAGAAATAAAAGCTTGACTCTGACTTAACTCCAGAGGGAAAAAAAAACGTTCCCTCCAATGACAGGATCGAACCCACAGCTTGGAGTACCGTCACACCACAAGTCCACTGCTCTATCCACTCCGCCCTTCTCCCCCAGTCCACTCCCCCCCCCCCCTCACCTCACCCACCCACACATCCTATTCCCTTCTCCCAGATAGTATGGCACCTATTGCTTGCTTGACAGTGGGGACGATAGTATGAGCAATAAATTCAAAACTCAACACACACACACACGCGCGCGCGCGCACACGCACTCACGTGCACAAACATACGTACACTCGCACACACGCATACACGCGCACACACACACACACACACACACATACACGTATACACACACGTATACCCACACACACCACACACACACACACGCGCGCGCGCGCACACACACACTCACACGCACGCACGCACGCACGCACGCACGCACGCACGCACGCACAACACACACACACACACACACACACACACACACACACACACACACACACACACACACACACACACACACACGCACTTCTGAGAAATCGATAGTCTGTTACGTGAACTGGCAAGAAGTATTTGATCCCTGTGGTGAACACACACTGCGAACACTCTTTCATCATTCTGAGACACCCTACCCCCCACCCCTCGCGCCCCCAATGAAAACAACAACAACAAACATACAAACACTCCCAATAAAAACAACAACAACAAACAAACTCTCCCAATAAAAACAACAACAAACAAAACCAAAACACCCCCTCCCCCCCTATAAAAACAACAAAGAACCCCAAAAGACACCTGAAAAGAAACAAGCAAAAAATATATATTTTTTCTCCCATCACCTTTCAATTCTGTCTCTGTCTCTCTCTCTCTCTCTCTCTCACTGTCTCTGTCTCTCTCTCTGTTCTCTCTCTGTCTCTGTGTCTCTCTGTGTCTCTGTCTGTCTGTCTGTCTGTCTGTCTGTCTGTCTGTCTCTCTCTCTCTTCCCCTTGATGCTGTGTCCCTGAAACATAACGTCAAACCTTAAAGAAATTATTGGGCGGTTGAGGAATATTTTTGTATGCATGTAAAACATGGATCATAACAGCAGACATTGAAAGAAGGATACAGGTAACGGAGATGAGATGCTTTCCCAAACTCTCTGTCTCATACACTGATCACATAATTAACGAGAAAGGAAAAACAACTGAAAACCCCATTGGGCTCTATGAAGAATTCCTGACCTCAGTGAAAAAACTCAAGCTAAAGTGGTACGGCCACGTCACAGGAACATCTGGACTGACCAAGACTGTCCTACAGGGAATAGTAAAAGGAGGGAGACGAAGAGGCAGACAGAGACAACGATGGGAAGACAACATCAGAGAGTGGACTGGCCTTGAATAGAACGACTCACTACAGAAATATAAAAACCGCGAGGAGTGGAGGAAGCTGGTTGCAAGAGCTTCAGTGCTGCCCCAACAGCATACAAGATTACGGAATAGGTGAAAATCAAGTTAAAAGGCAAAGCTCCATTGATTTTCAGAAAAAAAAATTCTTCTAAAAAATCGTAAAGCAGTATTTGAGCCCTACTGATGAATTAAGGTGCTTTCGTGTTGAAAACCGTTTTTCATTTTTCATTTTGGAGAAAGAGGGCTAGTCTACATCCTCTTTCCCTAAACTGCAAACACTCTCATGTTTTGAGTCCCTGGAACAACATGTCAAAGAGTTTGCTTGACTATAAAGTCAAAGTCAGAATCATCCCCAGCATTGCTATCAATAGTCTGTTCCACAAAATGGAAAAAAAAACTATTTGAACCATGCCAAAAATTAATTACTTTATTTACATAATTATTTCCAGTGGATTTCCAGAATGAAGTTCTGTAGCCTTCTGAGCAGTATGGGCATAGAGTATTTGGTGTCTGTAAATGAATTATGAAGTTCAGCTATTGCTAATTCTCTCACATCAGTTTGGGGTCCCAGGAGCAAATTTCAATGAATTTGCTGATGGTTTGTATGTTTTTGATTTCACACACACACACAGTTAGATATAGATAAATAAATATATATATATATATATACATATATATATATATATACATAATATATATATATATCTGTGTGTGTGTGTGTATTAATATATATATATATATATATTAATACATATACATATATTAATACATATACATATACATATATATATATATATATATATATATATATATATACATACATGCGCTCGCGCGCGCACGCGCCACACACACACACACTCACACACACACGCGCGCACGCACGCACGCACGCACACACACACACACACACACACACACACACACACACACACACACACACACACACACACACACACCACACACGATCACAACTCCACAATCTCTACACGTAGGACGTAACCAATCACTCCCTATAAATATTAATTATAAATAACTTTCCCACTGTCACTGTCTCTCCACCTACGCCAAAACGTGCTTGCCAAAGATAAGAATTAACACACAAACACAGGTAACAAACTTGCCATGGCATTTATATCAAAACTCGTTGCCATTCCTGCATAGCATAAACTTAGCCACTTAGCGCCATTTACACCGTGTAAACATAACTACTTAGCTCCGTTTACATTGTGTATACATAGCTACTTAGTTCACTGTAGTTTATGTTTCGTTCATTTTAGTTAGGATTCAAGGATGATTACTTAAGAAAGGAATGCAGTTCTTTTTGAGTGTGTTTTTTTTTTAATTGTTTATTTGTTGGTTTTATTGTTGTTGTTTTTTGTACATCGCCTAGAGCACCCAGGTTCACCAATCATGACATTTTTTGTGTATACGGCCTTATTTGCCCACCAAGAAGGTAGCCACAATCTGACTTCGGGTGTTAATATATATATATATATATAATACACACACACACAACACATAGATATGTGTGTACAGTGTGTGTGTGTGTGGTGGGGGGGGAGAGAGAGAGAGAGAGAGAGAGAGAGGAGAGAGAGAGAGTGAGAGAGAGAGAGAGAGAGAGAGAGAGAGAGAGAGAGAGAGAGAGAGAGAGAGAGAGAGAGAGAGAGAGTTGATGCTTTCTTATTATATCACCTAATGAATACACTTCCTACATCATTATCATCTTCTTATTCTTCTTTTAAGTTCGTATCTAGTGTCGCAGTTTCCTTTCCACCCCTACAATCCGTTTGTGTCCATAATTTTGACAGCAAACATTTAACAATCTTATTTTGACTTATGTTTATTCTTATGTAGTTATAGATTTATCAACGGTCTAAAACTATGCAAGTTTAAGAGCAGAATAGAAACAATAAGCTAGCCAACAAATCAAGCAACCAGCCCAAATAGTAACGTTCGACACAAAAAGACACCACGAAACGACGTTACAAACGCACGCTATCGCTGTACAGCGGGTAAGTTCAATTAGTCCACAGGGCACCGATCATGTATCGGGTGGACTGAAGTGGGGCTAAAGTCGGTAGTTTCCAGTGTCAAGATAAGCTCGGGGTGGATTTATGGGTGGCGCGGCGTGAGACAACCGTCGTAAGAGTCCACTTCAAAAGCAATCGGTCTCTATCACCCTCTGCACTGGACGAAACAGGGAGAAGGAGGTATGAGGGAAAGCCACAATTCATGGCAGATCTCTTGTGATCTGTTGTGTTCAAAGTTCTTAAACTTGAACAAACCCTCCCCTTTAAACCCTTCTAATACTTCGTTGGTTGTATTCTACATTATATACCATTTTTTATATTGTATAACATATTAGTGTGTTAAGTTCAAGTGCTCTTAAAGTTGAGAACTTTTCTACTTTTTACCCTTGTATGATCTGTTAGTTTTGATTTGATTGGTAATAATTAAATGGTATGACATGCTTTATCAGTGTGTTGCGTTCAAGTGATCTTTAAACTGAAAATTTTTCCCCTTTTTGTTGTAGTTGTTATTATTATTTTATTTATTTATTTATTATTACCATTATTATTACTATCATCATACTCCGTTATTTTTGGAAGGGTTGGAAATGATGAAGCCACTCTGTTTTTCAGGCCAGAATAACCAGCGTAATAACAATATGGGCGATGGGAAGAAACTGCACTTTTCTGTTCTTTTTCTCCCTATCATCATCATCATCAATATTATCATCATCATCATCATCAGCAGCAGCAGCAGCAGCAGCAGCAGCAATATCATCATCTATTGATTTATTTATTGTGTGATTAATTAACATGAAATTGTACTGACGCTTATCTCTCGTTCATCATACAACTATCGTTGTTGTGGGCTGTAGTTGTGGTTGCTCTTGAATTTTTTGGTGGTGAAAGAGTGTGCGTGCG
>CM060344.1:19307874-19310374 GCA_030674155.1 Stramonita haemastoma
TAAAAGTTTTAGTTTAGAAATGTGATTTATACAAGCCTGCTTCAGTTAAGTGTAAAAATTCTTGACTAGACAGCCAGAACAGCTTGCAAAGCAGCGCAAATGGGAAATACCGTTTCAGCTCAGCTGCACTGCACCTACTCTTCAAACTGAATGTAAAAAAGCACATGAGTGCTTATTCCATTATCCTCGATATAAAAGAATAAATGAAATCAAATCAAATCAAACACGAATTAAATCTTATCCCCCCCATTAGATTTTTACTAAAACCATTTGGGATGGTCAAGTACACCCACCAAAACATTAAACAAGTGAAAAAAAAATGAAGCAATTACTATTTGCCAGAGCCTTTTTTTTTGGCAAAATGTTCCTGGACTACAGACAGACAGAGGTCAGTAGGTAAACTGCAAGGTCCAGACATCTACTTGACCTCTTGATGTCGAGGTCAAGTGGCTTTTTCAGTGGCTGCTAAAACGTCGGCAGCCGAGGGGAGTCTGCAGCGAGGAGGGGAAGGGGTGGGGGTGGGGTGGAGAAAACGAAAAGAAAGCTAGAACGTATGTGTTGGTGTGGTGGTGCTGGTGGTAGTGGTGGTGGTGTGATTAGTAGATATGAATGTGGTGTGAAAGGGTTCCCAGTACAAGTAGCATTGAAGATGAACATCACGGGGAGTGGAGGAGGCTGGGTACAATGTTTTCAGTGGTGCATCACAGCGTACTACGAGACTACGAGATAGGTGAAGGTGAAGCATTGCTGACTGGGTAATTGCCTCATTTAGTGTTGTTTTTCTCATTGATTGATTGATTGATTCTTTTATATCGAGGGTAATGGAATAAGAGTCAGGTCAGAGGCTTCCTCTGCTGCTGGTAACCATGTAACCCAGTACTACCTGCCGCATGGGCAGGGTAAACCCAACCCAAAACTCCGACTTGGAGAGGGATGGGCTCCGCCAGGTTTGATTTGCCCAAGACTCACCCATGAAGGCAGCTATCAGAATCTCCATACCGGATCGGTCGTCGCCCGGGTTACCAAGGACCGTGCCTTCTGTTGCACATCAGGACAGAGGTAGAAAGTACGCTACTGGTGTACCACGCAGCACAATCCGTGCCAGAAACTACATCACCATTGGCACTTGGAATGTACAAACACTAAGAGTCACAGGAAAAGTGGAAGAACTAACACATGAGATGGCCAGATACCAATGGCACATCCTAGGGCTCTGTGAAGTAAGGTGGATGGGAGAAACAACGACCCAGGAAGACCACAAAATATACTTAAGTGGAAAACGGGATAAGCATGAACAGGGCGTGGGGTTCCTCATTCACAAGGACATCGTGAACACCGTCATAAGCTGTCAGCCAGTGTCCAGCAGACTTATCACCATCCGCTTGAGAGCAACGCCCTTCAACGTCACAGTAGTACAGATAGGCTTACGCCCCTACATCAGACAGCACGGATGAAGAAATAGAAGAATTCTACAACCAACTACAATGGGTTCTAAATCAAATTCCCAAGAAAGACATCCTTGCTGTACAAGGTGACTGGAATGCCAAGATTGATACACACACACACGCACGCACGCACGCACACACACCACACACACACACACACACACGCACGCACGCACGCACGCACGCACGCACGCACGCACGCACGCACGCACGCATGCACGCGCGCGCGCGTGGCGCGCGCGCGCGCGCGCGCTTGAAGGCACTAACACTAACACACATGTACGCACGCACACACATACACACAGAGACTTTATTTATTTTTTTACTTTTGTATCAAGGAAAATGGAATAAGCATTAATGTGCTTTTTACATCCAGTCCCCGACTGAGGTAAGGTGATGGAGATGGGGGTGGCTGTTGAAGAGTATGGATGTAATTATTATGAGGGAGGAAGAGAGATCTTAAGTAGGAGATAAGTGTGGTGCGAGGCTGGAGTTGAAATTATGGAATGTAGAATTTAGGCAGGAGGATGTAGAGTAGGGACCACAATAATGAAGAAAAAGCGACAGCCGGCAGTGGTTTGCTTGAATCTGGATTACACACACACACACACACACACACACACACACACACACACACACACACACACGGACGCACGCACGCACGCACGCACGCACGCACGCACGCACGCACACACACACTAACACTAACACTAACACAGACACAGAGAGTTATATATATATATATATATATATATATATATACATATACATATACATTATATATCATTATATATCTATTATCTATATCTATCTATATCTATATAAAAATCTATATATAAATCTATATCTATATCTATATCGAGAGAGAGAGAGAGAGAGAGAGAGAGAGAGAGAGAGAGAGAGAGAGAGAGAGAGAGAGAGAGAGGAGAGAGAGAGAGGCAAGGCAAGGCAAGGCAAGGCAAGGCAAGGCAAATTCTTTTATTCGGGGATAATAGATAAGCACTCGTGTGCTTTTTTTTACATCCAGTCCCCGCCTTTTTCAGGGATAGCATCAA
>CM060344.1:19320374-19325374 GCA_030674155.1 Stramonita haemastoma
TTTGGGGAGAGTGGAGTCAGCACTGATGTTAACTCCAGGAGAAAAATCTCCTCGACCGGACTCGAACACACACACACACACACACACACACACACACACACACACACACACACACACACACACACACACACACACACACACACACACACACACACACACACACACTCACAACTCGAAAAGAGACAAGGTGGCTGTGGGATGTTTGTTTTTACTCTTTCTTCTTCTTCTTTGAATTTTTCTTTGCATTCTTCTTCTTCTTCTTCTTCTTCTTCTTCTTCTTCTTCTTCTTCTTCTTCTTCTTCTTCTTTGCCGCATTCTTTTTCTTTACATTATTTGTCTTGTGCCTCTTCGGAAAGTTGTGACAAAAAAGTAATATAACAGGAAAGCCAACTATTTTCACACACGGGAAAACCACGTCACTGGAAACTGTTTTAACAGCTGTTAACGCATTACAGGGGGTGGGGGGTGGGGTGGGGGCTGGAGAGGGGGAGGGGGGAGGGAGGGAAGAAGAGGAGGAGGAGAAGAAAAAAAAAATGGCGCATTGGCTACGCACCACAGATACGTTGAATAGTCAAGTAGTATTTTTCTTTGTAGTGTAGTTTTTAAAAAAAAAAAAAAAAAAAGGTACCGATTTATTTGACATACTTTCAGACTAGCAGAAATATACCGTGGGTTTGTTTCAGTCGAAGATGAGTGAAAGAGAATGATGTGAGTAAAGTGAAAGACACTGATATTAAACTTTTGTTCAATGCCGACCACCGAAGGAAGGTGGCAGGATGGTTAAGACGTTGTTCGCCTGCCAATATGTAAACCGTGAGTTTCTGGGTTCGTACCCTGATTCGCCCTTTCTTCCCAGTTTGACGAAAAATCGAACTGAATGTCAAAGTCATTCGGACGAGACTGTAAACCGAGGCCCTGTGTGCGAACGCACGCAGAACATCTTGCGCACACGTTAAAACCCCGTTCCGCCTTTCGGAAGAGCAGGTCATCGTGTGCCTGTAGGAGCGGATGACAAAATAATAACAGCAACAACAAAAACCAGCATGCACACAGGTGTCGTTTTTAGACACCATCCCTGAGAGAAAAAAAAAGGGTAGGCGCTGCACTTGTGGCGACGCGCTCTCCCCGGGAGAGCAGCCCGAATTTCACGCAGAGAAATCTGCTGTGACATAAAGTGGTATAAAATAAAATAAAATAAAAATATATATATAAAATAAAATAAACTGTGTGCCTCAGTGCTGACTCCATTCATCAGGCTCTAAGCCGCGTGTGATCGACCGCCCGCAGAACATATTGCACATGTATACGTTAATTAAAACCTAACCCACCTTTTGGAAGAGTAGGCCTATGTGTGCCGGGTGGAAGGGATCGTAAAATGAACGAAATCATGCACTAGGGACTATTATAATCATGTTTTTAAAAAAACAACTATGTGTGAGCTTCTTCACTATCCTCGCTAATAACAGAATAAATGAATGAAAAAAAAATAAATGCATGTACTGCTCTTTTTTTTTTTTTCTTTGTCTTGACTTTGTTTTTTGCATTCTTATCAGTCAGCGAGTCAGTCAGTCAGTCAGTCAGTCAGTCAGTAAGTCAGTCAGTCAGTCAGTCAGTCACCAAAAGCAAAAGTAATGGTGAAAAAAATCAGAGAGAGAGAGAGAGAGAGAGAGAGAGAGAGAGAGAGAGAGAGACAGACAGACAGACAGACAGACAGACAGACAGACAGACAGACAGACAAGACAGACAGACAGACAGACAGACAGACAGACAGACAGACAGACAGAGAAAGTAAGATTAATCAATCAATCAACAAGAGAGAGACAGAGACAGACAGACAGACACACAGACACCCAGATAAAGTAAGATTAATCAATCAATCAACAAGAGAGAGACAGAGACACTGCAGACAGACAGACAGACAGACAGACAGAGACAGAAAGTGGCGTGTTTCTCTACTCTACTGTTGTCTGGAAACAGAGAATAGCAGAACACTAACAGACTGGTAGTTGTAAGTGAAGCGACAGGTCTGACTAAACTTGACAGCTGTGGAAACAGTTTACAGGGACATGACAGAGAAGGGCTCTTCACCATCTGCAAGTACTTTGCCCCTTTTTCACAACTTGTTAGCCTGAAAAAAACGTTCCCCCCCACCCCCACCCCCACCCTCCCATCCCCCTTGCCTTCCTTGGCTAGAGCTCCGAAGTAAACCAAGTCAAGTCACGTCAAGTCAAGTCAAAATGATCTTTATTGTGGGTAAAAGATTAAGTTTACAAAACTTTTTTTTTATCCTGCCCTCACAAAACTTTCCTCCCCCCACCCCCCTCCCCCTCCCTGCCTTCCTTGGCTAGAGCTCTGAAGCAAACCAAGTCAAGTCAAGTCAAGTCAAAATGATCTGTATTGTGGGTAAAAGATTAAGTTTACACAACTTTTTTTTTTGTATCCTGCCCTCACAAAAAAAAAAAATCATGAAAGTTGACTTCTAAAACATTCAAAGACAAAAAATATCAACCAATGGTGAGAGTTTGCAAATATGACCTTAAACCCACCATCAAGGTACCAGTGCATTGGGACTGCTAGGATAAGGTGTCTAAACACAACACCAGTATGCATGCTGTTTGTGTAAAATTTTGTCATCTTTTCCCCCACTGCGCAAATGGCATACTCTTCCGAAAGCGCGACAGGGTTTTTAACATGCGCGAAAGTCAGGTCGATTTTTTAATTCCAGATGTGCATTCAATAAGCATTGACTTGGTTTTTTTCATCAAGCCATTAATCTAGGGAAAAAGACAAAAAAAAAGAAAAAAGAACCATTTCACCAATTTGTTTTAACTAACATGATCTCAACAGCCCCAAAATTGAAATAATCAATCTATAGATAAAAAAAAAAAAAGAGGGAAACAAAACAAAAAAGAAATGCACTAAAAATACAAAGCACGACACGCACCTAGCCACACACACACACACACACACACCACACAGCACCACACACACACACACACACACACACGCACGCACTCACGCGCGTGCACAAATTTTAGAGTTAAAAAATCCTAAAGCGTTTAAACAAATCACATCAGTTACAATATCACCAATACCATTATTTAAGAGTTGAAATAAAAGTTATGTGTGCGTGTGCACTGGACCTCAGTTTGTATTCTCATCCCAAGGATTTGGATGGGGCAGACAGCTCAGTGGTCAGAGCGCTCGCTTTCACCCAGTCAAGTTAAGCAGCGTAGAGCGTGGTCAGCCAGTTGGGATGGGTGACCGTTAGCGCGCCTTGGCTTCAGTACAGTCTCCCCCAGTTCACCCAGCTCTTTTAGGGTCAGGGAAGGTAAAGCAGCGAGGGAGAGGAGATGGGCGCCGCCCTCAATATGCTAGCCCCTAGAGAAGCTGAGGTCTCTGATGCCTCACTCCCCTATAAACCGCCTAGGTTATGGGACACCTTTCCCTTTACCTGTTAGGATTTGGAGAGTAGAGGAGTCTAGCGCTGATGTTGAGTCCAGGAGGGGAATCCCCCAAAACAAAGCATCTTGGTGGTATCTCAAACCCACAGGCCGTCAGATTGCGAGTGCCATGCTCTGACCACCAGGCTACCTTGTTCCCCTGTCCTTGGAAACTCATCATCCGAAGCCCAGTAGTGCGAACGCACGGGAACATCTTGCGCACACGTTAAATCCTGTTCCGCTTTTCGTAAGAGTAGGCTAAGCCATTGTGTATCAGTGGGAACAGATGACAAAATTGACAAAACTGCAGGTACATTGGGACTGGATTTAAACAAAAAGCATATGAGTGCTTATTCCATTATCCTCGATATAAAAGAACAGACAAATAGATAAATAAATAATCCGAAGCCCCGTGTGCGAACGCACGCGGAACATCTTGCGCACACGTGAAATCCTGTTCAATTTTTCGAAAGAGTAGGCCATTGTGTGCCGGTGGGAACAGATGACAAACTTGACAAAACTGCATACACACCAGGACAGGATGTAAAAAATAAAAAAGAAAGCACATGAGTGCTTATTTCATTATCCTCGATATAAAAGAATAAAAGAATGAACAAAATAGATAGATAAAAAAAAAAAAAAATAAAAACGATTCTTTTCCTTTTTTTCTCCTTGTCTCTCCTACAGTAATATAACCCAGGTTTCTCCTAGTGCACATGTTTGACCGTCCTGTCACAAATCGTTAGCAGGAAATAAAGCAATGAATGTGGGTCCTTTTTTTTTCTTAACCCCCCCCCCCCCCCCCCCCCCGTCCCCCCGCCCCCTGCCTGAGGCGTTTCCGTTTTCTTTTCTCTCTGTGTCTCTGTCTTCTGTCGTCTGTCTGTCTGTCTGTCTGTCTTCTGTCTGTCTGTCTTCTGTCTGTCTGTCTTCTGTCTCTGTCTCTGTCTCTCTCTCTCTCTCTCTCTCTCTCTCTCTCTCTCTCTCTCTCTCTCTCTCTCTCTCTCTCTCTCTCTCTCTCTCTCTCTCTTTTCGGGGGGTATTTTATTTCTGCATCTCTCTGTTTTAGGGTTTTGTTTCGAATTTTCAAATTCAAATTGTCAGCATGAAATGAGCACTGTCTAAGGAAGTTTTTGGTTTTTTTTTTCTTCACTTTTTAGGAATGCCTCTTTTTGTTTGAATATATAAATATAGACTGACAGGCTATGCATTCTGTGAAAGAAAAAATATGGTGTGTGTGTGTGTGTGTGTGTGTGTGTGTGTGTGTGTGTGTGTGTGTGTGTGTGTGTGTGTGTGTGTGTGTGTGTAGTGAGTGTGTGTGTGTGTGTAGTGAGTGTGTGTGTGGTGTGAGTGAGTGTAGTGTGTGTGTGAGTGTGTGTGTGTGTGTGTGTGTGTGTGTGTGTGGTGTGTGTTGTTGTGTGGTGTGTGTGTGTGTGTGCGGTTTCGTGCTTGCGTGTGTGTGTGTGTGTGTGTAAAATCATATGAATCAAATCAAATTTTTATTTCCAGATGGTACATTGAATAAGCATCGATTTGATTTTTTTCATCAAGCCATCTATC